>JACYFF010019584.1:67598979-67647759 GCA_017589665.1 Selenicereus undatus | reverse complement strand
CAAGTACGAGTAACCCTCTTAGAACTTAAATAACCTAAGGATGGTTTGTATCTTTCTTGGTAACTCTTTGATGGTCTCCCTTACTGTCTTTATTGGGTTCTACTAGTTTGCATTTTTATAATGGTTCCTTACAGTATGGCCTAGGGAACTTGTGTATGATCCATATTTTTACTGTCACATTTTCCTCACTTAGTTTAAATTGAAATGTTCATTTTGTTTTGTGCATTATCCCTCAATTCTCATGTAATTTCCAACTTTGCTTGCTTGCATGCATCTAGTCTCATATATAATATGTGTATAGAAGTGGGCAAATTAACTTGCATAGTGATTGAAAATTATGGACTTTCCCTTTCTAGGATTCTCGAACTGGCAATTTCACTACCAAAATTTGTGATAGCTTTTTCGGCTCCTTTATTTTCTTATATTTATACCAAATTAAACCACATAGCTAGTATCCATGTCGAGTATGTCCATGCTTCGTATTGCGTCCCTTGAATCTTATTCTAGCTTATGTTTTTATTCTTTTGAGTGAGCATTCGTTAATTCTTTTTTTCCTAATTCATTGTTTGTTATATTGCTTTTTTATCTGTATTTATCCCCATGCTTGTAGGCTGTTGTATATGCCATGGATGTTGTTGGCAGGCTCTTGTAATTACTATAGAGGTTGTGTGCACAGCAACCAACACACATCAATCATCATTCGCCTGTAACTACTGCAAAGGTTGTGTGCATAACAGCCACCACACATTTAGTCATCAATCACAACCACAGACACCGACGACTACTTTGTTTCTTGTTTTGAAGTTTATTAGAACAAAGTGCAACATAATTATTCTTGTATCTTCATGATAGCCATAATTGCTTCATTACATTTTTTTTTATTTGTTGTATATATCCATTTTGTCATTCAATGATGGACAAGCATGAAAGAGCGCAGAAGATAAAATCTGATCATGATTCATGAAGCCTTCATCTCCTTTGTTCTCCCTTTCCTTTTCCTTGTTATTTTAGTTTAATTTATTGGGTTATTTGAATTTTCTTTATTATTTAGGTTGTGTCATGAAAGTACAATTGTTATATAATATGTGAATGAACTCCATGTATGAAATAGAATTTCACTTTCAATTATACCTTTTTTTGGTTTATTTTATTATTGAGAACATCGATATAGGATTTTTAAATCAATTTCTGTATCAGATCAATTAGCAACTATAAACATTAATTGCATAACATATATATATATATATATATAATATTGAATTAAATAAAAAATTCAATTATAATAAAATTGAATTTAAAATTTTAATTATCTACAGCAAAAATTATATGGATCATGGAAAATATGAATTGTACGAAAGAGATTTAAATCTATAGCTGAATTTTAGTTGTATAACAAATTGTATTGCCACAAATATAAAGATTTTATATAGCAAATGCATTTTTTTTAGCAATGTCAGACTTGCTACAAATAATGAGCTACTATAGTAAAATGGTATGAAATTTTTCCGCAAAAGTTGTACGTTTTGTGGCAAATCAAAATTTGCCACAGATACCTTTTGTAACGCAGTATTTGTGGCAATTTCTTAAATTGCCACAAAAGGTTATTGTGGCAAAATATCAACATATTGTAGCAAAATAAGGTGCTCCAAAAACTCAATTTTCTTGTAGTGTACTCAAGCTTTTGGATAACAGTCTTCATTTTAGGAATGGAGCCTTATCTCTGTGCTTCCACCTCCAATACTATCTTAAAACGCTCCACATGTCCCTTCAAACTACTCCAATAAGCAAATAGTTTCATGTTCGTCCCCTTTTTTCTATTTGTTAGAATGCATTGAATATGTTTTCTTTAGCCCCCCTTCGCAGACCTAGCACGGTGGTCTCGCTTAGTAATACCTAAATAATAGCTTAGTAACTTGGGGTTCCGGGGATTATCTTCCATTTCCTTTGCAAAACCCAAATAATAGCTTAGTAACACCACCAAAATCACACCAGAAAAATGCAAATACATAAAAATCAGAATCATCAACTTTACTTAATTGCAATCAACAATGTATGAACAAACAGATTCCATCTATCAGTAAGGTTTCTCAAAACATAAGCAGATGAAGGATTGCAGACCATAAAATTAAACAAATTTCACAACACATTCACTCAACGAAGCAGAAAAACAAAATCAAACAGATATGAAATGCAATCCAATGTCAGAGATATGAGAGGGGAGCGAGAAAGAGAGCAAATTACTTGAGAAAGACAAGATAGATGCCTTAAACCAACACAAATTGTTGCCTGATATCGCCAATACACTGAAAACTTCAGTCCTTGTGCATTTTCTTAAACCCTAAATTTGACGTTGCCTTGAACCCCAGACAAATAGTAGCTTCTTCCAATCGAACTGTGAACTGAGGCTTTCAATTTCAGGGCATTTTTTGTGAAAGAAAGACAATGACAGTGACTGAGGGTCGCATTTCTGGGGCAGAGAATGGAAGATACCAGATCGGGTAACAGAGAGAGGAAGGAACAGATCGCGATTGTGAGATGAGTGACTGAGAATTAAAGGAGCAGATCGAGTAGAGAAAGAGAATTGCAAGAGCAGATCGATTGCGTTTCTGGGCACTCAGGACACCATTCTGGGTCGCGATTTTGCTGAGGGGAGAGAGAGAGAGAGAGAGTGACTGAGGGTGACAAGTCTGGGATTGAGGAGAGACAGAGAGAGAAAAAAGCCAGGTTGAAGATAAACTAATTACAATTTTTGGAGGCTTTTTTTATTTTTGGGGGAAATTTTCCCACGAAAAGGCACCAGTACTCCCGCTCAGGCAAACCCAAACCTATTAAGTTATTTACAACGGATGTTTCTAATAATCTACAATGGTATTTTATATCCATCGGTGCTAAATAAATTTTAACAATGGAAAAAATTTCTGTTGTAAAAGATAAACCAATTACAATGGTATTTTTGTACCGTCATAAGTTACTGGTCGTAAATAAATAAATTTCTAGTAGTGCACTGCACTTATTGACTTCATTGGGTAAGTGGTCGAACCCTTTACCTCTTTGAAATGCTGAACTTTCTTTTGGGGTATTTGATTCTTCCCATATATTTGAGAATCTAGGTTTTGTTTCTCAGATTTGTATATTAGTGATCATAAGAATTCTGTAAATTCTACAAATTTCTCAAGTTTATGAAGTAGCAGTAAGAGATTGTTATAGTTTGTGTATGTGATATTGTTTGAGGCTCCTTGTTTTCAATAATTACTTAATTTTGTTCCTTAGTACAAATAAATGGGATACCTTTGATTGTTGAGTTTTAGGATTAGTATTTATGTAATTACTGATTTACTCTGTGGGATCTTTTGGTTAGTATAATCCTAAAACCAAACATCTGGCATAAATCAAGCCAACTAATGTTTTTAAAGGCTGTGTTGGTGACTAGTAACCTAATGAACTAAGAACATTTATAAGAGATGGTTTGCAAATTAAGCCTTGCTCTTTGAAGCATCTCAATTTTAGACTCCACTTCTTGGAAGGCATACTAGAATATGTTTTTGATTGTTCTATTAATTGTATCACAAGATTCTTTAGAGGCTACAACAACATGGAAGTTTATCACTTTCGTCAAATGCAATTTACATGCCTGATTATATAGGATGTTGCTTAGATACAATTTGGAAAAGCTAAGACGAGGTTTAATGAATATTCTATGATTATAAAGGCATAAGAGTGGATACATTTGACCCAATCAAGCAGGTTTTGAAAACATCCCATTGTGTTTAGAATCTTTAGATTTGTTACTAAAATAACTACTACTATCATTATCAAGTTGTTAGTCATCCATGTTGGTATTCCTCGTATCACTATTATTATTGCACTCAAGGTAAAACATAGAGGAAGCTAAATAATAAAAAAATAGCTTTTGCATTGCTCAAGAGAAAATGAAATCTATAACATATCACATTCTTATATAGGGAAAAAGTAAAACATAAATGCTTTGTGTTTGAATTGTAAATGCTCGCAATTGTAACCTTTTTTTTACTATAACTTTGACTCCAACTTCTAGCACATTTATTGGATTCATGCTGCTCCTGTGAAAGGTTTCACCTATGCTTTTACTAGACTAATACGTGAGTCTCCCCCCTCCTGTTGAGTTCCTATGCACGCATATGCATATGCATATGTACACATACACATACTTCGAATAAACAATATGCTACGTAAAATGTTTGTGAAAATCCCTCAAGCATTGTCTGTGGGTGAATTCTTCTTAATCAAAAAAATATGATTTTCTCTAGAAGGTCCAAGGATACCCAATTGTAGGACAGGCCCAACCAGTCATGGTGGGCCCAAACGGCACCCTTGGGGCTCCCATCAGAGCCCCAAATGGAAAAAATTAAACAACAACCCCCTTTGGAGATCTCTAGCATGAAGTTACAATCCTACCCCTTGTTACAGGAGCTACAAATACTCACCTACCCACCTTGGGCAAGGTATTGGTACTCTGACATAATTGACTCTATACTCTCTCTCTCTTTACTGCATTTATCTCTCTTGGACCCTCCTTTGACTTGACCGTTGGTGAGGCATTCCCCGGACCATAACCTAGGGTTGCCCTTTTTGCAGGTTTGACCATGGAGAAGAGCCCACGAGTTGATTTGCACATGTCATCACGTAAGCCCGAGCTCTTGTCTCAGGTTATCTTCAGCAAGGTGCAAAAAGCTCCCGAAACAGATTTGGCACCATCCATGGGGAGAGATCAGTGAATGATGGTGGTCAGTGAAGCAGGGCGAGTATGGACTAGGAGAGATAAAGTGCCCATCACGGAAGCCCTAGCCCCTCCAGAGCTCGCAGATGCCTTAAAAAGTTCTCAGGCAGACCCCCGGCTGGTTGACCAGCACCTGGCCAGGCAAGAGGCTTACATCACGGTGGATGCCCTCAAAACTTTCATGTCCACCATGACGGACGCCATAATATAGCAGGTCTCAGAGCAAGCGAAGAAGGCAGTGGAAGCTGCGCGTTCCTCGATGCCTCTTCCTCGCTTCCAATACGTCCCTACCATGGGCTGTGAGCCCTCCCATAGGCATGAACCTATGATGTCCCACCGCCACAGTGAGAGGATGAGGGAGACCCCTCATGTTAATGGAGACGACCAGACAAGGGGAGAGAACCAAGACTGTTCTATTGGGTTCAACGCCCAACATAGCCACTGTTCGAGTCACGGAGGGCCGGCAATGTTAATTACGGCCTTGACGTTGTATGCAACACACTCCCGACGAATAGCGTGGTATGAGGAGCAAGAGTAGATCATGAGGCCCCGAGGTGAAGCCTCTAAAAGATGGCAGGCCTCCGATCATCGTCTCGAGCGCGACTGCACATGAAGTTCCCCCGGGAGGGAAATGGCTCGCGGTCTCACTGAATACAACCAAACTCCGCCTAGGTCTAACAAGGATGGTCCTCCTCGAAGGAGTACGTCACTGATAAAGATAGAGAGGTGTCCTGAGACCCTCATTAAGGTCTCTAGCACGACCACTCGGACAGGGCCCGTCCCTTTTTCAACCTCGTTTAGTGCAGAGATCGTTAATGCTACATGTTATGGGAAAGTGAAGATGCACACCATAGGCCTATACCATGGACAACTGACCCTGAGGAGCAGTTAGGGGTGTACAAGGTGTAGATGTCTGTCTACGATGTTGATGATGTCGTGTACTTTCGGTTCTTCCCTACTACCCTTAAGGGGGTAGCGCAGTCTTGGTTTAGTGACCTGGCTCTAGGAACCATATCCTACTTTCAGGATTTAGCTAACAGGTTCGTCAGCCAGTTCATCGCCAGCCGCAAAGAAAGGCGAATGAGCATCCACCTTTCGAAGTTCAAACAGCGACCGTAGAAGTTCAAACAGTTCCTCAATGGCCTGAAGAATGATCCATTCCAGTTTTCTCTGGCGGAATAGAATGAGACTACCCTAGTAGAAGCACTACGGAAAGCCGCCAATTTTATCCATGCCACCGAGACCTACACTAAAAGTACGGATGTTCCCAAGAAAGCCAAGGTCCCTAGGGCCAGAAACGCTAGCCGAAGGACAGGCGAGGGAGGAGGAGATAGGAGGCCATGACTCAAGGTTGTTGATCGTCGATTCACCGCAGATCCTAGAAGTATTCTTATAGAAGTGAGGGATCATCCCATGTTGGAGAGGCCGCCCCTAATGACCCTGGTGCCGAAACCCCATAACATGCGAAAATATTGCAAGTTTCATGAGCAGAATGGGCATACGACCGCCAAATGTCGGCAACTAAGAAAGGCCCTTCACGAGCTAGTAGATAAAGGACAGATTGACCAGTTCTTGAAGAAAGGCCCGCAGGTCCTTCGAAAGGAGAGCGAGCCTGCGCATCTCGAACCGCGAGATAAAGAGTGCTCCATCGAGATAGTAGCCACTATCACTGTAGGATATGCCGAGGGCATCAGTTGGTCTGTTTGGAAGGCTCAGCTTCGAGGAGCCCAGTCAGTTCTCACGGCCAAACAAGGAAGTCGAATTACAGTGCCTACTATTGTGTTTAGTGGGGAACCGGGCCCATGCTTCATGTCTCCTAACAACGACCCGCTGGTAGGAGAAATGAAGATGGCCAACGCCATTGTGTGGAGAATTCTTATTGATACGGGGAGTTTTGTAGACATCATCACCTGGGACTGCTTCAAGAAGCTGACCTACCCGAGCAGGGAGATTGTCCCTTTGGTACACATCATCATGGGCTTCGGGGACAGGACGTAAACCCCACCAGGATGATCCGTCTTCCTTTGTGCTTTGGCGACAAAGTTAAGGCAAAAAATCTGGAGGAGGATTTTTAAGTCATTGATGTCCCCACGGCCCACAACGTCATCCTGGGGTGACCTACCCTCCATAGCGTGAAGGCCGTTATCGCCCCCTACTTTCTCCAGCTTCAGTTCGAAGCTGATGACGGAAGCGTTGGGACGATGTAGGGAGATCAGCGAATGGCTCATGAATGCTACCTCGTTAGCATTCGGTGCCTGGTAGGTCGGACAATTAGCCAGGAACCCCTGCCAACGGGCAAGCAGACCAAACCTCCTCCCCCGGTAGTAAAGGCCTTAGTGATACAGACAATTACTTCAGCCCGTTGTGAATTTCCGCAATCGTACGGTTTAACGTCGTAGTACTTACGGGTGAAGATCCTCAGGGATGGTTGTGAGATTAGATTACCTAGAATTTTTAATGTAAATTCAAACTAGAAGCATTCTAATCTTATTACCAAAAATTTGACTGCTAAAATTTCGAAGTCGAAATTGCAAAAGAACAAGAAAGAGGCACCGATTCCAAATAAATACAACCGGCTAACACTTCACTACAATTATCGAACTCAAGCTTTTTGTTGCTGCTGGGTGGAACGAGCATAGTGATGGCTGTGAACCAAGCTTTTTGATTTCCACGAAAGGAAAGCAAGCCTAAAATTCAACTATAGCAACTATAAACTGTAATCTAATCTCTCTTAAGATGTAAATATCAAATGTTGAATCTTTGAATGCAACAAACTGAGAATCGAAAAACGAAAGCAAATTAATTGTGATGAAACTCAGATGTAATACAAACTGGAAGCAAAGAAGAACGATGAAGACTCTTAACACTCATCTACTCAGCCACTCTACTCCTAATCTGCTTGTCTCCCTGCTCTGTTCTTCGGCTTCCATTAAAAGCCCTGAAGAACACCAACTTTTTGCCCCTTCAAATGCTTCTCCCTTCATCTTGTAACTGATGCTTTTATGATGGTGATGATGATGGACAATGAAGGGGGAGAGAGAAGAAGTAACAGATGGGGAGGACGGAACCGAAAGGCCCTGTTCTATTCGCGGGTCTATTTCGATCTGGGCACGAAAGAAGAAGGCGAGCAGATGAAAACGTGTTGGGCTGGCTTGGTTCTTTGAAGAAGGGATAGAGCAAAGAGAAGGGGAAGGGAAACCGTAAAGGGCACAGCTGGGCTTCCTGAATTAGGCTATTGGGTTGTCTTCCTTCATATGTTTTTGTTTATTCTTGCACAATGCTGCATCTAAATCCTTTGACATGTAATTTGTCCAAATTTAGTTATTCCTACAAAAATAAATAAAAACACATTAACATCTTAAATTAATAATTTATTTCGAGCAAATATAGATAATAAAGGGTATAAAAATGTCACAATTTACAGTCGAACAAATACCCCCACACTTAAGTTTTGCTCGTCCTCGAGTAAAACCAAAACTAAAACTCCTAGAATAAAATAAAACAAAACCCTAACTCACTTTTGTAGGAATCACGGTTGCACTTAGCATGTGCAACAAGCCCTTTAAACCCCTAGTTTACCCCTAGTGGACGAGTAAGGTCTTGTGAGGGTCTGCAGAAGATATACCCACAA
This sequence comes from Selenicereus undatus, assembly GCA_017589665.1. Classification (NCBI taxonomy): domain Eukaryota; kingdom Viridiplantae; phylum Streptophyta; class Magnoliopsida; order Caryophyllales; family Cactaceae; genus Selenicereus; species Selenicereus undatus. Next base: position 67,639,372 of record JACYFF010019584.1, on the reverse strand, counting down.
AATCTATAAAAGAAAACATAAATAGAAACTTGAAAATCTTTTTTGGGTTTTGTTTTTCTTTTCTTTTTTTTTCAAAAAATAAATATGTACAAAACTGGGAAAAGATATATACACATTCCAATCAACTAAATCACATCAGTGGCAAATATGTTAGCCTTCATATAAACATAGTGTACACATCAAGCTTCCGTACCCCAAGAATGACATCAAAGCACTAATTTTTCATCCCACTAGACAATAAGAATTGGAATCCATCCCAATGCTTGTGTGCAAGTGCATCATCATCCTAAGGCTTAGGTTTACCAAAATCAAACTCAATCCCACTTGACTGACACAAACTACATTATTGATTAATCATCATAGGAAGCAAGCTTTTCCAGTAGCAATATTGCCTCAAAAGGCTACACCCAGCAGCGCATGTCTCAAAGGGTTGCTTTGTCATTCCAAATTTTATTTCATTTTCTATTCTCTTTTTTTTTCAAATTTTTTTTTCTTTTCCATTTTTTTTCTTGCTTTTTTTTTCTTTTTTGTTTTTCAAGACAAAAAATCAAAGTAATGGTGTCTAAAACAAGTGGGGGAGCCGATAAAGGAAAACTAAAACCTTAAGACAATGGGGATGATATAAATAGGGATTGGATTACACAGTGATAATGAACAAATGGGATTAGAATTAGGGCTAAGAATGACACACCGAGGATGGAGACCTAACATGCACATCATGCTTACAAACAGGCTAATAATCCAAGCACAGGGGGTTTAAACTAATCAGAATAGTACTAAACTTTCCAAAATAAAACAAAAATCTCTTTGGATTTTCAATATTTTGCTTTTTGTTTTCTTTTGTTTTTTTGTTTTTTTTTTATTTTAGGGAAAACTTGGCAAAATTAGCAAAATTGGCAAACTTTCCCCACCCCACCACTTATTCTGAGCAATGCCCTCATTGGGAGTAGAAAGAAACACAAAACCACAAAATAAAACTGAAAAAGAAAACAAAGAAAACAAGACTCACAAAGACACGAAACCCAAATAGTCAACACAGATACAAAATCAAGACAAAAAGAACCAACTATACAAAAGGAAAGAAAAAGGAAAAAAGAGAAAAAGAGTAAGAGAGAAAAAAAGAACCAGGTCGAGTGCTAAGTACACTTAAGCTATCATCTTAACACATCACTGAGCAGGACTCGGATCGTGGAGTATCAGACAGTCCACATGTTCCTTGCTAGGTAACTCCAAAAATTGCTTCAATCTTTGTCCATTCACTTTAAAAGAAGCACCACTGTCAGGGTCCTGAATTTCGACTGCACCATAGGGAAAAATACGTGAGACAATGTAAGGACCAGTCCATCGGGACCTTAACTTCCCTGGAAACAAATGGAGCCTAGAGTCATACAAAAGTACTTTCATTCCTGGGGTAAACTCTCTCCGAAGGATATGCCTATCATGAAACAACTTTGCCCTTTATTTGTAAGAACGAGCACTCTTATAAGCCTCGGCTCTAATCTGATCAAGCTCATTCAGTTGCAATCTACGCTCCCCACCAGCCTCAGTCAAGTCATAGTTGAGTTTCTTAATGGCCCACCAAGCTCTATGCTCTATTTCCACAGGAAGATGACAAGGCTTACCATAAATAACCCTATAAGGTGACATACCCAAGGAAGTTTTGAAAGTTGTCATATAGGCCCAAAGAGCATCTACGAGTTTGTCAGCCCAATCCTTTCTATTTCGACTCACTGTCTTTCCAAGAATCTGCTTAATATGTCGATTAGACACCTCAACCTGGCTACTGGTTTGGGGATGATAGGGGGTAGCAAGCCTATGGACAATTGAATACCTCTTCAGTAAGGCATCAAAGGACCTATTATTGAAATGGGTACCCTGATCACTAATAATAACACGGGGCATGCCAAATCTAGCAAAGATGTTCTCCCTCAAGAACTTCACAACAACTTTAGCATCATTAGTCCTAGAAGGGATGGCTTCAATCCATTTATGCACATAGTCCACAGCCAGCAAAATATACTCATTCCCAAAAGATGATGGAAATGGTCCCATAAAGTCTATACCCCATGCATCAAAAACTTCCACCACAATGATGGGACTTAGTGGCATCATATCCCCCCTGCTAATTCTACCCAACTGCTGGCACCTAGGGCAACACTTACAGTACTCAAAAGCATCCCTAAATAGAGTAGGCTAGTAGAAACCACATTGAACAACTTTGGCTACAGTCTTCCGACCACTAAAATGCCCCCCACATGCTTGACCATGATAGAAAGAAAGGACACTTCTCACCTCATGGTCGGGAATACACCTCCTAAACATTTGGCCAGAATAGTACTTAAACAAATAAGGGTCATCCCAAAGAAAGAACTTCATAAGGTGAAAAAACCTATCTCTATCATTCTTGGTCCAACTCTTAGGGATCCTACCAGCAACAAGGTAGTTCACAATATCAGCATACCAAGGATCAGGGTGGACAACATACAACTGCTCATCAAGGAGGCACTCAGAAACAATGGACTCACTTTCTCTATCATAAAGAATCCTAGACAAATGATCAGCTACAAGGTTTTCAAAACCTTTCTTGTCCCTAATCTCACAGTCAAACTCTTGCAAAAGCAAGATCCATCTAACAAGTCTAGGCTTAGCATCCTTCTTAGAAAGAAGATGCTTAAGAGCAGAGTGATCAATATAGACAATCACATGAGATCCAATCAGATAAGGTCTAAACTTTTCAAACCCAAAAATCACAGCCAAAAATTCCTTCTCAGTCACAATATAGTTCAATTGGGCATCATTCAAAGTGTGACTAGCATAGTAAATCACATGGGGTTTCTTATCAACACGCTGCCCTAAAACTACCCCAACAGCATAATCAGAAGCATCACACATTAATTCAAATGATTCTCCCCAGATGGGAGGATGAAGAACGGGAGCAGAAGTTAGGGTCTCCTTAAGCTTAGAAAATGCCTCAAGACATTCATCAGAAAAGTGAAAAGGCACATCTTTAGCTAGCAAGTTGGATAAGGGCTTTGCAATTTTACTGAAGTCCTTAATGAAGCGATGATAGAAGCCAGCATGTCTAAGCAAAGACCTTACTTCTTTCACACAGGTGGGAGGGGGAAGATTAACAATCAAATCATTGTTAGCCTTATCGACCTCAATTCCATCTTTAGAAATAACATGGCCTAAGACTATTCCCTTCCTAACCATAAAATGGCATTTCTCCCAATTCAAATTCAAATTTTTCTCCTTACACGTTTCCGACACTTTTATCAGATTAGACAAACAGACATCAAAGGAAGACCCAAACACAGAAAAGTCATCCGCGAAAATTTCCATGCATAGCTCAACGAGATCTGAGAAAATAGAAATCATGCATCGCTGAAAGGTAGCAGGGGCATTGCACAGTCCAAAAGGCATACGTCTAAAGGCATAAGTTCCAAAGGGACAGGTGAAAGTAGTCTTCTGCTAATCCTCAGGAGCAATAGAGATCTGGGTATAACCAGAGTGTCCATCTAAAAAGCAATAGAAGAAATGTCCGGCCAACCTATCTAACATTTGGTCCAAGAAAGGAAGGGAAAAGGGGTGTTTCCTAGTGGCAACATTCAATTTTCTATAATCTATGCAAACATGCCACCCAGATTGCACACGAATAGGGACTAACTCGTTCTTGTCATTCCTAATCATGGCAATCCCAGTCTTCTTAGGCACAACTTGAACGGGGCTAACCCACTCACTATTAGAAATGGGATAGATAATCCCATGGTCTAACCACTTCAGCACTTCTTTCCTAATTAGTTCTTGAATAGTAGGGTTTAAATGCCTTTGACGATCACGGTAGGGTTTAGCATTGTCCTTTAGATGAATCCTATGTTGCATAATGGATGGACTAATACCCTTAATATCCCCTAAGGTCCAACCCAAAGCTTCCTTGTTCTCTCTAAGTAGGGCAATCAACTTGGCCTCCATATAGGTCAAAAGCAATAATGATAGGCAAAGATTCATTGCGGCCTAGAAATGCATACTTAAGAGAATCAGGAAGGGGTTTTAGTTCAACAGCAGGAGGGGAAACAGATTCAGAAGCAACAGTGAGCAAACAATCAGTAGTAGAGTACAAGTCATCAAACTCAAAAGCATCATGCTCAGGCTCATCATTCACAAGAAAGGACTCATACTCAACAACAAACACATCATCACAAGCATCATCAAGTATAGAATCCTCTACCCAATGAAGAGTAGAGAACTCCATATCATCAAAACCAGAAGGTTACCTTTGCATATTAAAAATGCTAAGCTCTAAGGTCATGTTACCAAAAGACAGTCTCATCATGCCATTCCTACAATTAATGAGGGCATTGGTAGTGGCCAAGAAAGGACGCCCTAGAATTACAGGGACATGACTAGCTAAGTTAGACACCGTCTTAGTCTCAATCACAACAAAGTCCACAGGGTAAATGAATTCACCCACTCGAATCATCACATCCTCAACTATCCCCCTAGGCAATCTAGTCGACCTATTAACTAATTGAATAACCATCTTAATAGGCTTAAGCTCACCTAACCCTAGCCTCTCATACTTAGTGAAGGGAATCAAGTTGACAGTAGCCCGTAAATCAAGTAAGGCTCTATGAATAAGCTGGTCCCCTATAACTATAGAAATAGTAGGGCAACCGGGGTCACTGGGATCTGATGAGATAGAATAGAACTAGCAGTAGAGGCTAAGAAAGCCTTCCTAGGGACATTGGTAGCTCTCTTGGTTGTGCACAGATCCTTTAAAAACCTAGCGTATGGAGGCATCTGCTGAATAGCATCGAGCAAAGGAATGTTGATCTTGACTTGAGAGAAGGTCTCTTTCATCTTCTAAACATGAGCTTTGTCTTTCTTCTTAAGCCTATGGGGAAAAGGAGGCAAAGGCATATGGACTTTCTCAGAAGAAGGAGGAGAAGAAGAAGAAAAAGAACCCCTAGAAGGAGAAGGGTCAACCGACTCAGAGGAGTCTTTCTTCTTAAGCTCCTCTTCCTTAGAAGGTGACTCAGGAGAATGGTGAGAATCAGAATCATTGGGGACACCATCAGTAGCATCCCCTAATTCACTGGATGAGCCAGTCTCTTGAGGTGAAGAAGAAGAAGAAGATTTCTCGTAGAATTGGTGAGGATACCAGCAGGGCTCATTAGGACTTCTAACCTGGTTATCTATCTCTCGACCAGAACGGAGAGACATCACTGCATTCACTTTTCTCACAGACTCACTAGGGTTACCTGAAGAAGAAGATGTGTGACCCGTAGGGTTCACCTCAGGCTGACTTGGAAAAGTACTTGGTTCCCTAGATGATGATGCTAATTGGGAAAACTGTTCAGTCATCATTCTCATCATTCTTTCCATGTTAGCATTAATCATTCTCTTCACATTATTATTAATTCTCCTCTCTATTTTATCAATATCAATGTAACCAGGAGGAGGTTGAACTTGAACCAGAGGAGGTGGAGGTCTAGGTGCATTAGGTACACCTGGAAAAATCGGTCTTTGAAAGGAACTAGAAGGGTGAGAGATGGGCTGGGAGTTGGGAACCGCAACATTAGGTCCATTACTCCAAGAGAAGTTAGGGTGATTTCTCCACCCTGGATTGTAAAAAGGAGACAAAGGGTCATTCTTAGGTCTCTAGAAGGCCATATTCGCTTGCTCATGCCCAGTTGGTAACTAGTGAGCGACGTAGGGACAAGCACTCAATGAATGATCTAAGGCCTGACAATGAGAACAACACACTGAAGAAGTCTGGGATAACTGAGTCATTTGTCGAGTCAATCCTTTCAACATGTTTTCTAAAGTAGCAATCTTACACTCCAAGTGACTCACATCAGAGACAAAATGTAACCCACCCCTAGCAATCCTAGAACTTAAGCTATCATCCCGAGCGGTTTCCCACTGCGTAGTTTTCTTAGCTAAGTCCTCTAAAAATTCCCAAGCATTTTGTGGCGTTCTTAGAAAGAAAGCCACCCTGACATATAGACTCTACCTGGGTCCTAGTCTGTTGGTCCAGTCCTTCATAAACAATTTGGCACAAACATGCCTAGTCTAAACCATGATGGGCACATTGAGACAACAAATTCTTGAACCTATCAAAATATTTCCAAAATGATTCCGTATCTAGTTGCACAAATTGATTGATTTCATTCCTTAGCTTAACATTCTTGGCATTAGGAAAATATTTTCTTAAGAACAATTTAACAAAATCATTTCAAGAAGTTACAGAATTGGCAGCCAAGCCTTACATCCAACGTTTAGCAGAATCTTTCAAAGCAAAAGGAATTAATTTCATGCGCACAACATCAATGGGAATACTAGGAAAATGCATCATAGAACAGACTTCTTTGAATTCCCTCAAAAACAAATAAGCATCCTCTAAGCCAGTGAATTTAGGAAGCATCTGAGCATAGTGAGGTCTTAATTCGAAGGTCACATTGGGTCCAAGGTCAACTATAGTGAAGCAAGATGACAAAGCAGTCCTAGGAGGATAGAAGATATCACTCAAAGGTCTTTCTTGTGCCATTTCTTCTAATTCAAGCTTAGGTTCAGGTTCAGGTTCATGTTCTAAGTCAGGGTCGGGCTCACTCCTAAAAAATGTATGATTTTCAGGATTTCTAACCCAACCAGTCATATAAATCCAACACCCTCACCCAAGGTTCTAGTTTTGGTTTTTTTTTTTTGGTTTTTGATTTTTTTCTCTTTTTTTTCTCTTTCTTTTCTTTTTTTTTCAATCACAAAACAACAAAATGAATGATAAAACTAAAAACACTATTAAAACATAAAATAAACAAAACTGAAAACAAATGCACAACCACAAAGAAACTACAAGAAAATAAGAAATAAAACCACACCTAAACACCCTAATTCTAAGAGTAAAATTAAAATAGAAACTAAAACTCCTAAAATCAGAACTAAATACACAGAAAAGTTGACACAATCACAAAGGACATAAATATAATTTTTCCAAAATTTTTTCTGTCCCTGAATAATGCAAAAAAATGCAAACAGAATATTAATTCTAAAATTCACAGAAAAATCTAAACATTCCCAAAAATTCCAAAAAAATTCACACACTCTAAAAATGATGCTGAATCTAGGAAACAATATTAGCACATCATAAATCACACCAGAACAGGTCCAGAAAATTCAAACAGAATGCAAAAATTGGTGAAAAATCTGCACTGTAAATATTTTCGGATCAGTTCAACCTTGAATTTTTTTCACTGCACATAAACCAAACTGATTAGTACTTTTTTTTTTCCAGAAATGAATAGCATCTAAAAATTGAAATTAAACTAATCTTAACAAAAACAAAAATCAAAATCAAAATATAAACTAAATTCAAAAATAAAACTAAACTAAACTATTAAAACAAAAATTACGACTCAATTAAAACTAAAACAAAAACAACTCTAACGACTTGAATAATTAAACTACGACTCGATGTAACCAAATTTCACAACGCCAACCCCGACAACAGCGCCAAAAACTTGTTGTGAATTTCCGCAAGCGTACGGTTTAACGTCGTAGTACTTACGGGTGTCGATCCTCAGGGATGGTTGTGAGATTAGATTACCAAGAATTTTTAATCTAAATTAAAACTAGAAGCATTCCAATTTGATTACCAAAAATTTGATTGCTAAAATTTCGAAGTCAAAATTGCGAAAAAATAAGAAAGACGCACCGATTCCAAATAAATGCAACCAGCTAACACTTCACTGCAATTATCGAACTCAAGCTTTCTGTTGCTACTGGGTAGAACGAGCATAGTGACAACTCTAAACCAAGCTTTTCGATTTCCACACAAGGAAAGCAAGCCCAAAATTCAACTATAGCAACTATAAACTGTAATCTAATCTCTCTTAAGATGTAAATATCAAATGTTGAATCTTCGAATGCAATAAACTGAGAATCGAAAAACGAAAGCAAATTAATTGTGATGAAACTCAGATGTAATACAAACTGGAAGCAAAGAAGAACGATGAAGACTCTTAACACTCATCTACTCTGCCACTCTACTCCTAATCTGCTTGTCTCCCTGCTCTGTTCTTCGATTTCCATTAAAAGCCCTGAAGAACGCCAACTTTTTGCCCCTTCAAATGCTTTTCCCTTCATCTTGTAACTGATGCTTTTATGATGGTGATGATGATGGACAATGATGGGGGATAGAGAAGAAGTAACAGATGGGGAGGACGGAACCGAAGGGCCCTGTTCTATTCACGGGTCTGTTTCGATCTGGGCACGAAAGAAGAAGGCGAGCAGATGTAAACGTGTTGGGCTGGCCTGGTTCTTTGAAGAAGGGAGAGAGCAAAGAGAAGGGGAAGCGAAACCGTAAAGGGCACAGCTGGGCTTCTTGAATTAAGCTATTGGGTTGTCTCCCTTCACTTATTTTTATTTATTCTTCCACAATGTTGTATCTAAATCCTTTGACATGTAATTTGTCCAAATTTAATTATTCCTACAAAAATAAATAAAAGCACATTAACATCTTAAATTAATAATTTATTTCGAGCAAATATAGATAACGAATGGTATAAAAATATCACAATTTACAGTCGAACAGTCAAGCTTGAGTGACCTCGCCCAAAGGTTGTGGATGGTATTGATAGATACCATTGGAAGACGCACGTCCAATCGCACGGTCCAATTACAACGAGAGATGGAGGCCTCTACTCGACAGTCGTTGGTCACACTCCTACAAGAATATCGGGACGTTTTCTCGTTCGGATCAGAGGAGATGCCTGGCATTGATCCTGCTGTCATAGAGCACAAACTAAACAGAGATCCCTACACAAACCAGTCATTGTAAAAATGTGATACATGGTTCTGGAGACAGCAGTTGCATCAACCGTGGAGGTGCAAACCTACTCGAAGCCAGGTTCGTCAGGAAGTGCCAGTACCCTGAGTGGATCTCAAATGTCGTCCTAGTAAAAAAGCTCAGTGGGACTTAGAGGATGTGCGTAGATTTCACTGACTTGAACAAGGCCTGCCCGAAGGACAACTACCCCCTCTCGAAGATCAACAAATTAGTGGACATCATGTTCGGGCACGCCCTACTGAGCTTCATGGACGCCTTCTCTGGGTACCAGCAAATACCTCTATGCCTCGAGGATTAAGAAAAGACTGTATTCATAACCGATAGTGGCCTGCATTGCTATAAGGTAAACAAACTGTTTGATCCCCTAATTGGTCAGACTCTGGAGGTATATGTGGATGACATGATAGTAAAGACCATGCTCGACACCAAGCATGGGCAAGATCTACGAAAGACGTTTGACATTCGTCGAACATATGGGATGAAGCTTAACCCAAATAAGTTCGTGTTCGGAGTTCAACCAGGCAAGCTCCTCGGGTTAATGATTAGCAGCCGGGAATCGAGGCCAACCCCGACAAATCCAAGCCGTATTAGATATGAAGCCGCCGCGCAACATCAGGGAGGTCCAGCAGTTGACGGGATGCATCGCGGCCCTTGGACGATTCATGTTCAGATCTGTTAACAAGTGCCAGCCTTTCTTCCGTGTGCTACGCAAAGGCACCAACTTTACTTGGGACAAGGAAGCGGACAAAGCGTTCCAAGCATTGAAAACCTATCTGGCTCATCTGCCTAGGATTGCTAGTCCCCTACATAGGGAAACACTCCAACTCTACTTGGCCATCTCAGAACAGGCCATTAGTGTCGTCCTGGTGGTGGAAAGGGCTAAGGAACAAATCCCCAGGTACTACGTGATTCACGCCCTAGCTGAGGCCGAGGTGAACTAACCCCCCCATAGAGAAGTTCGCCTACATGCCGGTCATAGCCAATCGAAAGCTACAGCCCTACTTCGAAGCGATAAGATCACCGTCCTTGTCGACCAACCCCTGAAAAACGTCCTCCAAAGATTGGACGGTTCTGGGTGGCTCTTGAAGTGGGCCGTGAGTTATTACAATACGACCTCATCTTCGAAGCTCGGCGATCCATAAAAACCCAGGATCTGGCGGACTTCTGGGCCGAAAGCACTGTCACTGCTAATAATAGCAGCCCACTCCCTCGAGTGTGGAACCTTCATGTGCACGACTCCTCCACCAAGGACGGGAGTGGGGTCGGCCTAATAATTGAAAGCCCTTGGGGATAGCGACACGAGCATGCCTTAAAGTTCATGTTCAAAGCGTCAAACAACGAGGCTGAATACGAGGAACTGATGGTACGAATAGGGTTGTGCTAGGTCGACTCGATTCAAGCATTTTCAAACTCCCAGCTTGTGGTTAGCCAACTCAATGGGGAGCACAAGGTAAAAGATGATACTATGGAAGCCTACATTTGGCTGGTAGAAGAAGCCACCAAGTTGCTTAAATATTTCTCAATAACTCATATCCCCCAGTCAGAGAACCGGTAGGCTGATGCATTGTCAAAATTAGCAAGCTCTTCCAAAGATAGGAAGCCAAAGCACATTGAATGGGAAACTCTAACGGAAAGAAGCATCAACCCTCATGAGGGGCTCTAGCTAGACTGGAGTTCGACATGGATGGATCCCGTTCGCACGTACCTAGCTGATGGTACCCTAGCCCAGAACTCTAAGGAGGCTGACTAGGTAAAGAGACGAGCGAACTGGTTCATATTATACGACGGGATCCTATACAAGTGATCTTTTGCTGGACCACTTCTGCGTTGTGTAACCCTGAAGATAGGGAAGAAGATATTAGAGGAGTGGCACGAAGGGCTGTGCAGTTCCGACATAAAGGGTCGCGTTGTTGCAGTCACGGCAATACAAACCGGATACTACTTGCCAAGCCTGCGATAAGATGCTATGAACTTAGTTCGCACTTGCGACAAGTGTCAACAATTTGCTCCGGTTCAACGACTGCCCACCACCCCCTTGACACCCATTATCAGCTCCTTACCATTTGCCATATCGGGCATGGACATACTTGGGCCCTTCCCCAAAGCCACGAGTTAGTGCAAATACCTTTTTGTCGTAGTGGACTATTTCACCAAGTGGATTGAAGTAGAAGCTGTCGCCACCATCACTGCGGCTAAGGTACAAAATTTCATTTGGAAAAACATCATCACTCACTTTGGCGTCCCCCGCACAATGATCTTCGCCAACGGGCATCAGTTTCATACTACCAAAGTCACGGATTCTCCTTCAGCCTCAGCCTCTTCCAGCTAATGCTGTAAGTCTTTCTTCTCGGCGTCGAAAGCCTCTTTCTCCCTCTTCAACTTCTCCAAGTGGCGTTTGTATTTGGCAGCCGCTTCATCCAACCTTTTGCGCTCTGCCTGAAAGTCGTTAATCTCCCCCCGCAGTAAGGCATCCGATTTCTGTAGGTCGTAAATCCAGCCCTCCAAAATAGAAATGGACAGTCGCGACCTTGCTAGCTTCAACGCTCAGGCAAGGGCCTGAAAAAGACTAAACACATTCAGATAAGGAAGGGTAAACATGAACCACATGAAACGATGTGGACCTAGCCTCACCTCAGTAATAGCCACTTTCTCCTCATCAACTGTGGTCGGCCCAGTGGAATCAGTCGGCACTAGGGTCCACGACCTAGCCAATTTCTCGACAAAGGTACGATTGCCGAGGCATCAACTGTCAGGACCCTTGCTCGTCTCGGGACCCGCCGGAAGTCTGTGACCTTTGTCCCTCATCAGCGGCTGGGTGGCCTACAGACTACAGATGCCTGCCAGCCCCCTCGACCATTTTGCTCCTGGACGGAGGATCCCCGGCTCTCAAGGGAGTGGGAGCGGAGGCCGCAGTAGCATCCTGCCCATCCTCAGCCCGTGGTCATTTATGGGAACCCAAGTGAGGGAGGTTTAGGGATCCCACTGCAAGCTTCTTACCGCGGGGTACCAGCGACGAAGCCTGAGAGAAGGAAAAACCAGTGAGTAATCTCCAGCTAGCCAACAGCCGCAAAAAAAAATAGCAGGGGGATGAGCGTTCAAACCTTCTTGGCTTGCATCTCTATGCGCTTGCGTTGCTCTTCCTCACGTACTCGCTCAGCCTCGACAGCAACCTGCTCTGCCGTGGCATCCCCGGTTTCAAGGGCGATAGCTTCACCCGCGCTTGCTCTGTACAAGACAAAAGAGAGTCAGGTCAAAACCAAAAGAAAAGCTCAGCCACAAGAAATGCATCAATTACCCTTAGAAATTTTTTTAAGGATAAGCAGGCCAGCAGCCGCCAAGAAAAAGTTGTTAGCAAAATATTTCAGCCTAGGTAGCCAATTCATAGGCTCTCTGTCACTCGATTTGCCCCATTTTCGCTCAGGCCCTTTTTGGGCATCGACCACCCAAGCCATGAAGGAGGGAATCGGCTTAGGACGGTCATCCTCTTAAACATAAAAACGGAAGTATCGAGCCGTCCTTTTCTTAGCATCGGTCAGCTCTCCATATGGAGTGCAAGCCGACTTCCCCCTATTCCAATCAAACAGATCCCCCCAACCCACTTCGCGGCGTATCAAAACGAAAGTTGTATTTTCAATTCTTCACTTTAGACTTCTCCTCGATGGCCATCATGAAGCCGCTCTTATTGTTGAAACAGTACCACCTAAGGTCCCCTTTCTTGCTGGGAGCCCTTTGGACCAAGTGGACCTGCGCAAATGCACGACTTGTGCAAGTCAACCTGGGCAGCTCACACATCACTACAAAAGAGCATATATTGTGCTAAGATGTGTGCACGATTTGCGCAGGCACCGGTTCGTACTTGTTCAATATATCCACGGTCACTGGATCGAGTGGGAATCCTAGGCCGTAGGTAAAAGCCGCTCGATGTATCGCTATGCATTTGGCGGGGGGGGCTTGTTTACGGTGGCATCCGCCTCCAGGTGCACGAATCAATATCTTACAAGCGAGAGGTACTTATCCTATAGGGCCGACCTCTTTAGGGAAGCCATAACCTTTAGGTTAGGGAAATGAGTGCCCAATCCATCTTGGAGGTCTGAGTGCGCAGAGGTCCCTCCGAAAATCGCTCCCTCGGCTACAACTTCCTGGACCGGCTATTCCCGAGCGCAACCTTTCTTCTTAAGCATGGCCCTTCCTGAGCTACTTGTTTCCCCTTCTAAGGAAGAGCTGGTACTGGTAGAATCAGCCTCAACTTTAACACTCGACTTGTAGGAGCCAGAGAAAAAGCGAGGATTACCTTCGAAAGCTCCCTCAGCCAGAAGCTCGCCATGACTCCTTAGGTGAGTGGTTTTCTTGGTCTTAGCCATTCTACGTTCCTGAGACTCAAGCATACGGCCAACCGCCACGTCAATTTCCCATGGATAAACAACATCCTCCTCAATGCTGAGGATATTAGGAGTCGGGGAGTACTCGCAGCTAGACCACGACAGGGTGCCTGGCTCAAATATCGGCACGGCATAGGTGACTTTGTTTGGTTCCTTAAATTGATTCTTTTGGGGGAATGTGTGCAACCGCCCAGCCATTAATTAGGGTCGGGAGGCCCGAAAACTGAGGATGGTGACTCTTTACTTGGGGGTCGGTCAATCTCTTAGGGACCTTCCCACTCGATGAACAAGACGAAGACATACTTATATAAATACAATATAAGATGTGACATATACTTGGAAAGAGGATAAAGGGTTGAAGGGGGAATTCAAGTTAGAGATGAAGATATGCGTAGACCCTTTGAAGATTCAAAGGGAGGGGATGAAGACACTACAATATGTTTGAATGCAAACTAAGGGAGAGGCAGAGCTTCTATCTCTAGAACTTCACTTCTCTCTCTAAGAAATTTTTGAGAATGCGAAGAAACGACTCGCCCTAAGGGATTCGACTTCCCTTATACAAGCGAGGTAAGAGAAGGAGGAATGGAGGTACTCTTCCCCAAGATTTGAGGGGACGTCATCATGACACGTGGCACCCAAGGCGACATGTGGCATCTAAGAGCCAACCCTCACAGCTATAATTCTTTCCATGAACCCTTCAGTCCCAAGAGAGGCTAAGGTCTCTCAAGGTCAACCTTAGAGTCTACGGATACACCTATAGCCCCAATGGGGGCTAAGGATCCCGCGGCTCGGCCTCAAGGCTGGCCGACACACCTTTAGCCCATTTGGGGGCTAGGGGTCTTGCAGCTCGGCCTCAAGGCCAACCGACACACCTTTAGCCCCATTGGGGGCTAAGGGTCTTGCAGCTCGGCCTCAAGGCCGACCGATACCTTTAGCCTCAATGGGGCCTAAGGGTCCTTCAGCTCGGCCTCAGGGCTAGCTGATACCCCTTTATGTACAATGGGGGATAAGGGTCCTGCGGCTCGACCTCAGGGCCAGCTGATACACATTTAGCCCCAATGGGGGCTAAGGGTCCTACTGCTTGGCCTCAGGACTGGCCGATACACCTTTAGTCCCGTTGGGAGCTAACGGTCCTGCAGCTCGGCTTAAGGGCCGAGGAATGTAAGTATATTTGGGATGTCGCGCAAAGAAAAATGCAAGAGCACTAAAATGAAAAATCAAATCCACACGGGACGATACAACCTTTTATCATTCATTATGAATAGCTACGGATCAACTTTCACAAAGGGCTAACAAGACAACAAAGAACCAAGACACAAAAAAACCACGTGGTGACAGATTACTTAGTATCTAGCATATAGGTCTCCATCACAAAGGCACCTCGCCCTAGAGAAAGACCATGAGGCCGTCCATTCAGGTCATGGACCAGAGAGCCGAGCCTCAAAACATCACATAGTCAGGCCTCGCTACCAGGGAAAGCTGGTCAATGGACGCAAGCAAAAACTCAAAAGCTAAGGCAAAGCTCACGCAAAGAAGGCCATCATTTTATTACAAACGTTTACTGAGTACAAAAAAAAGGCACACCGAAGGCAGCCCCGATGGGTCATTGCTAGTCGGGCCTCACTCCTCGTTGCCTGTTGTTAAATTTCTGCAAGTGTACGATTAATCATTGTAACACTTTGGATGTCGGTCCACAGAGATGGTTGTAAAATTAGGTTCTAAAAATTCTAAACTAATTTAAAACTAAATGCAAATTTAACCAACTCCAAGGTGAAGCTATTTCACAAATTGATAGACCAAATAACCAAGATAAATTCATGAAATTGTGAACCATTCCCTGACTTGTAAATAATCTAGCCAAAGTAAAAAGCACCAAACTATAAATAACTTAAACCCACAAACACTTGGCCGTAATTATTTCTAGAGCCTTGAATAAACGAAACAGAGGAAGAAATGAACCCAAAGCATAAAACAGAGCAAACGAACCTTGGTAGCAAAGCACACCAATTCAGAGCAGGATAAGGGACCTTGAACGATTAGAGACTAAATTGTACGACTTGATCTTAAAGCTGCACTCTATGGCTGAAATGAACACAGTACATCACTAAGAACTAAAACCTATAACCGAAATATACCCAATGGAAGCTCAAGGCTAGGTCTCGAATTGTGAAAGGAAAGAAAAAACAAAAGCAAAAATCAAAACTCCCCCCTTGCTCTACTCTCGATCTCCATTAAAGTCGCCCAGCAACACGGTTCTGCTCCCCCTTCGATTGCCCTCAATTATTTCTTCTAACTGTCGCATTGAAGCTAATGATGATGGGAATTATGTGTAACTTCTGAAGACTTGATGAGGAGGAGGAATGAAGAGGAAGAAAGAGAAACCGATGGGAAGAGAAAGAGCCGTGAGCTGCCCCTGTTTTGCCTGATTCTCTTATTTTTGCAATTGGAACTGACGAGAGGAAGAAGAAGAGATGGGGAATGGGTAATGAGTGAAATAATCATGCAATAATGGAGGAAGATGAAAGGTTAAAGGTGGGGCATGCTGCTCTATTCTGCTCTGTTTGTTTTCGAGTTCCAGGTTCAGAGTTGTAAGGATGAAGAAGAAGTGATGGGTGGGGGAGTTGAAGCTCACGTGCGTGCCATGCTGGGCATAAGTGAGAAGACAAGCTACATATGGGGGAAAATGTCTGGGCCTGGGCCGTGTCTTGGGAAGCAGATGAGGAGGTTTGGACAAGCCCAGTGAGAAGAATGAAGAAGGGAAAAGAAAGAGACGGAGGAAAGGGGCGGTCTTGGCATATGAGCTGGGCCGTTGGGCTCCATTTGGCATGGCTTTTTTTTCTTGTTTCTTGCTCTCTTCAATCTAATCCAAGCCATGCACTTGTTGCTTATTTTTCCAAAATTTTCAAATCCTACAAAATGAACAAAAATATTATCAAAATTCTAATTAACCAATTATTTTGAGCAAATATTAGGTAATAAAAGGGCATAATATATCATAATTTATGGTTTAACAAATAACCCCACACCAAAGTTTTGCTCGTCCTCGACTAAAAGAAAACTAAAAATCCTAGAAGAAGAAAATAAAACAAAATCATAACTCACTTTCATAGGAATCACGGTTGCACTTAGCACTTGCAACAAGCCCTTTAAAGCCCTAGCTCACCCATAGTAGACAAGGAAGGTCTCGTGAGGGTTTGCAGAAGATATACCCACAAAATCTTTGAAAGAAAACATAAACAGAAAATCGAAAATCTTTTGTTGGTTTTTTTTTCTCAAAAAAATTAATATGTACAAAACTAGGGCAAGATATATACACATTCTAATCAACTAAATCACTTATGTAGCAAAGATATTGGCCTGCATATAAACAAAATGTACTCATAAATGCTCTCTACCCCATGAATGACATCAAAGCACTAATGTTTCACCCCGCTGTACAGCAATACTTTGAATCCATCCAGTGCTCGTGTGCAAGTGCATCATGATCCTAGGGCTTAGGTCTACTAGAATCAAACTCAATCCCACTTGACTGACACAAACTACATTATTGACTTATTTAACATAGGAACCAAGCTTTCCCAATAGCAATATTGCCTCAAAGGGTGACACCCAGTAGCACGTGCCTCAAAGGGTAAAGCCCAATAACGCATGCCTCAAAGGGATATTTGTCATTCTAAATTTCATTCATTCCTTTTCTCTTCCTTCTTTTTTGTCTTTTTTCTTTCCTTTTTTTGTTTTTTTTTCTAAATACAAACAAAAACCAAAGTAAATATGTCAAAGATAAGTGGGAGAGCCAATCATGAAAGACTAGACCTTAGGATAATGACGATGGCATAAATAGGGATTGGATTACACATCAATAATGAACAATTTGGGATTAGAACTAGAGCTTAGAATGACACACTGCGGACAGAGACCTATCATGCACATCACGCTTACATACAAGCTAATGATCAAAGCAAAAGGAATTTAAGCTAATCAGAATAGTATGAAGCTTCCCCAAAAACAAAACAAAAATCTTTTTGGATTTTCAAATTTTTCAATTTTTTTTAAATGTTCTTCAAAATTTCAACTTTTTAAAATTTTTTTTGCAAACTTTTTCAAAGTTTCCCCGACCCCCACACCTAAATCTCACAATGTGCTCATTGGGAGTGGAAAGAAACATTAAACAAAATAAAAACTAAAGAAACACAAATATACATAATGAAAAAGAAAACTCAAAACTGAAGACAAAGACAAGACTCTAAAACTCAAAAGAAAACAAAAATAACATAAAGTCACAAAAATATATACAAAAGAAAACAAATTGAAAAGAGAAATAGAAAAGAACAAGTATACCAGGTGAGGTGCAGAAGTACACCTAAGCTATGCCTTCCTTACGACCAACGAATCTACGGAGCAACAGCCACTCCATATTGAATGAAACATCGCTACTTAAATCAAAACTCGTTAGAGCACGTAGCAGTTTTTCAAACAAACAAGTCCAACTCTCAGTAAAAGAAATGCAATAGAGATTAAAGAGTGGGAGCCAAAATGAGTACATCCACCATAGTAATAAAGCACAAGTAAGGGCCCTCTTCAACTTATCAAATGTATGAGCCTAAACAGAAAAGAGACAGACATACTCATAATGTGCCACCAATTTGGTCATTGGCCTAGAAATTTGATCATAATGAATGAACAATCCAGGCAAAGTAGTGGATCCTAAACTCACAAGTCCTTTAAGTTCAATATGCGCAAGAGTCTGGTCTAAATCAAAATGTTCAATGACAATGGCCTCAGACTCAACAAATTTAGACTTGTGAGATTCAAAAAGGAAGTCAGGATGGATGGGGTCAAAAGAAAAAGATTCATATTCAGAACATAGGTCCACATCCAAACCCATATTGACATCAAACCCACATGAAAAAGATTCATATTCTATAGAAAGAATATCATCATGAAATTCCAATCTAGTGGGTTCAAGTGTCTCCTCACATGACTCTAGAAATTTAGCTTCTTCTGAATCATCTATCTCATGATGCTCAATGTCATACTGGATGCTCATATCTAACTCACAATTTCTCGCTGATTCTTCCCCCTCCTCAAACTCAAAAGATTCATAAAAAGGGGTGGGTGAGTCAGTAGAAACAAGGACATCCACAGTGACATCCTTATGTGAGCTAGTATGGGGTGCAAGGTCTTGTGATAGAGACATAGGGAGGTCATGGTCTTTTTCTAGATTAGGCAAAGGCATGTCTTCATTCAAATTAGGCCCAGCAAGATAAGAGGGTTCAAAATCATCATAGAGACTAACGTCAAGTTTAGGAGATCCTAAACTAAAGTCAGACTCATTACAATTCTCCATACTTTGATTAAAACATTTGGAATATTCAGTAATTCTCGCCTTCATTGTCTCTACCATTTTATCAGTCAATTCATTTAACTTGTTTTCAACACTTACACGAGTAGCATCAACATAATTACGATATGGCCAATTCCAAGTGTCATGATAAGAAGACTCACAGTATTCACACAAAACATGGGACACACAAGAATAAGAGGGGCCATGTGAATTCATAAAGTAATCATGAGGGTAAGGATTATCATGAAAAATAGACTCACAAGGAGTTGGGTATCCAAAATTATTTTTATCTTGTTCAAAAGCATATGTATCCCAAGCTAATTTTTCAAAGAAATTCCAAACCCCATCTTGGGTTTTAGATAATAATTCTAGTACACCTCCAGGACAAATAGACTCAACATAACCACAAGATTTAGAATTTAGACCCACAGCAATGACCTCACAAAATTCCCCATTTTGAAAATTTTGCTTCAATTGAGCACAATAATTATTAAGTCGTGATAAATAGTTCCAGAAAGGTTCATGCTCATATTATGGAAAATTAAAAGCTGGCATTCTTGAAACTTTTTTTTTTCAAGTTTAAGCATTTTTAAATTGTTTTGTATTTTTAAGATTTTAATTTTTTTTAGTTTTTTTTAGGAAAGAAAATGCACCTATGACACTATTTACAAACTAATAACTAAAACAAAAACAAGAGACTTAAATAATTAAGTTAACAAAACAAAATAAACTCACAAAAATAAAACTATGTTACAAAAAGAAAAGAAAAACACAAAAGACTCCATCAAGAATTGTCCTAACACTAAAAGCCAAAGAGGAGCACAAACACAAAACTTGTACACCATGTTCCTTTTTATGATGTTGCTTTTGGGATTTTTTGGTTTTCCTATTTTTTTTCCCTTTTCTTTTAAAAAAAACACAAAACAAAGTCAAACGGGAACCAACCCTGAAACCTTATACAAACAAAAAATGACCCAATATAAAACAAAAACACAACCACAAATAAACTAAAAGGAAATTAGAAAACAACTACAACTAAACAACCAAATTCTAAAAATAAAATTAAAACAGAAAATAAAACTCCTAAAATCAGAACTAAATATACATTAAATTCCACACAATCACAACGGACATAAATATAATTTTTCTCAAATTTTTTATATCCCTGAATAGTGCAGAAAAATGCAAACAGTTTATTAACTCCAAAATTCATAGAAAACTCCAAAGAGTCCCACAAATTCTAGAAATATTCATACAAACTCTAAAAATGATGCTGCATCTAGGACAGTTATCAGCACAACAAAAATCACACCAGAATTACTCCAGAAAATTCAAACAGAATGTGAAACTGTAGAATAATCTGCACTCATTTTGATTTATTTTTTTTCCAAATCAGTTCTACCTTGATTTTGCTGCACATAAACCAAACTCGCTAGTACTGGGTTTTTTTTACCAGCAAGAAATAATCTCTAACAATAAAACGAATCTTAACAAAATAAACAAAAATCAAAATCAAAATACTAACTAAATTCAAAAATCAAAAATAAATTGAACTTAATTTCTAGAACTAAATTAACAACTCAAACACAAATCAAAGCTACAATTACAAAACTAAAATGAAAACAACACAAATGACTCGAACAACCAAACTACGACTCAATGAAACCGAATTTCACAACGCCATCACTCGGCAACGGCGCCAAAAACTTGTTAAATTTCCGCAAGCGTACGGTTAATCGTTGTAACACTTCGGATATCGATCCACAGAGATGGTTGTAAAATTAGGTTCCAAAAATTCTAAACTAATTTAAAACTAAATGCAAATTTAACCAACTCCAAGGTGAAGCTATTTCACAAATTGATAGACCAAATAACCAAGATAAATTCATGAAATTGTGAACCATTCCCTGACTTGTAAATAATCTAGCCAAAGTAAAAAGCACCAAACTGTAAATAACTTAAACCCACAAACACTTGGCCGCAATTATTTCTAGAGCCTTGAATAAACGAAACAGAGGAACAAATGAACCCAAAGCATAAAACAGAGCAAACAAACCCTGGTAGCAAAGCACACCAATTCAGAGCAGGATAAGGGACCTTGAACGATTAGAGTCTAAATTGTACGACTTGATCTTAAAGCTACAATCTATGGCTGAAACGAACACAGTACATCACTAAGAACTAAAACCTATAACCGAAATATACCCATTGGAAGCTCAAGGCTAGGTCTCGAATTGTGAAAGGAAACGAAAAACAAAAGCGAAAATCAAAACTCCCCCCTTGCTCTCGACCTCCATTAAAGGCACCCAGCAACCCAATTCTCCTCCCCCTTCGATTGTCCTCAATTATTTCTTGTAACCACCACATTGAAGCTTATGATGATGGCAATGATATGTAACTGCTGAAGACTTGATGAGGAGGAGGAAGGAAGAGAGAGAAACAGAAACCGATGGTAAGAGAAAGATCCATGAGTTGCCCCTGTTTTGGCCCTGATTCTCTGATTTTTGTGGCTGGAACTGACAAGAGGAAGAAGAAGAGATGGGGAATGGGTAACGAGTGAAATAATGATGCAATAATGGAGAAAGATGAAAGGTTGAAGGAGGGGACACTGCTCTATTTTGCTCTATTTGTTTTTGGGTTCTAGATTCTGAGTTGTAAGGATGAAGAAGAAGAAGTGAAGCGGCGAGGGAGCTGAAGCTCACGTGCGTGGCATGCCGGGCATGAGTGAGAAGGCAGGCTGGATATAGGTGAAAAGGTCTGGGCCTGGGCCACTTCTTGGGAAGGAGATGATGGGGTTTAGACAAGTCCGGTGAGAAGAATGAAGAAGGGAAAAGAAAGAGATGGAGGAAAGGGGCAATCTCGGCTTGTGAGCTGGGCCGTTGGGCTCCATTTGGCCTTTTTTTTTTCCTTGTTTCTTGCTCTCTTCAATCCGATCCAAGTCATGCACTTGTTGCTTATTTTTCCAAAATTTTCAAATCCTACAAAATGAACAAAAATATTATCATAATTCTAATAAGCCAATTATTTTGAGCAAATATTAGGTAATAAAATGGCATAATATATCACAATTTATGGTTTAACACTACCATCACTGGAAAGAGGGGTTTGACCATCTGAACTCGAGCTCTCCTCCTCTTCTGAGTCGCTGAGTGCTTCCTATCAGTGGGACTCCAGGATCCTGCCTCTATTACGCCCTACCCATGCCTGGAAGATGCTCCACCGCAACTCTTTGAGGGCTGACTCCACTACCCCGATCATCCACCTACACAGGACATTGAGTTTCACGACGTCATTAAGGAGCATCGCGAGGAATACCACCTGGGGTAACTCGAAAACCTCATAATCCCGAGCATACTCCTCGGCCTCTACCAGGTCAAAGTCCAGGCATAGCTCCTCGTAATCAGATGTTAGTGGTCGAGGAAGAAATGCCACCTCCAACGATACCACTCAAAGTTGCCTAGAACGTAGAGCGCCTTTTTGCCCACGGTCAATGAGCGGGGGAACCCCATATTAGAAAGGAAGGAGCTTTGGTACAAGAGGTATCCAAATGCATGGTGCAAATAAGGGTTCTGAGGCAGCTCCTTTTTATATCCAAAAGTTGACTGGAACTCGCAACCCAAGAATGGCACTGGCCGGCAACCAAGAGTCAGATCAGGAGAGGGTAACTGGCCAATAATAGACCGTTTCCCGAAGATCCACCGACCTCCGTTACGCCAGGAATATTCCATATCTCACCTAGTTATCCGGGCGGGCCCACATGCAGGTAAAATGTGGGGGGCTAAATGATCCAAAAAATATGATTTTCTCTAGAAGGCCCAAGGACACCCAATCGCAAGACAGGCCACCAGGCATGGTGGGCCCAAACGGGACCCTTGGGGCTCCCACCAGAGGCCCGAACGGAACAAATTAAACAGCATCCCCCTTTCGAGATCTCTAGCATAAATTTACCATCATACCCCTTGCTACAGGAGCTATAAATATTCACCTACCCACCGGGAAAGGGATTGGTACTTTGACATAATTGACTCCATACACTCTCTCCCTTTACTCCATTTATCTCTCTTGGACCCTCCTTTGATCGTTGGATAGGCATTCCCTGGACCACAATCCGGGGGTGCCCTTTTTGCAGGTTCAACGAAGGAGAAGAGCCCACCAATTGATCTGCACGTGCCGTCACATAAGCCCGAGCTCTGATCCCACGTCATCTTCAACAAGGTCTGGAAAGTTCTCGAAACACTTCTTAATTAGCAGTTGAGGATGCATTCTTCTTAAAGACTCATTTGCTAACAATTTGCTTGTTTTGCATATTTACGAAGCTTGAGACTAAAGTAGGGCAATAGTAAAAAATAATTTCGCAGTACGCTATGTTACAGTGGTTGGTGCCTCTTCCTTTGTTCTATGGTTCATGCCTGTTGCGTCAAATTTTTGTTTGGCATTTTTCAATGCTATTTGAATTGTGATCAAAGGCATGAAAGGTTTTACGTGGGATTTTTCTATTTAATTCATAACTATCTTAATGATTGACGTTAGGTTATTCTCTCTGATTTTGGTGAAGTCTGAGCCTTATACTTATTCCTACATTAAAATATAGGGAGCACTATTCTGAAAATTTAATTTTTATTGTAATCTTTTGCTAGTTCTTTTGTCAGAACTAGTTATGCTATGCTCTGTCTTCTGTCTTTTCACTTGGGCTTTCCTTTGTTTATGGCCTTTTTGACCTCCCTTTGTTTCCTTTGGAAGTTGATCTTGTCAATCTGATTGTAAATGCTCATGGAAGAATTGTCAAATAATTTTTATGTTGTTCTCATTTACTTTTTAGACAACGTAAGTAAGTTTTATTCTTCTTTCATTATACATGGATGATTTTAATGTTGGAATGATCCAACATTGGCCAAGATTTCCTCTGATTGTGATTTGAATTTTTTGGGCAACTACTTGAGGTACTTATTTTGCCCTAATTTCACAAATCTAAAACTCTTTAAATGGTTGATTGCTTAAAATGAATGGTTCATTAACCTATGCAAGAAGAGGAGGTACATATCTCTGATCATGTGGGCATTACATTACACCTTTGATGTTGTCATGATTTGAGTGCTACAGCTATATTCTTTTGTTATGCTTGATGCTACAACTTGCTAACATTGCATCTGTAGGGGTTATTGCAACAGCTATTGATGTTGGGGTGTGCCTGCCAACCACATTTGTATGTTGGTATTTTTGAGGCTAATAACCCATGTAGATAAATATATTAAACTTGCAGTTAAAAGTCCCTATGGTAATTTAATTCAATAACCTCATGAACTACTAACAGGTCTTTTTCTTTTTCTATAGATGTTTAAGGGTACGAGATGCTAGTTTGAATTCTAGCACTTTCTATGATGTTGATGTTGTATCCTTGGTAACCTTTTTTTTTTGTTTTTTGGAAAAATCTCCTGTAGCTATCATTCCTTGTATTTAGATATCAGCTTACAGAACAATTTTCTAGTTTTAAGGGTTGTTTGTTGTATTGGTAGTTTCCAGGATTCTTGCTTGTGTTAGATTACCTTTTGTAGTGTACGTTTACAACTTAATACTATTCAATTCAACAAATATATGCCCATTCATCCCTGTAACTACTATTTTTCAATCTATTCAATCAATTATTAATTGTATTGTTTTAAAATAAATTGTATAAGTTATATTTAGATTCATACCATTGCTAAGCATGACAAATACTAGTCATTGTCACTTACTCAATTATCCTATTTAATAAGGAAAAATATTCCTCGTTAAACTTTTAATAAAATAGCAATGACTGACTAAATAGTCATCAATGATTACGATTTTGAATTTTTTATTTACAATTTGTAAAGTTGACAATGAGTAATTTAATCATTATTAATATTTTCATCGTTATTAGCAAATTAATAACGATCACATCTTATTCCACCTTTACTTCCAATAACAATGAAATTTCTGTAAATCGTCATTAAAACTACTAACGATGGCTTGAATAATGACAAACAACAATGAACATTTTGTTTTTTGATAAAGATTCTAACAGCAAAAAAAATGTGCTTTTAACGAAAACTCTTTTCTAGTAGTGATGCTTAGCTAAAGTCGCTTGGTCTCTCTGGGCTAGCTTCACCAGTTGTGTGTCTAATTTTGGAGTACTCGTACTTCCAATGATTTGTCATCTAAAACTTATGGAGAGTTCTTCATAGCACCTCATTAATATTTGGAGAATTCATCACAGGACCTTATTCATACTTGGGGTAATCCCTTGAACTAGGTCTGGATTCTCTCTTTAAAGCAATAGGGAAGTGCCTGTATGTCATTGCCTCTAAAGGGGATGGTTGCAGATATATTGAAGTTAAACAAGCAGCAAGATACTCTTGAGGGTAGTTAATCTGATCAACCTACTCTGTCTTTGGCACTCTCATCTTTCTTAGCTGTTGAGCCTTTAAGTTCTCCATGTCAAAGAGTGCCTTGACTTCAAGGCAATGCATCAATTAAGCTCCTTATTTGATTGTTTTCTTTGGGTTTTCCCTTGAACGCAACGAGGATGGCACCATTTCGACAGAGCTTAACCTATCTTACTGTTAATTCTCCTTATAATCTTTTTCTTCATAGGACCTCTCTTGACCTGGCTTCTTCTGCAAGGATTTGATTTCTTCCGCCCTTGGTTTAAGGTCTTTTTGAAGTCTTTATATTTATTCCTCTAATATCTTATATGTTTGTTCTCAGTATCCCTTTCCATAGAATAATTAGGGAAAAGTTCCTTCTCAGTTATAGTTGTCTGTATCTTATTGTGGACAAGCCGTCTCTTAGGGTTAGCCATTCTTATTTTGTTTTGACTTGCCCAGAATTCATCTAACTTCTTCATCAAGGGGGTATGGCTTCATCCACGTGCAACTTGATCAACTCCTCTATTGTTGTTGGAGCATTGCCTACTTGTCCCAGGATATGTGTGCTGATGGGAAAAAGATGTCCTCTAGGGGGGCTTGTATTCTCTTAATGTGAGGAATCCTCCACAACAAAGTCTTCTTTCCTAAGGATATGGGAATTAGGATTCTGATCCTTGGGATCCTTATTCTTAGGAGTGACAATGGCCTTTCCCCTATCACCTCCCTTGGATTCCATCAACGCTCAACTCAAGGTCCTTGGAGATGGCACTAAATGTTTTAACAAAGTACAAAACTTCCTTGATTCTTCCGGGAAACTACAGGAGCTTTTGCCACAGTACAACGATTACCTACAAAGCAACTCTTAAATGCGTGGTTTGTCTTATTTTAGAGTCTTCAACACTTAAGTTAGAGAAACATTTTGAGAGGTGATTAGCATAACAGAGCTTGCAAAAATCTTGTTAACCTACCTTTGATGTTGGGCTTGACTTGTTTATATAGGGATTCAGGATGCTTCTCTTAGAGCAATTTTACTAGGATTCTTCAAATTTACAGGTGTTAAATTACTCCCTACCTTTACTCATACTCAAAGATGTTCATCAATTTCTTGTAGATTAAAAGATTTGAGATTTTCCCTATTTATCAAACCGCATGCGTAGAAATTATTTTCAAGGCTTTGTCGGTCTTGGGTTTTAGACGACTTTTGTCTGGAACGTAGGCTACTTGGTCCTTGGGGTTTTATCTAATTAGTTCTTTTTTTTAACTTTGGCTAGGCTACTGCCTAATGCCTCCTTAGAGCTAATTTTCCAAATCATCATAATATTTCGTTTACAGAACCAGGACCCATATGTTATCATTGGTGCCCATGTGAATAGAAGTAATAGAAGTAATAGGATCCTATAAATCATCTTCCTTTGCTTACAAATATCTCAACAAAATTGAACTCATTTTTCTTGACATGCCATGCTATATCGAATCATTCATTGTGCTTTGACAACACTCCATGATAATGATTATTGAGTAAAGTCTGAAGCTACTAATTGGTGCCGTTATGGTGCAAATATAATGTCGTAATGTTATGCTTCTCACACCATAGCAAATTAAGAAATAACTTATATTAATCTGATTGGTCATGTCTTATATACACGGTATGTCTGATGTGCTACAACACTCTCTCCTTTCTCAAAGAGTGTATATTCCTCTTGATTGGACGACCATAATACTATGTAGATAATGTTGGGATATGTTAATGCCAACATAAAGTGCCTATATCTATACATTAACTTGTGCTCACATATGGCATATTTTAGGCAAACAACATAAACTCACTTTTGCCAATATGTTATAATCACCTTATCTCACTATCTAGGTGAATTTATGTTTTAAGTTGCCAAATTCTTAAATTATCATTATGATAATTTACTTACAGTCTTATCTCTTCTCCTATTAATAGTCGAACTATTGGAAGTTGTTTCCCATATGAGAGAGCTAATCTCAAGTGCACCTGACATGTCTTCATATTCAGGATTGCATAGAAGCATGCGTAAATAATATTGTACAATCAAACATTGAAATGAAAAATATATGGAAATCAACTTCTTCGATGTTTTTGAAAGTAAATAACCTTAGACAATTATTCACGAATACGTGGGAAAAAAAATCAGAGAACACAATCCAAGTACATAGAACGTATACGAAGTCCCGGAGCCTTGGAATATTAACAAACATGTATGTTGCAATAGCCTTAGTTAGGGAATCTGCAACCATGCTCTTCATAGGAATATACTTGACATCCGCTTTCTTGTGGGCTACCATGTCCTTTACAAATTTGAGCATAATGCCAATGTGTTTAGTCTTGATAAGGTACTTAGGGTCGTTGCTATATGCTATTCCGACTTAGTGGTCACACTAAACTAATATTGAATAAGTACTATTCGTCTCACCCATTAGATGATTCAATAACCTCTTCAACCAAACAACCTCCGGCACTACTGGCGAGAGAGCCACAAATTTAGCCTCAATTGTAGATATTTCTTCTTGCTCCATGATATAACACCACTTCTAAGTAAGAAGACATATCTCAAAGTACATTTTATGCCATCAAAATCTCCTCCATGGTCAACATCAACAACAGATCATTATCTTGTTAGAAGAGTGCATAATAAGAAGTTCCCTTCTTATACCTCACGATCTTCTTAACTGCCTTGTAATAGACTGGTCTTAAGTTAGAGACATATGCCCTAACCAAGCCAACAGTGAAATAAATATCTAGACTAGTGCACACTTTGTCGTACAACAAACTAACAACCTCACTTGTATAAGAGACTCTACTCACTCATGCCTTTTCTTCTAAAGTTTTTAAACACATTCTATTATTTAAGGTTTGCCCTTATCACCAGGATTATCAACAAGTTAACAACTTATCATTTGAATAGTTCAAGAGTCTCATTTATGTGATTCTCAAAAGAAAAGGGGAACAATTTATGAAATCTCACTCTAAGAAAATATGCTACTTCACCTATTTCTTTAATCTCAAAGTTGAATGATATCGGGCCTTCACCTTGTAAACAAGCTTTTTACCATTTGCAGTAATATGTCATCAACATAAGACGACATAATTACAAAATTGCCTCTGTTTTTCTTAGTGTAGATGCAATAGTCATCATCAATCATGTTAGAACCACTAGATATGACAAAACTATAAAAGCAAATATACCATTACTTCGAAGATTGTGCTAAGCAACACATAGACTTTAGAAGGGTACAAAACCTTACGTTCATGATCTTGTTGAATAAAACCATTTGGTTATTCCCTAAAAAGTTCTTTTTTTAATTCTCTATTGAGAAAGGTAGGTCTTGCATCCGTTTGACGTAATTATAGGTCCAAATTGGCAACCATATATGCAATTAGGCAAATCAAGGCAAATCATACAACAGGAGAAAAAGTCTGTACGTACCCATTTGTAGACAAATGAGTCGTATGTGTCTCAACTATACCGTCAACCTTGTATTTGAGTTTGAGGACCCACTAGTTCCTAATAACTCTTCGCCCCTCTAGAAGGCCAACTAATTCCCACACATTGTTAACCTTAATTCACCCTATCTCATCCTGCACTACCTTGATCCATTTTTCCTTTAAAGGGCTGGAGAAAGCCTCTTTTACATTTCTTAAGTCATTTTCCTGCTATAGAAGTGTAGTAAAGAGTTGTCCCATCTCATTACTGAAACGATGGCAAGGAGTGATTCTATTGTTGCTTCACCTTTATTGAGATTCATTAAATGTCAAATTGGCTGCATTTGGATAGGTTTCACTCCCATTTCAACTAGGACCACTAGGCTTGCTCCTACTTGGAATAAGATTAGGATAACTTTTATGCGTGCCTGATGATCAAGGGGCATCTTGATGACAAACTAAATAGTCACCAGTTCTACGCCTCCCGCTTGAATAAACGGATCCTATTAGGTCTTGATGTAGAAGACTCCTTAAAGCCCAAGATCGAATCACTTAATACAAACTAAAAATAAAGGACTTACCTTCTTACATTCAAGCACTCATAATGCAGGTAATTGTTAGATTAGAGCTAGAAATTTAGGTCTTTAAAGGAGATAAACACTTATCTAGATAATTTTTTTGTAAAGGCATAAAGCCACCAAAAGAGAAATTTTAAAGAAGAGCCACTGACAAAGTCAGCTTAGGCTACCTACAATTCACCCCTTGGGTGCGGCCCTTCCCTGGACCCTGCATGAACGCGGGATGCTTGTGCACCGGGCTGCCCTTTTTTTTATACTATGAATCATCAATCTAAGAAGAGATAAAGATTAAGAGATTTTACAGAGAAAATGAGTTCCTTTTCATTTATTCAATAATTAAATCTGAGAATGCATTGGCAGGAATGGGTCAATAAGTCTCATACAAACTATCTTAAGAAAATAAATCCAAGATTTAAAGATAAAAGACAAAATCCATTTGGTGGAAGTTCAAAATTTATCTTCCATATTCCTAGAAGGTTGGGGAGATTTATACTCATCCAATAGGAATGCCTTCATTTGGCATTTCTGCCTCTATAGGTGTTAATTTGCTCATGCATGAAAATCCCAAGGTTTACTGTTGCATCATCCTCAAATTTAGCCAAATTCCAGATTGCTCCAAAACATGTTTTGCACACATTCTACATAACCTTGACCATATCTTTACCAAATGGAATAAATTTTTTTCTCCTCCTTAGAGAAAAAACAAAATTCATCCAAATTTAGCAAAATTACCATGCAAAAACGTACATGTAGTAGTGGGTTCTTGATAGTTTAGCCAATGAAAAAGCGAAGTACTACCGAAATTCATTCCATATTCTTAAACTGCTGTTGGGCTTCCAATGAACCATAGAATTCCAAACTTAGATCTTGGTTGGTGGATGAAAACTCATACCATAATTGGCTTGTAGTGCTTGATTGTGAGCTTTCTTGATGTAGAAAGTTAGGATTGGACTTGAGTGAGGGCGAAGGGTGGAACTAAGAGTTGGCATGGGGTTAGATATGCATCAAAATCCCCCTCTTGAGATGATTTATTCTTATGCTTTAACATCATCTACCGTAAAAGGAGCAAGATCAACCATATTGAGCGTAGCAATCACACTTATGTGACCAGTAGTTCCGATTTGTAGGCATTGTCCCTAATCTTTTAAGAACCTTGTGGGGACCATCTCCACTAGCTATTAATTTATTTTTCCTTCTTGACAAGAAGCTTGCATTCCTTAGGTGGAACCACACTAGGTCACCTAAATTGAAAACTAAAGGCCTCACACGTTTTCTTACTTTAGCCTTTTAAGAGGCATTGACCTTCTCTATTTCAACTCTAATTTCTTCATAGAGCTTTTGAATCTCTGTAGCTCTCTCGTAGGACTCCAGGATGACACTATGCTTAGTGGGTAAAGGATGAATGTCTGTAGGAAAGAGAGTATTGACTCGTTAACAAGGTGCAAAAGGATAGTGAAATGTAGCATAAGTAGCACCACAATTGTAAACAAATTAGGTATATGAGAGCTTTAGATGCCATTCTTTACGATTTTTGCTCACTGAACCTCTAAGGAAGATGGATAAATTTCGATTAGAGACCTTTATTTTCCAATTGGTTTGATAGTGGCAAGTTGTACTAACTAGGGTCACGCATCACAAGATAGTAAACCAAGATAGGAATTTTGTGTCCCAATAGGAGACAGTGATTCTTAGCACCCCATGAAGTTTTATGATTTGCTTGCAGTAAAGGTGAGAAAAGTGAGAGGCATCATCACTCTTGTGGCATGGAATAAAGTAAGCCATGTTAGAGAATTGACCAACCATAACCAGAATATAATCATGTTCCCTTGGTGTTCTTGGTACACCTAAAATGAAGTCCAGGCTCGCATCTTCCCAAGGGTCATTTGGTATTGGATGATGATTGTGCAACCCTTGGTGGAAAGTGCCCTTGGCTATATGATATGTAGCACACATTTTTAAAACATTATGACATCTCTTATCATTTTGAGGCCAATAGAAATTCTCGTCTAAGATCTCAGTTATTTCTTTGATGTTTAAATAACCTCCTAGCACACCACTACAAGCTTTCTTTAGAAGTAGCGCCCGTAGAGAGCCTTGAGGTACATATAACTTGGTTTCCTTTACGAAAACCCCTTCTTCCAAAATGTTTGAGTCATAAGCCTTTGGTTTTACAATGAATTTTTGAAATCCTTATCCTCCTTGCAGGGTTCTTAAATAGTGTAAAGTCCTTAACTTTTATCCTAAAGAATAAAGACAAGAGTATGTCTCCCTGACAGTGACAGTACATCATCCACCACACTTTCATAGTCGTCTTATATCAACCAAGTTAAAAGTTGAGCAAAGTTGATGCAATTCACAGACAATGTGATAATCAAAACCATCCCTCCTCAACTTCTCCTGAGAATTGTGCTTTGATTGCAAGCAATTATCGAAGAAAAACAAAATCAAATTTAATGACATATTGCCCTATTTGTTCCATTACTGGTTTATTAAAAAAAATAATTCTAACGGTTCTTTAACATCTTATCCAAATCCAACTCTTGTCATTCATAGTAGTGGCAGATATATAGGGGTATATATGTAATTTTACTTATATGTATCTGACCAACTAACACTGCAAGCGCACTGGTAGTCGTAGTATAGATAAAAGACATCGTTCCTCAGGGACTAATTATAACTTACTCAGTCTTTGCCTATCGGAATGTGCTAAGTAAAATTCTGGTTCAAGTGGATTCGATTTAACAATAACAAATAAACTTTTCTAAATCAATAACGTAAAACGTCTAGGAATTCTCGTAGTTGTGAAAGGGAATTCAATCAAAAATAATGAACATGTACTTTCTTCTAATTGGTTAAATTCGAGGAATAATAATCTTTTCAGAAACCCAGTTTATTCTTTCGAAATCAACTAAATTTGCCTACACTAAGCAAAAGTCATTCTTTCAAACTAATTTGCCTTAATTCAAGTTAAATATCTCTGATTATTTACTAGCCCTCTTGACATGCAAATCTCTCTTTCGAGATGAAGTTATGTTAAATCTAATCAACTAGTCCAACAACCAAATGTCACCTTTCAGTTTTTCGCTCTAACGTTTCAAGAGTGCAAGCAAATTTCGGCCAAAAATCAACTCACAACAATCCAGACACTTGACAAAACGAAATCAAACAAATCATGAAAATAAGTACAATTGTATAGATTAAAACATGATCCAACAACACTTCCACAAACTACTAAATCCCTAGACTAAAGGAAACTACTTAGACATGATAAAAGATTGACAAACTAACCAATGATTGGCGAAATCTAAGCGAGAAGGGGATTGACTTAGATGGCCTTCAACCAAGGGCTTCAAAACCACCTTAAGAACAAAATCTCACACTTAGGATTCACTCCAATACAATAACCAAACTAAAAAAAAACTACAAAATTTATGAAAGAAACTAAAGCCCTAATATGTGCTATTCTATGCTTTTGCTTTCCTTGGGAATGCTCAAGGGATGGTCTCTGCTGCAGAACGAGGCTATTTATAGGAGAGCTCGCTTGATCTAAGCCACAGAGCCGAAGGAAGACGGAGAGGCAAAAGTTACAGGCGCACCACGGACCATGGCAGACACCACGGGCCGACCGTGGCCTGTGCTGGAACCGGGTTTTTGCTCATTCTTTGCTCTACAGTCATGGCATAACATGGATAATTGTGGGGGAGGTCAAAATACAGCTATTGAAGGGCAAATGTTCGGTAAAAAGACTAAAAATCCTACAAAAACACATCAAACAACTATATCCAATCGTAAATAGAGAATATGAGAGTAAATAATAATAATAATAAGCATAATATTCTCCTAAAAACGACACAAAATAACCCTAAAATGATATACATATTGAGCACTTATCAAAT
Source organism: Selenicereus undatus (assembly GCA_017589665.1). NCBI lineage: Eukaryota > Viridiplantae > Streptophyta > Magnoliopsida > Caryophyllales > Cactaceae > Selenicereus > Selenicereus undatus. The sequence continues at coordinate 67,606,493 of JACYFF010019584.1, read as the reverse complement.
TCTCCCATGCTTAAACTGTTGCTTGTCCTCAAGCAATGCAAAGATTAAAAGTATACACAGCCCCCTCAGGATAGATTTAGGTAACATTCAAACAGCAAAGCTGATCCAAAGGTAGCCTAAAAAGATACAAAAAATCATTAACAAACAGAATAGGGAATGAAATTTTCAAAGACTTTTAATAGACCACAATGTCAAACTTGAAAGCAATCTCCTCCAAATTGTCAAATATAGTCATTTAACATGTGAAGCAAGAGAAACTAGTTGGGCCGGTAGAACCTCACTATAGTTATGTGGCACTAAGCACTCATGTGTTTGAAATGTATATATTTATGAAGGTTCTCTCAAATCTCAACCTTAGATGCAAATCTACCATAAGCTCGACAAAATTCTCAAAATTTGCCATCACTAAAAATGCAATCACATTAGACAATCATAAGGACTTTAATAGGGTTATAACGGGGCTAAGGGTAAAGGTAAGAAGGGAACAACTGTTTTCGGAAATGAGGAGCTAGAAGCCAAAGAATAAGAGCTAAACAATTCCAATGCATCATACTACATCCTTCTTAAAACATATCAATTCAAAATAGATCCCCAAATGAAGAGAGAAAGAGTCAAAAGTCAAAAATAACTTACATTCCCACCAAGGCTAACTACTTCCTTTTTTTTTTCCATCCCTTTTTTTTCATTTCTTTTTTCGCTTTCCAAACTTTTTGGTGCTTTTTTTTTCTTTTCTTTAAGCACTTTTTTTTTCTTTCAAAAAGGATAGCCAAGGGGGAAATTCATAACGAACTTTAAATTCCAACTCTTCTCCAAGCTTTGTACAATAAAACAAGGGATCAATCAATATCTCACAACCCTGCATCAATCAACCAAATTACACCACAAGATATCATTCCATATTGCTAACGCCCTATCAAACTTGATGCAAAAGAATAGAACACTCCTCTAGCCTTGGCTTAAAGGTAAGATAAGTATTCGGCCATGGGTTATAATAGGAGGTTCAAATCAAGAAAAATGGATACAGGCTCAAAGGGGCTAACAAGGGATACAATACACAACCAGGGGGGCTATTTGGCCATGGGGTTCAAATAAATCAAAGAAAAAATGTCTCAATCATATTACCTAAATGCATATGCAAAATGTGATCTTGAATGAGAATCAAAGCAAGTTTTAGAGAATTAACGTCAAGGAAGAGTCACACATGAAAGAAATATGAGACTAATTTGATAAACAGTCTTTAAAAGCTCAAAGTCTCACGACACTTCTACCAAAGACAAAGCTAGGTCACTAGCAAACACATGCCAAAATCTTGTAAAGACTTATAAGGTAAATAAACCCGCATCCAACATGTGGTCAAAACATGGAATTCATTTCGAAAACACATTCGCAAACTTTTATGCGCAATTTGGGCGAATCAAAGGACCAAAGTAAACCATAGAAAACTACCAATTAAATCTATAGAGATCGTCATCAGAGGATTTTTTTTATTTTCTTTTTTGTGTTTTTTCACTTTAAAATATTTTTTTCATTTTCATTTTTTTATGCATGCTCCTATAAACAATTTAAACTAAAACGTAAAAGAAACAAATAAAAGAAAGAAACTAAAATGCGATGAAGAAGAAAACTAAATGCACTGCTACACAAAACGAAATACTAAAAAATCAAAAAGTACAAAAACTACCACTAAAAACATATACAAAGCACAAACACACCTAACAGAAACAGGCATCAGACGCTAAATATAATGACTAACTCCCCGTTGCTTGAATCACAGATTGCCCTCAACGTGGGCACATAATAAAACGCAAAGGGGAGTATCATAAAATAAGATCAAAGAGGAGGACTTGAAGGAGGATGGGGTCAGAAATTACCTGGAAACTTTGCCGCGCTTGAGCCTTCTTCTATGGTTTAACCAGATCAGTTAGCATATGAACATTAGCTTTTTCAATTGGTTATCCCACCAAATATGGCTTCAATCGCTGTCCATTGACTGTGAAAGCTCTGGTAGACTCACTCCATATCTCCACTCCTCCACTGGGTCGAACTTGGGTGATGGTAATTGGTCCCCACCATCGGGATTTCAGTTTACCCGGAAACACTCTCAACCTTGAGTTAAATAGAAGGACCATATCACCTTTTCCGAAATGCTTCCTCATGATATGTTTGTCATGCCATTTCTTAGTTCGCTCTTTGTAAATATGTGAATTTTCATAAGCCTCCAACCTTAGTTCGTCGAGCTCGTTTAGTTGTAGGAGTCTCCATTTTCTAATCGCTTTAAGATCAAAATTGAGTGTCCTTATCGGCCAATAGGCCTTATATTCCATCTCTACTACCAAGTGAGAAGATTTTCCAAACACTAATCAGTATGGAGTGGTGCTTAGAGGAGTCTTGTAAGCGGTGCGGTATGCCCAAATAGCACCATCAAGCTCTAAGGACTAATCTTTGCAGGACCGATTCACCATTTTCTCCAATATGCTTTTCAATTCTCTATTCGAGAGTTCCACCTGCCCACTTGTTTGGGGATGATAAGGCGTAACGACCTTATGAAATATCCCATGTTTTTTTAAAAGTGACTCAAGAGGCTTGTCGTAAAAATGTGTACCGTTGTCACTTAGAAGAGCTCTCGGTGTGCCAAATCATGTGAAAATATTGTTCTTTAGATATTTGAGGACAACGTTGGAATCATTTTCCGGGATGCATTGGCTTCCACCTACTTAGCAACATAGTCAACTGCCACAAGGATGTAACGGTTGCTACGGGACAGAGGAAAAGGGCCCATGAAGCCGATTCCCCATACATCAAACAACTCTACTTCGAGCATGCCACTTTGAGGCATCTCATGCCTATTGAAAATGTTCCCTACTCGATAACATCTATCACAAGTCATGACAAATTTCCTTGCATCTTTAGAGAATGGGGCCAACAGAAGCCTGCTTGGAGTACCTTTGCAATCATTTTATCTGGTTTAAAGTGGCCACTTTAAGTTGAAGCATGGCAATGGTGTAAGACACTACGGATCTCATCTTCAGGCAAGCATCTTCTATACATCCCATCTCCACATAGCTTGTAAAGGAAAGGTTCTTCCCACACATAGTATTTGGCATCGATAAAGAACTTTTTTTGTTGGTAGGACAATCCTAGAGGTAACATGCCACACACCTTGAAGTTCACCATATCAGCATATCATAGGGCAGCTTGTTGGGATAAAGCTAATAACTACACATCAGGGAAAGAATCAACAATGGGAAGTTCTTCACTAAGAGTGGCCTCTGGGCCTAAACGAGATAGATGATCAAAAACCACATTTGCCAATCCTCCCTTATCTTTGATTTCTAAATCAAACTTTTGAAGGAGGAGGACCCATCGGATGAGTCGAGGTTTGGAGTCGGATTTCTTTATTGAATATTTCAAAGCGGCATGATCCGTGAAAACGATGGCCTAGGAATTGATCAAATAGGATCGAAATTTTTCCAAGGCAAGGACAACTGCTAAGAACTCCTTTTCAGACGTGGCATAATTTACTTGTGCCTCGTCAAGAGTGTAGCTTGCATAATATATGGCATATGGTTTATTGTCCTTTCGCTGACCTAAAACAGTGCCCATTGTATAGTCACTTGCATTGCACATTACTTCAAAAGGCAACTCAAGCATTCTTCATTAAACTCAAAAGGCACATCCTTAACAAGCAATCAGGAAAGAGGTTTTGCAATCTTTGAAAAATCTTTTATGAACCGTCGATTAAAACCAACATGTCTGAGAAAACTTCTCACACCTTTTACAGAGGTTGGTAGCGGTAATTTTTCAATCACCTCCACCTTTGCTTTGTCAACTTCAATACCTTTGTTAGAAACAACATGACCAATAACAAGGCCCTCTTGCACCATAAAATGACATTTCTCTCAATTCAACAAAAAATTCACATTTTCACATCTTTGCAAAACCCTAGATAAGTTAGCTAAGCAATGGTCATACGTTCTACCATGCACAGAAAAATCATCCATAATGACTTCCACTTGGGAGGATAAGGATTTCAAAGAACCCCAAATGTCCATCTAAGTAACAAAAATATGAGTTCTTTGCTAATCGTTCAAGCATTTAGTCAATGACGGGAAGGGAAAAATTGTCTTTACGAGTGGCTTTATTCAATTTTCGATAATCAATGCACAAACGCCATCCTGTAACAGTCGTAGTATGAATTATCTCATTATTCTCATTTTTGACAACAGTCATCCCTCCTTTCTTAGGTACATTATGGACCAGGCTTACCCACGCACTATCTGAGATAGGATAGATAATGCCGGCTTTAAGCAACTTCAAAATTTCCTTTTTAACCACCTCTCACATGCTAGGGTTTAATCTTCTTTGGTGTTCAATTGAATGCTTATGGTCATCTTCCATTAAGATTCGATGCACACACAAGGAAGGATGAATCCTTTTTAAGTAATTTTGGGTATATCCTATAGCTTTACGATGCTTCCTAAGCACTCTAAGCAAAGAGTCAATTTAGGTAGCATTCAAATTTGCATTCACAATCACAGGATATGTAGATTTTGGTCCAACAAATTCATACCTTAGTGGTAAAGGAAGAGGTTTTAACTCTACCTCGAGAGCTTTTGCCTCATCAAACGAGGGCTTACTTTCATCTTGCAATAATTCCACCTTAGTAAGGGAAGGCGGAATTGGTGGACGCTTCTAGCAATTGAGCACACTCAGCTACTTCAGAGTTTTCATCCTCAGTAGTGCTATTATTCAACATCAAGTGCTCAAATGGACCATTAGAATTAATGTTAAACGTGGTTTCCCATATTAAACCATCAACCACATCAATCTTATTACATTCATTAGAAATTGAAGGAAACTTAGCAGCGTTTAGTAAATTAAATTCCACATGAACATCACCCACATCAAAAATTAGTGTACCATTTTTCACATCGATGCGGCACCCTGTGATGGCCAAGAATGGCCTCCCAAGAATGATTGGGGTCCATGTATCCTCTTCGATTCCAAAATTACAAAGTCTACTGGTGAGTGTAAATCCCCTACTTTTATTAGGACATCCTCCAAAATACCCAGAATGTATTTTACAGAACGGTCCGCTAATTGCAAGGAGATAGTAGTTGGTCTCAACTCTCCTAATTCCAATTTTTCACACAGAGAAAGGGGCATCAAGCTTACGCTTGACCCTAAATCACATAAAGCACAGTTTATAGGAACATTCCCTATCAGACAGGGAATTGAAAAACTGTCGGGGTCCTTTAACTTAGATGAAAGCTTATTTTGAATCGCTACACTGCACTCTTCAGTCAAAGCTACAGTCTCATGTTCTTCTAGCTTTCGTTTGTTAGATAGAATTTCTTTTAGAAATTTAGCATATGAAGGCATTTGGGTCAAAGCTTCAGTAAACGATATGTTTATGTAGAGTTCCTCAAGGACGTCTAAAAACTTTCCAAATTACATATCAAGTTTTGCGCTGGCCATCCTTTGAGGAAATGGTAAAGGTGGGGTGATCTTAGGATCCTTAGGAACCTCGTTAGGCTTATGCACGACATCATCAATTACTTCCTTAGAGGGTGAAGATATTTCTTTCTCAACATTCTCGACATGCTCACTCCTATCATACGAAGACTCATTATTGGTGACCTCTTTAGGACCCCCTAGTTGTTTCCCTCCTCTTAAAAGCATTGCATTGCATTGCTCCCTTGGGATAATCTCAGGCTCACTAGGAAGTCCATCTGGAGGCGTAGATGAGAAACTAGCTTTTTGGGGAATTTGGGTTTCTAGCATCCTATTATGAGTCATAAGCACATCAACCTTGGAAGGTAATTACTTAATATGCTCATCCTATTTTTGTTGCGCCATAAGCATATTTTCCATCATTACCTCTAAATTATACTTTTGGGGCATCCAAGAAGGGAATAGGGGTCTTTGAAAACCATGGGTTACTCTAGCATTCATAGGGGTCATAGTCACAGTGTTTGGATTCAACCTGTAAGAGAAATTTGGATGATTCTTCCAACCTAGATTATAGGTATTAGAGTAAGGGTCATTGGTCGGTCTTGGGTTGAAATTTTGAACATAATTAACTTCATTAGGGTCTTAGGAAAAATGACTCCCAACTTCACAATTCAGAGTTATATGCTCAATTGAACCACAAATTTCACAATGGGAACGGGCACTAGATTTCACGGCATTAACATTCATTTGGTCCAGTCTATGAGTCATGGCATCTACTTTAGCAGAAGGTAAAGTAATTACATCAACTTCAAGGTTACCTCCAACTTGTTTGGGTTGGGTTCGATTTGTGGAGCATTGGAAGTTGTTTAGCGCCATCTCCTCGATCAGATTATAGGCTTTATGCTCAGTCTTGCTCATTAGAGTTTCTCCCGCCGCCGCATCAGTAGTGGACCTCACAGATTGGGTCACACCATTATAAAAGGCTTGGATTATCATCCAATGCTGAAGACCATGATGGGGGCACAAACACAACAGATCTTTAAAATGCTCCCAGGCTTCATAGAGCGTCTCGTCATCTCTTTACTGAAAGTCGGTGATCTGATTCCTTAGGCTTGCTGTTTTGCTTAGAGGGAAAAATTTGGTGAGGAAAGCTCTTGTCAACTCATCCTAGGTAGTTATCCATCTAGACGGCAAAGAGTGCAACCAAGCCCTTGGTTTATCCCTCAATGAGAAAAGGAATAAGCGCAGCCGAATCGTATCACTAGAGACTCCATTTAATTTCAGCGTATCACACACCTCCAAAAAGATCTAGAGGTGCAGATTTGGGTCTTCCAACAGAGCTTCGCCAAACTGAGATTGTTACACCATGGAAACGAGTGCCAGTTTGAGCTCGAAGTTGTTGGCATTGACAGTACGGCGAGCGATGCTTGAGGCGAACCCCTGGACTCCTGGGGTAACAAAATCTCGAAGAGTCCTCGTTGGTCACCTTCTGCCATGTTTGACATCCTTCTTGCTTCGCGTCTTTGCACTTCAATCCTCTGCTTTTCCCTCTTTAAGCAAAAAGTCCTTTCAATCTCTGGATCAGGTTCGTACAAGATTGGACTTTGCATAAACTAGGAAAAATTTTTGCAAGCACTAACACCAACACTACCAGCGCAATTTAAACAAGCAAAGAAAGGAAAAAAAACAACAAAAAACAAAAAAAGCAATAAAATACTTTGTCACTTTCGCAAGACTAACTCAATAGTTAGCAGTTTTAGTCCCGGGCAACGGCGCTAAAAACTTGATCAACTAACACCGCAAGCGCATGGGTAGACGTAGTATAGATAAAAGATATCGTTCCTCAGGGACTAATTGTAACTTATTGATTCTTTGCCTATCAGAATGTGCTAAGTAAAATTCTGGTTCAAGTGGATTTGATTTAACAATAACAAATAAACTTTTCCAAATCAATAAGGTAAAACGTCTAGGAATTCTCGTAGCTGTGAAAGGGAATTGGATCAAAACTAATGAACATGTGCTTTCTTCTAATTGGTTAAATTCGAGGAATTGTAATCTTT
>JACYFF010019584.1:67461097-67573979 GCA_017589665.1 Selenicereus undatus | reverse complement strand
TGCATATATTTATACATATATATATATATACACACGCGCGCGCGCGTGCGCATGGACTCACACACAGAGATATATATGTATATATATATATATAGATAGACAGATAGATAGATATATATATATACGTATATATATATACATATATAGATCTATATATGTATGTAAATATCTACATATATATATATATATATATGTATATGTATATATATACATATATATGTGTGTGTGTGTGTGTGTGTGCACGCGTCTGTGTGCGCACGCATGTATACATACATGCTAAGACCCCATTTCAACCAATGCCCATGAATTCCCCTTTCTCTTGCTCCTTTAACCATTCAAGAAGTGAGGCCATTTGTATCATCATTAATTAATAAACAATTCTTTTACAAGAAAAGATATATCTTCTCGGTTTTTTTTAGTTCTTGCTCCTATCAAAAATTCAAATATTTTATACGTTTTAAAATCTCAAAGTATACAATTATTTAATGCATCATTTTCAAGTATTATTTTTTTACATAATTAAGTGAACCTAGCAGTTCTCAATTATCAGTGCTTATGCCCTTTAGTTCAGCCATGCAATCTCATGTCAGGTTACTTAATTGACACGACTTGTGTGCACCTATCAATGATTGCTGCTCATTAGTTTGGGTTTTACTTTTTAACCGGTGATAGTTTTAATATAATTCTGTGTGTCTCTAGTTTTGAACTAAAATGAATTGAAATGTGGTCGTTCACTGAAAACTGAACTTTATTCATTACAGTAAAGGGGTGAACATACTGAGTATCGACTTAGCTTCGAATATTTTATACACATTGGGGATTGCAAGTGAGGCCAAAAGTTAATCAGTGGGGTCTAGCCACGCTAACAGTGACATCTTTCTAAGTTTTAGGGCACCTACAAATATGCAAGTAGGTCATTCAACTATCATTTAGGCTCAAGCACCTGTAGTTTACATGGTCCTTACCTTATATGTACTATAAAATGCTATTACCTTGTTCTTGAGTATACTAATTAGTTAAGCCTTATCCTATCTAGGATTGCGGTAACATCCTAACCCGATATTTTTCACTTTATTAACCACTCATCATAAATTAATTATAGCTACTTACACGATTAGGAGTCAGGGCGTTAAAATTTCGGAATTAGAGCTAGGCTAAGCTAGAGTCACTATGTGCTATATAGGGTTTCTTAGTTTTGTTAGGAGAGGCATGATAAGTTTTAAACCTTAGAAAGGGGAACATGAAAAATGAAGTATGCACCCTATTCCTCCTTGTTTTATCTTTGCATGATTATTTTATAGGGAACCAATTATGGGACCACTGTAATTTTTGCCTATGTAGATAGATTACAAAATTTCAGCAAAGTTCATGTAATGTCAAACTGTATGTACCATTGAAGTATGTTGTGAGCTTAATCACTTTATTACTTTATATGGTCATACAGAACCTACAAAGGAGTAGTAATGATGGAGTATGTGTAATAATCTATAAAGATGAGTAGTTAAGGTAGAACCTATTATGAGGATTTGTAGCGCTCTCAAGCTTGATTTTGGTAAATACACATATTGGCAAAGTTATGAGACGTCATTTCCAACGCAATATACGAATTTTGTATGACATTAGATATAGTAACTAGTTAATAGTATGTTTAAGAGCATTTGACAATATGTTATGGTGGGTGGCAATGAACAAAGGGGCCTGAATGATAAAGTATTGTACCCTATTTCAATAAATCCTAACTCACATTATACGCTATACCGAAAAACCATGACTTTTTTTATGACAATTAAAGGCTAGTCAAAGCTTATACCCTAATCCTGACTCACATTATAGTTAGACCGGATTCATTCTGTATTCTAATGAAAGTATGACCATACTTTGCTAGAGATGTTCCTTGCAGTTAAATCACCTTGTGAGGTCTTATCTTCATTTAAAATTATGAAGCTTACCCTTCCTATGTCTTTGTTAATAATCCTATAACATTGCCCTCCACTACATTCCTCTAAATGATTTAATATCACATTTTTTGGACATATAGTTTGGATACCCTTCCTACTTAACCTTGTCATTGTCTTGAACTTTCTCCATAAAAGCAACAACGTATCCAGTACTCTCATTTTCCTCATGAACGTCAATATTTCCAAATCTTTCTGCCCAAATTAATGCATCAAATTGGCTATACTAATGACTTAGTTAGAGAGCCAAGATTGGAAACCTTTGTCAATGTTCTCCTGTTGCTCTTATGTTAAGCACTAGAAGTTCTTTTCCCTCAAAAAAATTGAAAGGATCAAGCTTGTACTGAAAATTTGAGATATCATAATATTTTTAATTTCTTTTCCTAAAATATTGCTGCAATTTTGTTCACAAATAACTTGTTTTTTGCCTTCTTCTCTGGTGTTCTCTTTGATATGTGTGCAGCTTTCATTACTTTCTCATGATACCCATGATGTCTCTTGGATGACAACTAAATATTCTATCCTAGTTTTCACCTCCCGACATTTGATATATTCCTTCTCATAATTCTTGTATCTAATTAAGAATCACACTATAACTTGGCTCTTATTTGTTTCTTTAATTGTTGCTACTTCTTATTCATGAACGAGGCCTCGTTTGCAGAATTCATAATTCATCTAGCTTGTTTCTAATTATCATTTAAACATTCAAACCATACACTGGAACTTTGAACAAAAAGAGAACCTTGAGAAGAAAATAATAGAAGTATATTCCTATGCCTTATCTTGAATCAATACCCTAATACATGCAACAACCATTAGCAGCGAATCCACTTATTCAATTACGAATTTACGGTTGTCACTTCTTGGATATTTGAATTTACTACTTCCTTGCTATTAAACCTATATGATTATCTTTCCTTCCCATTATACAGCGACATCTGTTCTCCTACGAATTCCACCACTTTGGTACTAAAATTTTATGCAACAGCCAAACAAATGTCCTAGTGAGAGTTGTTTGATTTTTATGTGAAGTGTTATCTATAAGGTACTGACCTTGTAGTTATTTATTAATTTTCTCACTATTACTCTTATTTCCAACGTGTTTATAATCATAAATGTTTCATTTTTATTTTGTTTAAAAGACATTTTTGTAAGGTTTCCCATTATAAGTAACTAGACTAAAGCTCCGCATTCTGATGGTTGTCATGAAATTAATAGTCGTAAGGCCTATGATGGTGGCCATTAAGTCCCTAGGATATATGGTTGCTATAAGGAGAACATTGAACCTTACAAATGCTGCAACATGGATAGGGATTTATTGAGGGATTAACATGTTAGCAACTTAGTGACTAATAAGGAGCAGAGATACTGTCAACAGTTTATATTTTTACCATCCCCACCATTGATCAATACGAGTGCAAGTTTAAAGACAAATTTAAATTTGGGAAACTCATGGAAGTTTTTAAATCTCAATTGGGGTGTAGTATTTAATAAGCTTTTATCTATGCACTCTTGAGTCATGCTCATTAATAACCCAATTGCATACGTTCATTTTTTATCATCGGGATAAAGAGAAGTTATAGTAAATGAGTTCTTATGACACACGTCGAATACTCTAAGGTGAATTCATAAGTGAATGTAGAAGGTGATTATGATAACAAATTATCATGGTTGAGAAAAAATTAATGCAATAAAGTACTCTAGTGAACCTTGTCTTTGGATGGAGAGTCATACCTAGTTATGGAGTGAGTTTTAAGTGGCGGGTTACCATTTATTATAAAAGTTTGAGTTTAAGAGTGATACTTACGTGGATGGGTCAAGAACGAAATTTGGGTGGATATCATAAGGAATAAATTTATCCACCTTACATTGATTCATGAGGCGCGAGGAATAAATCAATCAGCATGTATATCCAGAAGGAGAAATGACAAATTAATGACAAATTATGTGTGATATCGTGAGACATGGTATACAATGGGCCACAAAGTTTTAGCTTGGGTATTGTCAAAAGAATTTCTCGTATTGAACCCAAAGGTAGAAGAAAGGGGGAATAAAAATTTAATATGTCTTTATATAATCTCCTTTAAAGTTGAACCTTTCAATAGCTCAGCTAGCAAAATTAGAACATATGTGTAGTAATTTCTACATTTCATAGCTCATATACGATACACCATACCCAAGTCGTACTATTGAGATATACCATGATAAAACCTACAACATTTGGTCTTTTAGAAGCACCTTATGAAAATTTAGAGTACAGAGGCAACACTATGACAATTAGGGCATTCCCAGTTGAACACTTGTGGGCTAACCATATCGTATCATAAGTCACCCGGAAAAGCGAAGGAGATGTACTTAGTGGTACTTCCCATGTTCTTCCTAGTTTACAAGTTTCAAGGATGAAAGTTGTTTTAAGGGACGAAAGCTATAATAGCCTGAAACAATTTAATCAAAATTTAATGAAGTTGAGCGCCCGCATTTTAATTCAGCATTTGAAACATTTATACAATTACAGGCTCAGACAACAAAGTTTCCCTGAAACCATATTTAGCAATACCATGCATAAGGTCATTCAATACTGATAAATACATGAAAACTAGCATATTCATGCAAACAGTTGAAAGGCATAGTTAAACACTCATTTAATGCTTTATGCAGTTTGCTTGCTTCTACTAAGTAAATGAAATGATAACGTGACTAACCAAAATATATAATAATAGCATAGAAAAATAATGTCAAGTTGGAGCGATTGAAGCAAACACTAGAATCTAGTGTTTTCAGAGTGAGTAGATCGAAAACGAAGTACCTTCATTTTTGTTTTAGTTGAAGGGTGGATGCAGGGGGAGAAGTCACCCTGGATGGGAGATCGATACCTAAGGTTGATAAGTTCAAGTACCTAGGCTCAATTATTCAGCGGAATGGGGATGTTGACGAAGATATTAACCAACGAATAAAGGTGGGCTGACAAAAATGGAAGTATACCTCAGGTGTGCTGTGTGATAAGAGGGTGCCCCTTGGATTGAAAGGCAAAGTCTATCGTATGGTAGTTAGACCAGCTGTTCTTTATGAATCGGAATGTTAGCCTATAAAAAAGACGCAGGTTCAAAGGTTGATGGTGGCAGAGATGAGGATGATTAGGTGGATGTGTAGTTATGCCAGGATAGATAGAATCAGGAATGGTGTTATCAGGGACTTAGTTAAAGTAGCTCGTATCGAAGATAAGATGAGATAAACTAGACTCCGATGGTTTGGCCATGTAAAAAGGAGGAGTGTGGATGCTCCAGTGAGGAGATGTGAGATGATCAGCATCCCCGGAGGCAAAAGAGGGATGGGACGACCAAAGAAGAGTTTGGACAAGGTGATTAGAGAGGACTTGAGAGTTGTCGATTTGACGGAGGAACTTACACAGGATAGGACGTTGTGGCCGTATAGGATAAAGATTTTAGATCGCAGAGAGTCACCCCCATAGTTGGGTTTTGGTTGGAGTGGCAGCGTGCTGATAAAGGTCTTTTCGATCTACGTGTTTGTTTGTAGGTAGTACTTTCGTTGCGCAAGAGGCACCGTTTGCTTACCTCTAGTGTTAAGGTATTGTACCTTCCATTGATTTACTGTTCTTATGTTTCTTAGCTCCTAAAACTAGTCTTTCTAATCTATCATAGTCATTCATTGTATTATTTTTCCCATCAAATGTTTTTTTGCAAAATGTTTCTTCTTTAAAATTTTTGCGCAAATTCCTTTTTGTGGGTCTCTTGGAAACAGCCTCTCTACTGGTAGGAATGCCGGTAGGGGTAAGATTACCTACAGTTGGATCTTCCCAGACCCCGTGAAAGCAAGACCTACACTGAGAGGTGTTGTTGTTGTTGTTGTTGTTGTTGTTGTTGTTGTTGTTCTTAGCATAGAAAAATATATGAGATTTTCGAACAATATATGAGATTTTTCGAAAAATATCTAAGATTTTTTGGGGAAATGTCTGACATTTTTCTGCAAAATATCTATGATTTTTTTTTATAATATCCTAGATATTTGCAAGGAGAGGGTGTCAAAAGAGATGCATAAACCTTCCTCCATTTAAGCCAATGCCCATGCATTTCTTTTTCTCTTGAACCTTTAACGACTCAAGGAGTGAGGCTGCTCTATTGCCATCATGTTGTAAGCAATTATGTTGCACGAAAGAGCTATATCTTCTAGGTATGTTTACTGCTTTCGAAACTTCAAATATTTTTATGCATACCTAAATGTCAAAATTTACAGTAATTTAATGGATCATTTTTAAGCAATCTTTTGCCACATAACCAAGTGGACACCGTAGTTATCAATTATCAAGGCCTACACCCTTTAGTTCACCCGTGTAGTCTCAAGTTAGGCTACCTGATCGGCCTGGCAGGTATACATCTATTGAATGATTGCATTGTATACACGAGCTCATTAGTTTGGGTTCCACTTTGAGATAATAATCGGTAAAATTTTTAATATACTTTTGTCTCTCCTTGATTTCGAATTAAAATGAACTGGAATGGTCGCCAACTAAAAAATGAACTTTATTCCGTACAATGTAGAGGTGAACGTACTGAGTGTCGGCTAACACTTCGGACATTTTGGGCTTTCATGTTTTAGGTTGAGCATTTGAAAAGTTGTGCATTAGGCATTGCAACTGAACTAAGAAGTTGATCAATGGAGTTTAGTCAAGCTCAGAGTGACATCTTTTTATGCCTTACAGCACTACAAATATATAGGGAGGTCATTGAACTATCATTTGGGCTCAAGCATGTGAAGTTCATATGTCAATTACCTTCTTTGCACTATGAGATGTTATTACATTGGTGTTGAGTATACTAATTAGTTAAGCTTGATTCTTTCTAGGATGGTGGTAACGCCCTAATCTGATCTTTTTCACTTTATTAAATGTTAATGATCAATAATTAAGGCTAATTATACGATTAGGAGTTAGGCCATTATAGCAAGTGTCAATTCTTGATTCACTGAACATCTATCAATTTTGGAAAAATGATGCTCCCATCTACAATTATGTTAGACCAAGCAAAAAGGGCAATAGCCACTGTGCTATCTTCCAATTCACTATCTTTTACACTAACCTTAAAAGAGGCCAATTCATTAGTCAGCATTCAATGATGCCAATTCTTTGTTTAGGATTTAAAAGACTATTAAATTCCCCTATAACACTCTAAGAACTATTCATGCTATATGCAATAGATTTCAGGTCATCCAATAATGACATTCCCAATCCTTCTTTATCTAAAGCACAAACAAAAGTCACAATGTAACTCCCCCATCCAAGAATCAACTTGTTATACAGAACCATCAAATTCTTTTCCTTGACCTTAGTTTCATCCAGTGGTACAAGTCTAGACAAAATCTTGGAAAAGGATGATTTCATGTCTTCTTCTTTATTTGGGACATTAAAGCCTCTAATATTCTGGCGTAGAATATTTATAGAGGAGGATCAATTCCCTCAACGACATTCCTTTACGTTTTACAACACATTAAAATCATTGCTCACATTGTCCTTGTAGGTCATATTGAAATGCTAAGTGATTTGGTAGCTAATCTCTTTGACACCTTTGTAAAACAATCTCCTTGTTGTTGAGTTAGTGTAAAAGTGGTATATTGCTTTCCTTGTGGATGACCCCATGCAGAATTCTCCTATGTACTTTGATGTTGGCTTTGTATAAGGACCCATATTTGTTGTACTGTCTCCTATGTACTGTCCACACATTTTCCAGTGAGATAGTTAGAAGGTCTACATTCATAAACTCTCTCTGGCTTGGTTAGAACCCTATTTCAGTGACAAAATCAAGTTTATCAAGATGATCTTCTCTAACTTTAGTTTCTATTAGCAATCAATCATATCCCAATTTAAATCTCTCCATGGTTGATTTATAAATTTCCAAACATCTACCCACCAACCTCCTTAGCTTACGTATGCTTGATGATCCCTAATATTTGACGTCAAGCTTTAAAAATTGTACCTAGATTAGAATAGTTTTGATGACCTCTTGATCTACAGTCAACCTTTTATGAAAACCTTTTAGCTAGAGTTTTTTTTTTAATTAATGAAATATATTCTCTTCTTAAAAACCTGGCTCAGGATAGGAAGCCGTGGCGGGATAGAATTAAGATCTTAGATAGCAAAGAGTCGACCCCGTAGTTGCTTTTTGGTTACTGTGGCATAGTGCTGGTAGTGGTCTTCTCGTATGTTGTGTTTGTTTGTAGGTTGTACTTTCTTCTGGGAAGAGACATAGTTGCTTACCTCTGGTGGTTAAGGTATATTACCTTCCTCTTATATATTGTTCTTTTGTTACATAGCTTCAGTAACTGGTCTTTTTAACGTATCTTAGTCATTCTTTGCAATGTGTCCTTAATTTTCCCATTAAATGTTTCCACAAAATCTTTCTTCTTTAAAATATTTTCACAAAACCCTTTTTTGTGGGTCTCTTGGAATCAGCCTCTCTATGGGTAGGAACGGTAGAGGTAAGGCTGCCTACAACTGGATCTCCCCAGACCCCGTGAAAGCGGGACCCACACTAGCAGGTGTTGTTGTTGTTGTTGTATTCTCTTCTTAAGAACACAATTTCCATCCTCCACAATCTGAACCTAATAAAAAAAAATTCCATTTTGCAGCCTTAAAACCTTATGAATGTTGAATTCAACCCAGATCGTATTTATTAATCCATTCATCATAGGGAAAATGGGGCCTTGAAGATGCAACAAAGCTTCAATTTTAGGTTAGCATATTCTTATATTATTTTAGCACATTTTATTTCTTCAATAGCTTCGCAAGGTGTAAAGTCAAGGTCACTTGCTAGTTTAGCAAACATTGGAGAGTTCTAAATCCTTTAACATCCAACCTTGTCTTTTGCCATTGGAAGAAATTTCAGCACCATGTGTATCAGGCTATCACAAGCTTCTACTTGATTGATCTATCACCACTACTTTAATGGATTACAGAATTAAATTATGTGCAGGTGCCCTAACACTCAAAGTAGACAGTGTCTGATTGAATTATTAGTAGTCACAAAGTGTATGTTACCGGCATTATTGAGTCTAGGTCGTACACGCCCTCAGTCACCCTTCACGATGCTCAATGAGAGAAAACCCCTAGTCATTTCTTGTATGCAGCTACAATATAGATTAGTAATCCATTGTTGGTCTCAGTCTTATGTTATTGGCCCTCCAGCTTTTTACTCGTGTAATCGAGTAACTGAAACAATTGTGTAGAAATCTTCTATGGGGTGAATGATGTATATGGGTTCAAAAAGGAATGAGGGTTATATGTGATATCCTTTATGAGTTGAAATTTTGTTGTAATGGGTAAATTGATTTGATCTACCTCAAGAAAATTATAAATATTGTGAACTAATGGACAAACTTAAAAGGGGAAGACTTTTTGTAATGCCACGAAAAATTTAAAAATAATTATTAGTTATTTTCTAGTGAAAAAAAAATACACCTTTCAGTGTAGGGCATTGTGTTCAGTTGAGCTCATAAGGTAAAGTAACATGGACCAATCCCTTGGGATTGGATGTCCAAAACAAAATGTCATAATTATTTCCATTACCTTAGCTACTAAGAAAACACAAAAATTAAATTCAAAGTCATAAATTAGGGTGTTGAGTCTAAATGCAAAAGAATCATGCATAAACTCCTCCTTTGCTAAGTAAGCTGGTTGAGGCATGAGATAATACCCTTGGCTAAATAAAGACATAATGTTGAAGAGGAGATCCAAGAGACTGATGAAGAACAATAAGCCCACAAGAAGCCCAAATGAATAAATCCACAACAGAACCCCTTGATTTAGTCAAACTTATCATGATAATAGCAAATAATAAAAGATCAACCCACCATTCAATATTATAAAGCATAAGCACCAAGGATTGAAATAAAAGGAATACTCACATTCACCACTCTACTAGTGACATAAAGAAAACGAGATTTTTATGAAGAGATAATAAGCAACAAGCTTTTCATTTCATGATCCCAAATCTGTAATTTGTAAATGTTATAAGTAATCAAGCCATTGAATAGTGGGATGTCCTCCTCTCTAAGCTTCGTGCCAACTAATAGAATTATAAAGAAAACAACCAATGAAATTCTAGCTACTTATAGAATTAAAAGAGGGACCACTAGATAATTACTATGTTGAAATTTGCTACACATGTATTACCTTAGTGGCATCCTCTGTCACCCCAAATGGACGTATTAAGGGAGATAATTCTATAAAATCTTCCATAAGTGTCTATTAACTTTTCATAAAAGCTTAATCCATAATACATCCACTTGTTGGCCCAATTAAGCTCTTAATTAAAATTGTTTATTTCCAGACCTGCACTGGCCCTTCTATGATTAAAGCTCCTTATCTCATCAACAATTAGAATCCAAAGGTGATCCATAGATTTTTCAAAATAGACACCTAGGGCTATCTATCCATGTCTAGTTCTCCATAATTAGAGTCTGTTTGCCTATTCAAAATAAAGCTATAAGTTGAGATAAAAATCCTAACTGAAACTAGGGGAATAAAATAAGAAGTCGCTTTGGAAAATAATTACCCTGTCTCCTTATTTAGGGCTACCAAGTGCCTTACGACCACCTAAATTTACATAGATCTTCATTTAAGGCACCAAGCGGGTATAGTCCTACAAGGATCTTCCCCAACACACCATTCCTTTGGATAATTAAGGGGGGCCCTTGCTTCAATCCCTTCACATGTTCAGATAACCTTGGTGTCGGTGGCTTGCTCCATATCAAACACTCCCTCTTAAGAAGGACTTTTCCTCAATTCATTGGCTTTTATGAGCTTGTTGAAGGCCTTTATATATTCATCACATGATAAGTTGAGTCCATTAGGCTCCAGAAAGACTCAACTCAATGTTGACCAAGTTCACTTGACTCTACTACCAAAGATGGTTTGGTTAGAAAACGGCTACGAATAATGAGTCCATGTATGACCTTTACCACTAGCAAGAGAGGGTACTAGAGTCATAGGGCAGAAAGGGCTAACTTCTTGACTTGTATTTGGCTTGACCATTAGTAAGGCCATATGAGGCTTGCTCTTAGTAGTAGCACACTCACCTCATGCTTCACTCTTTTATAGGCTAGTCTCATATCTTTTCCGTTGCTTAGTTTTGTGAGGTTTGGGTGAAGGTAAAGGAGTTAATATAAGGTTATACGCAGCACGCTTGACGGAATAAGTGTTAGCATGCCTATTGTAGATTACATGATTATCATATAACCAAGGCCTACCAAACAAGTGACATACATCTATAGGAATGACATAGCATAACATTTCAACATAATATGCACCAATTGAGAATGAAATAAGAGTTTATATCACAGTACTTGCCTCATTTCTTGGTCCTAACCATTGAAGGGAGAATGGAGTAGGATGCTCCTTGGTGGGGATTTAAAGCTTGTCATTAAATTTCTTGGAGGCCATATTTGTACAACAATTACCATCCATGATTAAGCCGCAAACCTTGCCTCCAATCGTGCACCTTAAATTAAAGATTTGTTCCCTTTGGCTATCTTTATGAGAAACCTTTAAGACATGTAGTGACCTCTTGATCAATAATCTCCTTATTTTCAGTACGTTCTTCTGCAATGGCTTGAATCTCTTTTAACTCTTTGATGGTAAGGGCCTTTTTATTGTGATAATTGGCTTGAAAACGCACAAAACTGTGGCACTGAAAATATTTCTTCCCTTCTAAACTTTTATGTGGCTCACTTGCAATTCCTTTACCCTTTTCAAGAGCTTTGATTTGTGGGTGTGGGGATTCAATTTCAAAGTGAGTGCAGGTGCTTTTAGTAAGGGAGTTATGAAAGGACTTCATGTCCTTAAGTTACTTCTCAACTTTAATTGCAAGATTGTACACATCATGAAAGGAAAGGAAAGGAAAGGTTGTATATCTACCTTGTTGGTAATGCTAGGAGATAATGTGAACCTCATAATTGAGCTCAGGCTCTCTATCTAAGCCAACCCTCATTTGGACTTGTTTAAACTCCTTAATATACTCTTCCACCTTAAGATTCTCATGGATAAGAGTGGTGATCTTGAGGTATAGCTCTTCCTTATGAGAGGATGGTACGAACCTTTTGTCTTTATCTTAGACTTAGCTTCCCTTGCTCTATTCAGATAAACATACCCTTTTATATTTAGGATAGCCAATTTCAAGGACTGTTCTTCATTATACTCCTCCAATTTGAATATCCTTTCAACGGTTTTTACCCAATCAAAATAGCTCTTCAGGTTAAGATCGCCATTAAATTTCAGTGCCTCAATTGTGTGATCCCTAATGTTATCCCTCATTTATCTCCTTTATCCATATTATCATAGACTTTATGAGAGGATGAATAGGAAACTTCAGCGGGGCTAACATCAAGCCCCCAATGGTAGTGTCTTCATTGTCCAGACCTTTTTCCTTATTCAAGCTCTTTTGTGAGCTTCCTAACTTGCTCTTGAAGTTCAATGTTGGCCTTTTCTTTCTTCATCTCATGGGCTTGCTCAAGACAAATGCCCCTAGAATGAGAGAAATCTCCTTCATTGGCTATGATCAATAGTGGATGAGAGTGAAAAGAGGGAAAATGTTCAAAATAGGGGTAGCATAGTTCTGCTGAGTGTAGCACGGGCATAAACAACTGTCTAAAGGGTGGCACAGTTGTACTAGGTGGCACATACTGGTCATGCCAAATTTCTTGGTGAAAAATTTAAGGTGCAACAATGTGGCACGTCTGTGCCAAGGGACATGGTAGGACCGTGTTAAATTTGTAATTTGTGTGTTTTTCTCACAGCTTTTAGGAACACATTCTTTGTGGAGTTTAAGGTTTTGTTTGGGCTAAGGGTTGTGTTTGGGGTATTCTTAAGGGCTCTTTTTGGACTAAATGAAAAAATATAGAGAAAAAGATCTAAAGGCGAAAATAGTAAAGAAAATGGCAGAAGCAAATGAAACACAAAGATTGAAGGTTTTGATGTTTACCGAACATGGAGGAACTTTTTACTCTAAGCCAATTGAACCCATGAGATAATATCCTTGTCCAAATAAAGGGATAAAGCTAAATGAGATATCCAAGAGATCATAGAAAAAGAATAAAACGACGAAAGAAGACCCAATGAAGAAATCCACAACACTAACACTTGATTGAGTCAAACTTGTAATGATAATAGCAAATAGTAAAAGATCAACTAATGCATAATGGATCCTCACACTTCTAAGATCAAAAGATCACAAGGAAATAATCACACCAAAGGATGCTTCTTTTGGATTCAATCGCAATGAATCGATAAGATTGTAGGTTAATACCCAAGGTAAGATACTAATGATAGTTTAATTCAATTCCACCAACTTCCTCTCCTAAAGGCTCTTAGCCAGCAAAGAAGAATTCTAAGGAAATATTCTACTCACCACTCTTAATTAAAGAGATAAAGATGTAGAGATTTTACTGTGAGAAAATGGACATTTGCCTTTCAATGCATTATTCAACTCAAGCTATGTTCACATGGAGGTAATGGGGTCTATAAATACCAAAAATGGGGGGATTAACTGCTATAACAGTGGAAAAAGTGTACCAATAGGGCGACTACAAATCATCTTAGGAAAATAAATCAGGTCGCTAAGATAATCACAACCAACGCGAGGTGTATTTTTTCAAGATTCTTCCCTTTCCTCTAGAAGGCTCTAAACCTCCAATGAGGGCTTCACCACCTGGAAAATATTCCATGGTATGTGTAGGATCATCTCATGCTAATTAACCTCAAAGATAATAGTTGTATCCTCCTCAATGAATGTCAAATT
Source organism: Selenicereus undatus (assembly GCA_017589665.1). Classification (NCBI taxonomy): domain Eukaryota; kingdom Viridiplantae; phylum Streptophyta; class Magnoliopsida; order Caryophyllales; family Cactaceae; genus Selenicereus; species Selenicereus undatus. The sequence continues at coordinate 67,560,220 of JACYFF010019584.1, read as the reverse complement.
CTAGATTATGCCAAAAGTTAAATTTTGTGCGCACTCCATATATTTGGTCCATGTCTCCTAATATTGGAAACCTATGCCAAATTCTAGTACGTGGTGCTAAAATAGACATGTTAGAGAATCAAGAAAGCTTGAGCTTGTCTCATTTGGGGTTCTTTTGGTAGGATTTAAACTTGACCCAAATTCAATAAGTTTTCCCAAAAAACTTACACTATGTATGTTGGGGTTTTCATCACTTCAGGGAATTAAAATGCAATGCAACTCAGGATTTTATGGCATCATTCGAAAGTTAACTCCTTCAGCTTCCTAAAAGAGTACATGTTGCCCCAATTGGACATTGATTAGTTTGTGAGATGACAAGCCAAAGCCCAGGGAAATTTAGAGCAATGACTATCTTGACCAAGGAAAGGTGGCTTAAACTTTTGCTTGGATGAGGGTGTACCCAAGAGTTGGCTTAGGGATTAGTATGCATCAACCTCCCCTATTGAGAAGGATTTGCCCGCAAATCATTGGGATTAAAATTCTTTGATATCAACTTTACATGCCTTTTACCACTTTTGTGTTTGAAAACACCTGAGGCACTAAGGACTCCTCTCTTCTTAAAAGTGTAGGAGTTGTTGAAGATTTTTGGGAGAACATCAAAGCAATGAGCAACTCTCCTAGGCCTCATTAGCTCAATAAAGATCTTAACATACTCATCACAAGATAACTCAAACTCATTATACTCAAGAGAGGCGTCACTTGTGGCTTGATCACCTGCATTAGCGCTTTTTCCCAACACCATTTTGATGGGTAATCGAACTTTGGAGATGGGTTCTTTTGGGATTTCACGCTCAACCTCTTGGCGAGCTATAAGGCATAAAGGTTCCACTTCCTCACTGGTGTTTGGCTTCACCATTGGTAAGGCAATTTGAGACTTGCTCTTATTAGTGGCACACTCTTCCTGTCTTTCACTCTTGTAGGGGCTTTTCTTACTGCCCTTCCTCGGTTCAGCTTTGTGAAGTTTAGGTGGAGGCAAAGTGGCCAATGTGAGGCTTTTGCCATTGTGCTTAAGTGAATAAGTGTTACCGTACACATCATAAATTATATGATTATCATACAGTCATGGTCTACCAAGCAACAAATGACATGCATCCATGGGGAGGACATCACACAGCCCTTCAGCATAATAAGGACCAATTGAGAATGAAATACGAGTTTATCTTGAAACAACTACCTCATTGTTCGGTCCTAACCATTGAAGAGAACATAGGGTAGGTTGCTCCTTAGTGGGGATTTATGGCTTGTCAATAAGTATCTTAGAGGCCACATTGGTGCAAATAGCACCATCTATGCTTAAGCCACAAACCCTACCTCTACTAGTGCACCTTGAGTTAAAGATTTATTCCCTTTGGCTATCGTCATAAGGAACCCTTGTGACATGGAGTGACCTTTTATCAACAGCGATTCTCTGACATTAGGGTCACTAAGGTAGAACCATCACTTTTATCCTCTTCTTTACTTGATTCTTTCGCTCGAATCTTTTCTACCTCCTTGACAGCAAGGGTCTTTTTGTTAGGACACTGGCTTAAAAATACTCAAAACCATGACACTTAAAATATTTCTTTCCCTCTAACCTTTTAGGTGGCTCACTAGCAATTTTCTTACTCTTATTAAGAGCTTTGACTTGTGGGGGGTGGGGTTTCAATTTCAATGTGAGTAGAGGGGATTTAGTAAGGCATCCGTGAAGTGACTTCCTGACCACAAGTTGCTTCTCAAAATTGATAGCTAGGTGCCACACATCATCAAATGATTAGTAAGGTTGTAAACCCCTTCATGAACCTACCAATCTTGAGTTCGGGTTGTTCGTCTAAGCTAACCCTCATTTAGAGCTTTTTAAACTCTCTAGTGTACTCTTCTACCTTTAGATTCTCTTAGTTGAGAGAGATGACATTAAAGTAGAGTTGTTGTTTGTAGGAAGGGGGTAGGAATCTCTTATCCATATGCTTTTTGAACTTAGACCAGGTTTTGATTTTGGAATTGGCTTCTCTAAACCTACTCTTCATCAAGTGCTCATACCATACTGAAGCATATCCCTTCAATTTAAGAATAACTAATTTAAAGGACTTTTCATCATTATACTCTTTGAGTTCAAAGATCCTTTCAATGGCTTGCAAACAATTAAGAGAGCTCTCCGGGTTAAGATTTCCATCAAATTTCAAAGCCTCAACTTTGAGGTCCCTAAGGTCATCCTTTGGGTGCCTTCTTATTTTAGGCCCTCCTTCCTCATCATCAAAGTTTTCACGAGAGAAAGAGTATTTGACGTCAATAGGACAAATATCATAGCTTCGTCAACAAGGGTTTTGTTGTGCGGACCCCCTCACTTGTTCAAACTCTTGAGTGATCTTCCTTACTTGCTCTTGATACTTAACAAGGGTCGTACCTGTGTCATAGGAATGCTTAGGAGGTATGATCCTAGAGTGAGAAATATCTCCATCACCAGCCATGGTAGTAATTTATTAGGTAAAAAAAGGAAGAAGCGACAGAACCTGGGGGCATGGGCGTGCTGTGAATAGCATGGTTAAGAAAATAGTTAAAATGCGAGGAGAGGCTTCGTTGTGCTCTGAGGAATGGGTTGGTTGACCCAAATCTGTGGAATAGGAATGGGAATGTAGGAAAGGGTGGCATGGTCGTGCCAAGCAGCACGAGTAGGTTGTACCAAATTTATGCCTATGTATTTTTTGACGAACTTTTTGGTGAAGGTTTTTTGTGGCAGTTTAGGGATATGCTATAATTATGGTTCTTTATGGACTCATGACGGTTGATAAAGCAAGGTAAATGAAGGAAATTTCGAAGAGCTAAAGAGTGGCTTTTTTGGGCTGAAAAATGAAAAGGTAGACAGGTGGTTGAATCAGTGAAGTTTTGATTCAATAACCACCCAAAAGAAGCTCTAGCTCTGATACCAATTTGATGCGCAATGAATCCCCAAGCTCCAAAGATCAAAGATCACAAGGAAAATAATCACACCAGGGGATGCATCTTTTGGATTCAATCTCAGTCAATCAATAAGATTGTCAAGTTTAGGCCGAAGGTAGGACACTCATGATAGTTTAATTACTTTCCACCAAATTCCCCTCCGAAATGTTGTTAGCAACCAAAGAAGAATTCTAAAGGAAAGACTCTAACACCACTCTTAATTAAAGTGACAAAGTGTGGAATGGATGTGTTTCTCTTAGACGTTTTCATGTGAAATTGTAGATTTTCATAGCCTATTTACCGTAATCACTTGTTTTACTTCCCAAGTTCCTTCCCATGTTACCCCCTTGACATTTTTTTTTTCCTTTCTATGGATATAAATGTTAAATCATTATCCAGGAGATTTTGTATTTACCCTCCTTATGGCATTTTTCCAGTCCCTATGTTTAAAGGCAGAATTGCAAAGTCATTCTCAAGCCTATATGGATTATTTCTTTCCTTTAACTTTTTCTCTTCCCTTAAGTAATTGGTTTCATCAAATGTGTCACATTTCTTAAAATTAAACATGAATTTGCCTCTTTCCTTATGGCGGAGAGGTTGGAGGCTGTTACAACAATTATTACGAGGACTTCAACCAACTCCTCAGCTTTTGCCTACCCTATTGGCAGGGGAGCTTTACTCGAAACTCAAGGGTGGGCTATAAGTGAGAGATGAGTTCACTTAGCATACCTTTGTTCATGTCATTAACACTATCTAAGTTAGCTTCGAGCTTTCCCTCCCTAAAGCTGAGGTTTAAGTTCTTAATAGAGTTTTGAGGCATCGTACCAAGGTCAGGAGGTCTTAGAAACCTAACCATGGAAGAGCTTTTGGCTATCCTAGATTGGAATCTATTTAGGGTCAAGCTGGAATTGCTTAAACTTGAGATGCCTTGAATCTTTACTAGCAAGAAGTATTCAACCTTCTACCTGGACATCATTTGATGCATAGTTCTTACTTTGTTTTAGGCTTGAATCATAATATACTATGAGCTTCTTGGTATTTTGTTTCCTTATAATTATACTTGCAGAGTGTTATAAGTTCTCACTCCGCTCACAGAATTTATTTGACTTAGCACACTATTGTCCTTACAATTTACGGGATTACTGAGGTTATGTATATTTCAAGTATTGGCCACCCCTTGTTGAGCTTCTTACTTTAAATCCCCTCTTTTTCAAGCTTCTTCCATCCTGTGTTCTTTACTAATAATGTCCTACCATGTGGTTATAGGGTTTAGATGTCTACTTAAACCTGCCTAGTCTTTGCTAAAGGTTCCTATAAAGCCCTCACTCCATGTAGGCAAGCTCGTTAAGTTTTCCTTTACAAAGGACTTCTTATAGCTAGGCCCCTCGAGGGGAGTTGAGGTTCCTCGCTCTTAAAGTGAATCTTGCCATTTATAGGGGGATATAGGTCGCTTGCCTCTTGTTTTGATAAGCATTTGTTGCAAGGAAGCATCTTCTTATCACTTTTAAGGCATTGGGTGTAGACTCATAACATCGTATAGCATTCTTCAGCGGTCCTACGATTTTGGCCATGAACCGCTTATCAATCTTAGTCTGTATTTCCAAGGCATTAGTTGACACAGTAGCCTTCATGGCGTCAATGTTGATCGACTGCCACCATAGTCTGTGACCATCCAACGAGGTGGGCAACTTCCCTCGCCTTGATAGGTAACCTGGTCATTCCTCTAGGGTACAAGGCATGACCAGTGAAGCTTGAGATGGGCTTTGGAGTTGGCGTTGGGTCCTTGTCCTATAGTCCAATCTGGCTAAGTAGTCACAGTATATGATGTCCACAACACTTCTTATATCTACGAATACTCGATTAACCTAAAATCCCATCACTTGTATTTGGATCATGAGTTGATCGTCCTTATGTCTAAGCAGGGGTTTAACTATTTCAAGCAACTCCCCTAATCATGGGATTATGACTGCGCTTCTTTGGTTCCCCTAAGGTCCCCTCAGAATTTAGGTATGCTAGCCTCTATAGGTTGGATGACGTGTAGATACATGTACTAATCCTCTGAGTCACTCCTCTATGCAGCTGGTATCTCCTCTTATCCTTTGTTCTCCAAGTATCTTCCTCTTCTTGTATGTTATATCTTCCAAATAGGCATCCAAACATCCTTTTGTGACTAGTCTTAAAGGACTTTATCTAAGTCCCGATAGTTTTCGATATAATATCCATGATCTCTATGGAGGTCACACCACTCGTCTTTGTATTGAACTTAGATCTTTGTTTAATCATCCTTGATTCTTCCAATGGAAATCCATCCTTTATTTCCATGAGAATTTCCCTATTTGGCCCTACAAAGATGCTCTCAGAGTTTTCCCTTCCCTGAACTCATGCCCTTCTCCCTGCTATTCTAGTGCATCGCCTTCCCTGTATGGTTTCTTTTTAGTTGTTATACATGTCTCTTTCCTACTTATGTTGGTTGGTTAATTTCATCCTTCTTTAGAATTTATCTAACTGTCTTAAAGATCTTATATTGGATATATGATATGAACTTTACATCTATGACGTTGTTCTTGATGGTTGTCAATGCTACGTCTTGATTTAGATTTGTAAATAAGAGAGTCTCCCTATTCAATCTCCAAAAGAAGATCCTTAGTCTTGTCCTTCTCTCTGAATCACATTCATAAGGCCAAACTAGTCTTTATGGACTTCCTACTTCCTAATAAAATGGGTCAAGAAGATGCACCTTAGGGCCTCCCTTGTCCTTATAAAAGGGATAGGTAGCTTGGTAAACCATATGTGGGTTGCCCTCTTTTAGGGTGGCTGAAAACGCGCCTACACAAGATTACTTGAGTGGGAGAAGGCATCAAGTATGCCAAGGTCAGGTAAGCACAAAGGTATACTTCTATATTAGTGGTTCACAAGCATCTTTCTTCAAAATCTTGGTACTCTCTAGTAGAGAATTAGTGATTACATCCTCATAAAAAGCAGAATCTAGATTAAGCACTACCTATCTAATAGTTTTTTTTATGTTCTCGGCTCCAATCCTATCTAATTGATGCTCTATCCTAACTACAGCTGCGACAAATCCTAACGAGGTTGCTATAGATTCTTCTGGGGCTCTTTGTTGGCTAGTTCTCTTAGTGGGATTTTGAATTCCTTTAGTATTCAACCCTATCTACTGGGGGTGTCTTCTCTCAGAGTTAGGTTCTCCTAATATAGCTTCCTTGTGGAATGATCTGAGGCTATCCCAACTAGTCATCAGTCAGTCTCTTTAAGGTTCTTGGTGGTGGAGTTGGATCGTGGCTTTATTTAAGGGTTGTGTTTCCTTCATCAATGACTACAGTGTTGTTGTAATGTCCACGTTCACCTCAGTGTGCACCAACTAAGTTCCTAGCCTTTAGGATTATTTGTGGCCATCTAACATTGGTATTTCCCTAGTAGGAACTATGATCAAAGGTTGTTCAGGGTTTATGCTTTCTAAAGGATGTCCACCATCTAACCTGGATGTTGTAGTAGCTCCTCTGTTGTTGGTTCAATTGCACTTTATTTTTTCCCTTATTGATTATGATGAATGTCATATTTGCATAGGATTTCATGATTGTTTGGGAGTCCTTGTATGGCGTTGATTTGCTTAATTATATGATTTGTGCCTCCATTTCTACTTTTATGCTTGGTTTCGCTTGCTCTGGCAAAGCTTGCAGATTTTCACTTTGTAAGCCAAGTTATGTGAGTAGAATGAAGATTTTGAGGCCGCATGGATCACAGAAGATGGCAAAGAAGGCCCAAAGATACACGACATGGACAAACTGTGACTACCGTGGTCTGATTGTGATGAGGGCCACGATCCATAGAGGCCTCCACGACCAGGTCGTGGTGCCCCTATTCCCATAACTTCGCTCGTTTTCTTTGTGAATTTTCATTTTCCAAACGTTTTGATGGTTAGCAGCCTTGATTCTAGCGATAAAAGCTCAGTTTTTAGCATTCAATCCACTATCCTAGATTAGTGTTTTCCACCTGAGACTGAGTTTGAGGAAGAAGAAGAAGAAGATTTGCAAGGGAACTGCAAATCGAGCAAGTATGGAAAGATCAACGCACACCACGGCAACTAAGCATCTTTTCTCTTTCTTTTTCTCATCTCTCAATTAGATTTACTTTCAGTTTGTAATTAGATTTCATTATCATGTTAGTGTAATTTTTCAAGTTTTTGATTTATGAACCAATTGATGTACTTGCTTTGAGTACCTTCACTTCAATCATTCAATTTAAGTTGATTTTAGGTTTGATCAGATTTTAGAGTCTAATTTATGAGCATGTCGATTGGCTATCTTCTTGCTTGATTTTGGATGTTAGGTGAAGTACTGAAAGATGAAACTTGGCATTGGAAAACTATAAATCCATCTTGTGTGTGAATTCTTGAGAAAGATTTGAATTCGAGAGGGCATGAGTGAGAATCCTTTCCCTAATGAATCTAGCTTGATTGAAAACCATGGAAGTATGGGACTAATTGATGCTAAGCATTTCACTATAACTTGAAAGAGAGTAGTGATGCTTTGATTATCGTCCTTTGAACTGAGTTGGCTTAGATTGATCGATGTACAATGAGCTTGAGTGGTTTATCATATGGTGAAGGATATTCCTAAATGTTTATTCCCATTCAAATTAGCTCTAGTTGTTTTCTTGTCCAGATTTTGATTCAGTTAACCTATCTTAAGAGAATATAATCCTGTAGCTTGACCTAGTCTCTGTGAGATTAACTTTGATTTGCTACAACGTCACTGTGCACTTATGGCCTCTAATGCTCAATAAGGAGGAAATTGGTGTTTCCCTCTTAAAGAGCCTCTAATGCTCATGTTAGAGAAGTGTTTAATTTAGAGAAGCTTTAGCCTAGGTTTGCTTTTATAAGGATCTAGACTTCTAGAGAAAACCTTTAGGGATTAGCATTAGGATTCTAGTCCTAGTCATATTAGATTTCCTTTCTAATTACCTTTATTTCCTAGATATTTGCTTTTTTGTAAGAATTTAGTCAAGATTAGGATCTAATCTCCTATTCCAATAGTATAAGCTAGATCTAAGTGGTCATGAAGCCTATTGAGCCATGCTTCCCCTGTGCTTCTCTTAAAGCACACTCTAAGGTCCAAAGGCAGGAGCTTACAAATGAGTTTTAGGCTTCTCCAACTGGGCTTTACCCATGGATCAATATCGAGGGCCTAAACTTTTGAATTCTAACCAAATTAGTGACCTTACTAATTTTCTACTTTTCGAATGGCTTTACCAACAGGGGAAAAGAAGGGAACCAATGAGGAAAATCTATGCTCTAGGATAGATACCATGTTGTAGTTTTAACAATTCATATTAAACGTGTGAATTAATTAACTCAAAGAGTATTCAATAGGTCCTACTAAAAGAACATTACTTTCCTTAGGTGTTATGTCTTGGCTTAGGCACATAAATCCAAATTTAGGTAATAAACCTCATGTTCATCATTAATAAATCTTTGTGCATACAACAATGTACACCTAATCCTTTTACATAAATTAATCCGTCAACATTTTACAAATCTCGATGTGATGTATTTGTCTATTTAGTCTCAATGCTTTGCAAAAATATACTAAGACACTAGCACTTTATCCTATGAATTTGAATATGTATGTGCTTGGGCTTGGGCTTTCTTTATTCTTTTGGGAATTTTCTTAATCTTTGTATTCTTATCTTCTTCCACTAATATACATAGTTTTGCCCTACTTTTAAAGCCTATGTAGCTATTTCCTGCACACTCTTTGAGGCTTTACTACTTGATTTAGAGCTTTATTTGATGTTGACATTCCTGAGAACCATTCCTCTTTGTATTGGTGCACGCCATTTCTTGGAAGCTTTCTTATTGTCGCTACTCCTTTCCAACTTTTCATGCATCTATAGGTCTAATTCACTAGGCCCCTAGAATTCTAGTGGGCATTTTAATGAATCTTCACTAACCATTGCTTGCTTGTTCCATTCATGTCCCATTCAACTAGATTTTCCTTGATTCTTGGTTCCTAAATTAGTTATTGCATAGCCGAGAAGGTGCAATGGCATCTAAGTGTCCTTTGGGATATTAGTCAGTGCATGATTCCCATTAGTGCAATGTGATATATTTTCCCCTAAGAATGTTTCCTTTAAAAAGCCAACGATGAATCTCTTTAGAAAATGAATCTCAACTAAATATTTGTGTCATACATCAATTTGCACCTAATCCTTTAACATAAGTGAATCTGTCTACATTTTTCAAATCTTGCTGTGACGTATTTGTCTATTTAGTCTCAACCCTCAGCAAAACTCTACTAAGACACTACCTCTTGATCCTATCAGTTTGAAACTTTATGTGCTTAGGCTGGGGCTTTCTTGTTCTTTTGGTAATTTTCTTGATCGTTGTATTCTTGTCTTCTACTACTAACATACATAGTTTTTTCCTACTTCTAAAGGCACTGCAGCTATTTGCTAGACACTCTCTAAGGTTTTACTAGTTCATCTAGAGCTTTCTTTGATGTTGACATTCCTAAGAACCATTCCTCTTTATATTGGTGCACTCCTTTTCATGGAGGCTTTCTTATTGTCGTTACTTCTTTCCAACGTTTTATATGTTTGTAGGTCTAATTCAGTACGCCCCTAGAATTCCAGTGGGAGTTTTAATGAATATCCACTGACCACTGCTTGCTTGTTCCAATCATATCCCAATGAGTTGGATTTTCCTTCATTCTTGGCTCCCAAATTAGTTACGGCATGGCCTAGAGGGTGCAATGGCATCTAAGTGTCCTTTAAGATTAGTCATTGCATGATTCCCATTGGTGCAAAGTGGGATCTCTGCCCCTAACAATGTGGCCACTAAAAAGCCAGCAGTGAATCTCTTTAGAAAATGAACCTCATGTTCATTATTAATAAATCTTTGTGTCATATAGCAATTTGCACCAAATCCTTTCACATAAGTTAATCCATCAACATTTTACAAATCTCATTGTGATGTATTTATCTATATAATCTCAACCCTCCGCAAAAATCTGCGAAGACAATACCTCTTGATCCTATCAATTCAAAACTGTATGTGCTTTGGCTTGGGCTTTCTTTGTTCTTGTGGTAATTTTCTTGATCGCTGTATTCTTATCTTCTGCCACTAACATACACAGTTTTGTCCCACTTCTAAAGCCTTTGTAGCTATTTGCTAGGAACTCTCTAAGGTTTTAATACTTACTTTAAAGCTTTCTTTGATGTTGAAATTCCTGAGAACCATTTCCCTTTATATTGGTGCACCTCTTTTCTCGAAGGCTTTCTTATTGTCATTATTGGTTTCCATCTATTCAACGTCTGTAGGTCTAATTCACTAGGCCCCTAGAATTCTTGTGGATGTTTTAATGAAGCTCCACTGACCACTAGTTGCTTGTTCTAATCATATCCCAATGAGCTGCATTTTCCTTGATTTTTGGTTCCCAAATTAGTCACTGGTGCATTTTGTTATACCCCAAACACCATATAAGCTTGTCGAGAGCTACAAATTTAACCACTACTTCGATTATTAAGTACTTTTTATAGCATAGGGAAGTAAGGATCGATCCACGAGGAAATATTGTTGTAAAAGGCTAGCTTAATCCTAAATGATTTTACTAATCCAATTTATTAAATCTAATCTTAGTAATTCTAAAATAATTAAAATCCAATGAATAAGAATCTAGAAAAATACCCAATGATGCTCCTAAATATTCTAGATCATATTCTGGAAATAAAACAGTAAAAAGATTCCTTAAATAATTTAGAAAAATAAAAACACAATAGTACTGAAATTCTACTTAAAAAAAACAATAACAGCAAATAATAGTCAAAAAATAAATATTAAAAATGTCAAACAGTGACCTAAAATATTATTCTTCAGGTATATAAGCTTATAAATTCTAAATTGTATCTGATTTATTTCAGAAAAATCAGATCAGAAAATTAGCACAGAATATCAAGCAGAATAATAAATCGGAAATTAGAAATAAAATAATCTGCATTAATATAAATACAAAAAAAAATTAATAAAATCACCCTAATTCTAGGACACAGTTTTCCGGACTTAGCAATACCTAATAAACGTGAATTAATAATTAAAACCGAAATTCTCATAATTAACAACCTAAAAACCTGCACATATCAATTTCACAAAATAATTCTGAAAAATTATCAAATAACTTCCAAAAATTACGAAATTAAATATGGGTAGAATAGGACACTATGTAACCCCTAGGAACTGATAAAACTCAAAAAAGAACAAAAATAACTATTTTTAGTCTAATTTCTAACAAACTAGTAATTAAATACTAAAACTGAATATAAATCAATCTAAAATTATAACCACTCTAAAAATCAAAATCTAAACTATATAAAATTACCTAGACACTGCTAAAAGACTATAATTTTGGGGGAGGTCGATTGAAATTAAATGGTAACCAATAAAATGAAACAAAAATTAACAAACAAACCAAATTAACTATAAGCAACAAATAATTTTCAAAGTTGTCAAATTTATGAAAGATACTTAGTATAATCTTAATCCACCATGCAATTTAATATTTATCATCAACACACAAGTTAATTTCGTTTATGAGTTAAACTGTAGAAGATATCCACCAGTGGTTCTTCCCCGTTTTTCCTTATATTCTAGTTTACTTAGGTCCAACCCTAATATAAACCCTACTAATTTGATAATCTTTACACCAGTGCAAAAATTTAACCAAATTAGAGCATTAAGAATTAAAAAAACATCATTTAACACTTTGTAACCAATTTACCAGCAAATCGATTTAACAAATATCTTAAGCGATTACCTAATTAAAAGAGATGGGTTTGAGCCATCCATGATTAATTAGGGTGATACCTGAGCATAAAAAACTATAACTTTTACGTATTATAGTCTTCTAAACTATCAATCGAAATTGTATTTAATCAATTGGCATGCATTCTAATCGATTTAACACAAATTTCATAAACGATAAATGCTAATCGCTAAAGAATCATGAATATGAATCAATTAGGCAATAAAGCATAAGACTTGTTTCAAAATAGTAAATTTAGCATGGCTTCAAGAAAATTATACTAAGCATAAACAAATTACACACTCATATTAAAAGTAACATCACAAAATTCACCAAAATAATTCATGTTTAACAATAATCTAAACAAAAAAAATAGAAAAATAACGCAACCCTACTTATTTGATGCTGGTCATCATGTTTGATGGGTTGAATAAAGAAGATGGCGCGGGTGTTTAAGGAGATGACGAGAATTGAGGATGAGGGTCGTGAGGTTTATGTTAAACGTGGGGTGATTGATGAAGGCAAGCGTGGGAAAGATGTTGAGGCATGGGTTTTTTATGGTGTGAGGAGGAGAAGGTGATACGCATGAAGTGAGGGATTCTTTTAAGGATGGTGAAGGGTGATGGCTTGATGAAGAAGTAGCCGTGAGTTTGTTATAGTGGAGGCAGCTATATCCTTTTTTTTTTTTTGTGTAGCCGAGCCCCCATATATATTAGGATGGTGATGATTTATGATGGAGAAGAAAGGAAGGGTGGGGTAGCTAGGGTTTTTTTTTTTTTTCTTCTTCTTCCTTTCTTCCTTGGACTTCTTCTCCCTCAAGACTTCTAGCTCTTCTCCAACTCTTGAAACCCTAGCCAAATTAAATAATCATGGAAAATAATATTCTCCATAATTATTATTTTTGGACCGTCTTTATAGCCGAGTGTGTAAAACTCGAGCTTCTACGTCCTCTCTTCTCCTCTTTATTAAATTAATACTAACCTTGAAAAATATATAAAACAAAACAAATTAAACGAAATAATATATATAATACACTCGAAATAATTATAAAATAATGCATATTTTTGACTTAACACATACCGGGATGACTGTTAGGACTTTGGAATCTTTTCAACAAAAAAAAAAATAAATGTTCAAACTCATCATTAATGTAGAAAGAATAATGGGCACATAAGAAGCTTATTTTGACTAACCCAAAAAGCGCAACGAATGCAGTACGGGAAAAGACTATCACCATCCCTCAAGGAAGAAACTTTAGTAAGAGCATGCACCTTATGAATAGGTCAACCAAGGAGAAACTCACATTGTAGTTATTTATCGGACTTCTGGTACGTCAAGTCGTTATGCCAATAAGTGCATAGCAGAATACCTGGACCTTGCTTCCAATGCGATAGCCCAGAACAAAGTGAAAGACTGCCCTTTACGTGTCCCTATAAATTATCGTAGTGACAACCAAAGAGGAGGTTATCAAGGGAACCAAACTCAAGAACTAAACACTGGGAATCAGCACCATGCATCGCGTAGAAACTAGCTACTTACACATAACATTGCAAGCAAGGTCTATACAATCGGCATGATGAAGCTGAAAATACATAAACCCTATTGTAGATGACAAACTTAGTTAATCCTGTCTCTTACATCCTACTCCTTATCTTTCACTTGTGCATATGGGGAAACCATTCAATGTGGAATACTACTTGATATTATCCTATATTCCTATCTAGATTACCGTGAACCTTTCTAGTTATTCACAATGTTTGAACGTTCATCCAACTAGCTTCGTAATACTCTAGGCCTGACTCGATCATGGAGAAAATCGGAAAGATTATGTGCCAACTAGAAATACCGTTAGACCTATCTCGAATCCACTACATGTTTTTTGTGTTTTAGTTACATACATACATTCCCATCTCGCTTGTGATAATGGTAGATTCATTGCAGTTACATGAGGGACTTACTTATGACGAATAACCCATGCAAATCTTGGAACATAGGGAGAAGAGTTCCCGATTAGAAGTGTTGCCATTAGTCAAAGTGCTTTGAGGAAATCATGCAATTGCAAACACGACGTGGGAAACCAAAGTTGATGTGAGGGCTAACTATCTGCTTATGTTTTCCTTATAAGGAATTTCAAGTTTTGAGGACACAACTACTCTCTTACGGTGAATGGTGTAATACCCGCAAAAATTTATAAATAATTATTATTTATTTCCCAATGGGAAAAAACCTACTTTTCATGTATAGCATATTGCTTGCATTCAAGCTTAAAAGAATAATTAACTTTGAATAATCCTTTCACAATTTGGTGAGATTATTTGTTCAAAACAAAATATCACAAGCAATGCCCATCACCTTAGTTATTAAGCAAATAGAAAATTTGAATTCAAAGTCAAAAGTTGAGATGGCAAGTCTAAATGCATTAGAATATGATCTTGTAGGAATACCCTAGGCCAAATAAAGGCTTCGATCATAAACATGATTCCTCAAATGATGAGGATGAATAATAATCCACAGAAGAAGAACAATTGATGAACTAGAATGCAACTCCAAGCACAAATCAAGCCCAAAGTAAGATAATTTTAGTGGATTTTGATTTGTGGAAACTAGAATCAACAACAATCAAGAGAAAATGTGTTTAGGATAAAGGCGAAGTCACCACCTACACTATTGAACCCACTATTCAATTTGATAAAGCTTAAGCACCAAATATTGGTAAAGGGAAGACTCAAATTTACTACTCTTCTAGAGAGAGATAAATAAAATTGACATTTTTGCAAAGCGATAATGTAATAACCTAACCCTAACCCATATTTATTTGTTTATATCATATTTATTTATTTATTTAATCATGTTTATTCATTTAATTAATCATGTTTATTAATTTAATCACTCATGGTTATTTGTTTAACCAAAACATGTTCATTAATTCAAATACACCCAATTTATTCATTTAGCAAATTATAATTTTGGGTCCCACTTTGCACTTCTGGTTTAAATTTCTGTACAATTTCAAGCAAATCAATAGTAGGTCTTGATAATTATGATTGAATGTTAAATTATGTTCTATAACATCACAAAATTTTAAGTTTTAGCTATGCAAAAAAAACTTGGGCCCGAATTCATTGGGCTTAAACTATGGCCCGAAAAGTTTGGTGCAATTAAATTAAGTTGATTACTATCATTTGTGCCTAACTTTAATTAGCAACAAGATATTTTTGGAGGCTTAAAAAAAATCATCCAAGTATTTGCAAAGTATTTATCTTCAAGCAAAGCATTCTCAACCAAGTAAACACACACACACACACACATCTTCCTCTTTTCTCTCTCAACACCACGGCCAGCCCCTTCCCCCTTACTGCTGTTTGCTGCTGTTCCGGCCACCAGCCGGCCATGTAGTGCCACCCTAGCCCCCACCAGCCAAGTAGCCTTCTCCACCCTCAAACAACCTCACACCCTCTCCCCCTAAGCTCTCAAAGAGGTAAAACCCTAACTTGATCTTGATGTATTTTTGATTTTATGATTGTTTTAGTTATGATTCATGCTCTGGAGATCCAAATAGATGTTATCATGCAAATTCTATTGATTTTGGGGATGTTGATCATGGTGGAGTTGAGCTTAAAGCATATTAGGGTTAGGGTTTGTCATGATCAAGTTAGCTTAAGTCAAGTGATGGATTTGTATTATTTTGTATATGATTTTGTAATCTTTAGTCTTATTGATGATTATGATAATATTTTTGGTGATTTGGAATTATTTCAATTGAGGATTTGTGAGAAAAAGGGGAAGAAAGAAAAAGCAGTAAAGGCTAGAAATGGCAGAAAACATGAGTGACTTTGAGATTAAACTAGTAATAATCAGCCCATTGAAAAGCTATGGTTTTTGGTGGGTAGATAGATAATTGTGTTATCTTCTAAATTCTTTTGAATCTCCTTAATCTGAGTTCTATGGACAAAGCTATGATTGTTTTACCAGAACTATGCAGGTTAGACCAAAACTAGCATACTTATGTTCTAGCCCCATTTTGGGAACCCTATGGTGGGAATCATGCTTGGTGTTCTAAATGAAAGTTTTTTGGGACTTCTTAAGATTTCAGTATTGGGGTATTGGGTCTTAATCGGAGATCAAAATCCTAAGTTACGAGTCATTCTTTCTAAGCCCCTATTATGCTCTTACTTTTCCTTTACTAAAATATTAGCAATGAAATAAATATTCATGGATTTTATTGGGGTTTCCAGCTCGATTTATGAGAGAAAATAAGAGAAACCTGCATTTTGGGAGCTTAATTATGAGTTTTCAATCACTTATGGATATTACAAAGAAAGTACCAAGTTTGGGAGTTTAATAGCTTTCGTTGGGATCAATAATCTATTTGAGGTGAAAAACTGTATTGGATGGACTAGTGAATGAAATATGGGAAGTGGAGAGAATTTTTGACTCGAAAACCATATTTATCAGACCAAGTTATTATAATTTGTGCTACTTTGAACCAAGATATATCTTTCTTGGCCTCAAACCTTTATTACTTACTCAATTCAGAATGTATCAAATGTATTTATCAAGCCAATCTAGTGTACTCGATGTTATCTTGAACCAAGCTATACATCAGTGATCCTTAAACCCGTATCAGCAACCTATCTCAGAAAAGACCAAAACCACTCTCTCATTTGTCATCATCAAGGCCTTTCCTTTGTAATCTCATTTATCTCATTGTGGTCTATTTTACTTTCATTTACTTTATATCGGTTTGAATTACTTTCAATAATTCAGTTTTGAAGTTACATTGGAATACCCAAGGTATGTATACCATTTAATTACTCAATTTCTATTACACATACTTTTACTTACTCAATTATGTGAGTAAGGATCATTTACTGACTACACATACCTACAATGACATTTACGAAACACAGTTGAGGCCTAGTTATCATTCCTCGTTATGCATAAGTGTTATCAAGTCAGATGATATTTAAGAAACAACTTACATTTATCGAGTCAGATGACGTTTTTAAAGACTCAAGGTACGTCCATTGCATGTATCTTTAGAAAGAAGAACATGTTTACCAAATTACAACTCTTAATGAGTTTATCAATAAATCAGTTTATACAGTGATTTGTCATTTAACTTGTGACCCCGTCAGTTATCATCTATAGGACGTCAACCCATCATTTACCTGCGCGACTTCAGGCCAAGACTTGATCGGATTGGCAGATGTATACCTATGTATAGATCATATCATTGCAACGGGTTCACATCCAGATAATAATGAGCAATTCAGTTTTATATTACTTTCATTTTCATCGTTATTACGAACTAAATGAATTGCAAAAAGTAGGCACCCGCCAGCAAGGTTTTGATATTCATTTACCCATATGGGGACGCATGTACTGAGCTTTAGCTCACCTTTCTCAAAATGTTTTCCTGTTTTCCATTTTGGGTGATGAAGCCGCACGTATACCTCCATTCAGCAAGCCCCTTTGGGAGTTATTAGCTGCTCACAGTGGATTAAGCATAGCATGAAGGTTGGATACAACCTCAAGGACAAGGCGAGTTTATTCGTAATGTACATGTTTAATGCGGAGTGTATGATGGCCCTTTGTATGAATATGTTGCTGGTACTGAAGTTAAACCACTATGGTTTTTGACTTGGAGTATTTTAAGTTTAATGTTTCATGTGTTTATGATCGTAAATTGGCAGTAATGAGTAGTCTCAATTAGCCTTGTCCTATTTGGGATGGCGGTAGCGCCTTCAATCTTTAAGTCTTCCGCTACAGTTTTTCATAAATCATGTCATTAGCATTTTGGGGGTGTTATAGAGTTAGAATCAAAGCTAAAGTTTTAAGGGCCACTGTGAGCTATCAAGTGTTTATGAGTTATCTATCAAGGTGTGTATGAGTTATGTTGCACCACTTAAATGTGATGTTGACTATAAGTTCATATGTATGGGCATATAAAAAGGAACCATTTCCATTTGGATGACTCAATCATTTGGTAACATCCGGAGATTCTTGCATTAGTAAAGTGGAGTGTGGAACCATTTGGGTGACCTATTAGTGAGGCATGCTCTCATTTATCTGGGAGTCGTATTGTATGTTTTATTTCTCTCATTTGTTTAAATTTTTGCAATCGTGCACTCTGGGTGTGTGACCCATTGAGTTATGAACTCTGGCGTGTGGCCATTTAGTTATTGAAGTTTTTCTCTCCATTTTAGGTATCCATTGTAAGGCTTTAAGTCGGGTTTTAGTCATTTTTTAAGGTGGAACTCTATCCATTTTGCCCCAGGATTTGAGAGTTTTATTGAGGTGTGTTAATATATATGATCTTGGGTACAGTGATGGTTGAAATCCAATGTGGGGATGCCATTTGCAACTTCTTAAGGGATTAATACAGTGTCAAGTTAGATGTAAACCTCTAGATGAGAAAATACCTTGTGGGGCAATATCTTTGAGATGAATCAGTATGAGATGAACATTACAATGAGTGCTTATTTCTGGTGATAACTGTTAGTAGCTTATGGTGTGCTACTTAACATTGGGATATTGCACTGAGTAAGGGATGACGCAAGATAGCCCTTTGTAAATTCTATTGTGACTTTTCCATCATTGGATTATGATTACCTTTCTAGGCATTGACAAAGGAAAGATTGGATGTGGTGATATCATAATAGGGAGTTAATGTAAACTGGACTCTGCAATAGTGCTTAGCATTTGGGTTTTGGCCATTAAGCTAACAGGAGTACAAGACTCCATGTTATTATGTTTTAGCAAGCATAGTAGTGTTACATGGAACTAATGTAGAGAGCATAGCAATGTTACAGGGAAACAAGTGGGAAGTAAGTGAGGTACTGAGGTGGTGGAACTATTCTAGTGTCAGGATAAATGAAACTTAGATATGTAGGATGAAAGGAAAGGGACCCAAAGAAGTGATATAATATTCATTTTACCAGTACCAAGTTCATTCATTTCATCAGTATTGAGAATATTCATTTCACCAGTATCAGGTTTATTTCATTAGTATCAAGTGATATGTAAGTACTCATAATTAGTAGACTCTGCTCATATGCACATTGTACTTTTAAAGGATTTTTGGAGACGGTGTGTGTAATTAGGTTATCGGTTATTCAACAATCTAGTAATGGGTGATTAAGAGGATCAGAGAAGTATCGCAGGCCATATCTTTTATTACCTAAATCTCTTATAGCTACCTATATCTATCGACCAACTTCTGCTATTGCATTCTCAATAAGAGTCAGCGATGTAGAGACCATTCGGAGCAATATCAAGTGGACACATGAGCAACCTTTCTTATAGGCGATTCAAACCCTAACAATCATAATCTTTTAACTCTCTGTTTTTATAATGGAGCATATAATGACCCTCGGTGTGCGCTACTGTGTGATTTGCTATTCTTCCTAAGCATGTTTAACCCATTCTACTTACAGTTCAGTCATCACTATGTTCATATTTTTACTATCACCTACTTTAACTCCTTATTTCCATTTGGGCACTATTTATTTACTGCTTGCAAAGCCTTTGGTTGCTTCAGACCCAGCCATTGAGCACCCTTTCAGCAATTAAATGGATCCATATTGTTCATGTTTCTATAGCACCGAAACATCATGTTGGCGTACCATTCTATGGCCGTGACTGCATGTCATTACTCATATTATTTTGGCAATCCTTTCTTTACTAGTACAACCTATCTTACTAATGATAAACAACAATTTGTACTATTTTCATCTGCCAGCAATTTCGGAGTTGATATGCCTACCCAAGACTTCCATTTACTGCTGAATGTGTTATTGGCAATCATGTTCAGTCATAAGACTGACTCCTTCATCTTGACGTATTGACCTTTCAAACACCAGAAGAATAAAATTGCCCTTCTGATAGTGTTGACCCTCATCTTCGTCATTTTATTCATATACAGTTGCCATATGACTTTTCAAATGCCTCTTTGGTAATTTGTTTAATATCTTCACCTTCAGTACTTAATACTTCATAACATCGTTCATTTACTTTACTATCATGACCATCATGAATAAACTACATGTATTGTATATGCAGGTCATTTATATGCCTTACCCCTTTCATTGCGAATCTTCGTCCTTCCATACATTCAGCTTACATGCCAGTCCTTTATAACCAATAAAGAAATATCTTTACAAGAGTCCATGGCGTGGTTACATCTCTTTACACTATAGATTGTCCCCCTGTCTTTTTAAATTTACTGAGACCAATAGGCAGTTGAATGTGTTATCTTTTATGAGTATGCCTCTATTAGTATTGCTTGAACCATATTCATTGGGCATTCAATCTAGTTTGATTGGCAGATCTTGTTGTCATTATAGGGATGAACTGACTGTGTACTTATAGAAAACGACTTGTAAAGATCTTAAGATTAGATTGAGAAATGAGGAAAAATTAGACATGTGTTTCTACAGACCGAGGGAAGAAAAGCCCTACTTCCGCCCTAATTACACTATGCAAGCAAGTTAGTTATCGTGTCAGTAATGCATTGCATATTAGTGATATGTCAACCACACTCGGTATATACATATCCATAATTACAGTTTGTGAATTTATAGATGTTTCATCGGAGGACTTTCAGGATTGTTTTCCCCCAAGAAACATTGATTTTTATATCAACCTAGTTCTAAGGGCTCAATCCATTTTCAGACCCCCTATCAATGGCCCCCAGCAAGGTTCAAAGAACTAAAGATTTAGTAAGATGAGTTATTACAGAAGGGAGTTATTTGACCAATTGTGTCACCGAGGGAAACCCGAGTTTTATATATGTGAAGAAGAAAGGCAGAACCTTATGGTTGTGGACTGTGTATTAACTATTAAAAACTATTAAAAACAAGTGTCCTATACCTTGAATAAATGATTTATGGGATTAACTGCCAACAACAGAAGTCTTTTCTAGGAATGATTTGAGGTCCAGATATCACGCCTAAACCATGCAACAACAGTTTATCTTTTGCAAGAATGCCCTTTTATAGTAATTCTTGTAATTTTGCTTGTCTCATCTTGAAAACTTGATACTATCCAATATTGTTTTATCTCCCTTGCATTTCAACCCAATATTTCCTATTAGCTTGATCTTCCCGTCTTTGCAAACCCATTGTTAAATGTGCAATACATTTTTGTTTGACCTTATATGGTTGTCAACATTCCAATGCTCTCGACCTTCACCACCTTTATTTCATGATCATGAGTTGTAGTTCATTTCGCTGAGAGCCGATTCACACATCTACCTTGCATCTCATTTATTTATAATGATAAGCTCGTATAACTTGTTCTGAATTCATAATGTAATTCAAGTCTCATTGGTGTGGGTGATTGCGATTGTCATAATCCCCTTACTCTCTTTATTTTGAACTTCAACTCCGACACATATATCTTACATTCTGATAAATAAACTTCCGAATTCTCTATTTAATCTTATTGTTGTACTCGAATTGGCTTCATATAAGCAAAGGCATGTTCCTATTTTAGCTTGCTCCATCTATATTTCTATGCATTGGCACTTTACTCGTCTAATCCATTTATCTGTCCATTACACATTGCTTGTCCCATCTATCTATTGCACTTTTCTTGTTGCTTGTGGCTATAAAGTCACCTAGTTGAAGCTCAGTTATTAGTCATCTTGTTTCCAATTCATCAGTTAAACCCGAGTATACCCAGCCATCTTTCTCCTTGGTTGATTATTTATTAGACCCTTTATGATACATATTTGTAAACCACAATTCTTGTGGCATTAGATTTCAAAATTCATGATGCACTTATGGTTATGTTTATTCTAACCACCCATGTTAATCCCTACTTTATAAATCTTTTCTAGTCTCATTGTTTATTTCTTTTATTCCTAATGACTCACTTGACAACTCATTCCATCATTTTCATCTCTGACCATTTTTATTCTAGCATCTAATTCAAACTTAGAGCAGATCTTAGACTAGTCTGATGAGGAAAGATCATGTGATGCATTAAGAACATTAGATGAGGACATTTTGATAAGGGCGTAATCTCAATAAATTTCTAACGGTATTAGAGTAGGCTTCTCTAATCAAGCATGTCAAGAGACCAGATATCAGAGATAATGTCAATCAATGTCTAGCAATTGACAAAGGTGTCACAAGGAGTATTTGACCCCTTTGAGGTCCAAAATCATTATCCAGTCCATTTAAGAACTGACATAATGTGCGTTCTGGGCACTGCTTTGCAATAGCATCTAGGAATGCTATCACTTCATCTGTCACAGTTGTAATGATAGGTAGGTAACTCATAGCATCCAATTCTTCTCAAAATGCTTCTCATCTTATTGTAATACTCACTCACATGTAATTTGCTTTCCTTCAAGGAGTAAATATCCTTATTTAGTCTATACTTCCTGGAGCCATTTCCTAAATTGAATCCACTTTCCAAATGTTTCCAAATTTGACTTGCAGAGGTAATGTAGAGAATTGACTTACTAATTGGATCACTCATTTCATTTATTAACCATGAAATCACAAAATTGTTGAAAGCCTCCCGTTGCTCCAACTTCCCTAGATTATCAGTCGGTCGTTTTACTGTTCCTTAGACAAAGCCTAACTTCTTTTGGTTGACAATGCAATTTTCATTGCTTATTGTATCTCAAGAACTTAAAAATAAGTTGCAAGTGTATAGTCGTAGTCGTAGCACTTTACGGAGCGTCCACATAGATAGTTTGAATTTAATCACTTGTATTAAACTACTAATCTAAAATAATCTAACTCAAACTAATTTACAATAATTGCAAGTAGCATCACAAAAACCCTACTCTAAATCATGAAATTAAAATAAAAGCTATACGAGAGAATAAAGAAATTATCTTGACCACTTAGCCTTACTAGATGGAGAAAATTCGAATATTGAACGAGAGATCACCTCGGGAGTTCAATATCCACCATTGACTAGAAAGAGAATTAGAGATTGAAACTTTGGATGAAAAAGAACTTTTGGAAAGACTAACATTGAAACTAATAAACTTGAATTGAAACTAAAAGTAGAAAACTTTAAATTGAGACTAGAACTAGAAAAACTAAACTAAAACTAGAATAAGAATTTCAAATTAAATTCAACTTGAAAGAACTCCTGCAATTGCAATAATCTCTCACACTATAAAACTAACGCAATAGGAGAGATGGAGAGAAATTGATGATTTACAAGCACCCCCAAGCACCTTTGTTTATACTAGCACCAACCCCCTCCTGCTTTCCTAGTGCCACTAGATTTCTAATGCCGAAGCTAATATTCTTACTTTCCTAATTGTAGTTAATTTCCTATTCCAATTAGAAATAGACTTGGAAAATTTCTTGCTAAAATCCTAAATTGCCTTAGGAATTTCGTTGATATGCTGATGCTAGTGTTGGTGCTGGATCTAATTTATGCTAGGATAAAGAATGGACCACGCATGCTGGGTCGCTTTGCTCGCTGGTTCACAGGAGGCAAGTCAGCAGAGCCAACTAGCTGGTTCAAGCAAATGACTCTTTTCTCTTCTTCCAATTGGATGGGGTAGCATCAGCAGGCCCACGTAGCTTGGCTCGATTTGTATTCTCTTGATTTTTATCCCTTGTCACATGTCTTTTACGCCTATTATTTCATTAAATCCTTATTTCCTACAAAATCACAAAAACCAAATAAAAACCTAAGATAACCTCGATTATAAGTGAAAACTAAGTGATTAGGAGTCCTTAACAGGACACTTTTGGTGCTCAAACATTGGTCATATCATGTTCTATAGTTATTTGAGCCTATCAACATGTTGTCTCTCAGGAATTATAAAAAATCATCCACAAGTGTACAGTCGTAGTTGTAGCACTTTATGGGTCATTCACATAGATGGGTTCAATTTATTCACTAGTATTAAACTACTAATCTAAAATAATCTAACTAAAACTAATTTCCAATAATCGCAAGTACCGTGACAAAAACCCTAATATAAATCATGAAATTAAAATAAAAACTATAAGAGATAAGAAAGAAATTACCTTGACTACTTAATTTACTAAATGTAGAAAATTCGAATCTTGAACAAGAGATCACCTTGAGACTTCAATATCCACCATCGACTTGAAAGAGTAATAAAGATTCAAACTTTGAATGAAAAAGAATTTCTGGTAAGACTAAAATTGAAACTAATAAACTTGAATTGAAACTAAAAGTAGAAAACTTTGGATTGAAGTAGAACTAGAAAAAATTAAACAATGCCATAAGAGAGAGGGAGAGAAATTGATGATTTACAAGCACCCCCCAAGCTCCCTTATTTATACTAGTGCCAACCCCATCCTACTTTCCTAATTCCACTAGATTTCTAGTGCCGAAGTTGATATTCTCGATTTCCTAATTGTAATTAATTTCCTATTCCAATTGAAAATAGATTTGGAAAATTTCTTGCCAAAATCCTAAACAGCCTCTAGAATTTCGTTGATATCTGATGCTGGTGTTGGTGCTAGGCTTGATTTCTGCTAGGCTAAAGATTGGACCACACACGCTAGGTTGCTTTGCTCACCGATTCACAGGAGGCAAGTCAGTAGGCCCAACGAGCTGGGTCAAGCAATATGAATTTTTTCTCTTCTTCCAATTGGATCAGGTAGCATGAATGGTGCACTTAGCTTGGCTCGGCTTGTATTCTCTTTATTTTCATCTATTATCCATGTCTTTTACACCCATCATTTCATTAAATCTTTATTTCCTAAAAAATCACAAAAACCAAATAAAAAATAAAAATAATCTCGATCACAAGTGAAAATTAAGTGATTAGGAGTGCTTAATAGGACATTTTGGTGCCAAACATTGCTTATCTCATGATCCGTAGTTATTTGAGCCTATAAACTTCTTCGACTGACCGAGAGAAGCTGGTCCAAGAGAAGGATGAATAAACAAAGTGTTTTACAGATCTAAGTAAATTATTCAGTTTCACTCAACTAACATTATGTAGTGATCTAATAAGAACAACTTTCAGGAATCAAAAAATACCTAAATCTTCACACTGTAAGATGGATCAATTAATGAACCAAAACAATGGATCAATTCAGAAAACCTTCAACGTAACAGTGATTTTTGGGCTTGACTATTGATGATACTAATCAACAAATCGAATAGATGAAGATTAGTATTGAAATTCAACCGTTCTACCTGTGATACCATGCTAGGTTTGATCATCATGTAAGTATTCTGCTACGAATGACTACAAAAGAGCTCAAGAGAGGATGAGATAGAAATCTAGAGAGAAAAACAGATCGTGACTCAAATGATTCTAAGCCTCAGCCCTCATATCCTCATTTTATTTATACCCTGACTTGATTTGGCATTACATGTAACTGTTTGTAACAAACCACAAAGCTAGAAGGCTGAAATGCCAACTTAGCATAACAGAAACAAAGGAAAATGCAAAGGCAAAAATAACAAGCAAATTTGTACGACATTCAAGATAGGCTATATAATGAGGAGGAGATTATCTCTCTCAATACTAACCCAAGAAAGACTTGTGCATCTTGGAGTGCAGGTAACTGCAGCATCTTGTACGTATTGTGATGAAGCAATTGAAACATGCAAAAATTCATTCTTTAAATGCTCCTTTATTAATCAAATATTGAAGGATGTGAATGGGTAAGAATGATCAAGCGTGGGGACAATTGGATAAGTGTGATTAGGAAGGGCAACTGCTCAAAGGTAAGCAAACAGATGGTTTTGTGTTGTGTTTGTTGCTTGCATATCTAATGCATGGAAAGAAAGATCTGGTAGGGTGTATGGAATCAAGCAACACTAGATGAGTTATTTTACACAAGAAGATTAAGTTTGAATTTAATATTAGAGTAAGAATGTGCTTAAAGGAGAAGGTGGGCGAGAGTGATAGGGATTGGACTGGGCATATTGCTAATACAGGACTTATAGCCAGAATTTTTGATATATAAACGTAACAATCCTTTCTAGAAGGCGGGTTATCTTTAGATGTTAAGAGGGGGTAATGTATATATATTCTTGTAAATGATCATGCTTTAATGAGTACTAAGAAGTTTTATACTATTATAATATAGACACACACACGCACATACGGCGCTCGCACACACACGCGTATATGTGTGTATTTGTATCTGTGTGTGTGAGTGTGTGTATATCATGAAAATAAAAATTTATTAATTAGTGTTGTGAACTCCACCAGAAGATACAGTTAAATATAATCCACTTTTATTTTATTAGAAAGAAATCAAGAAATTCTTCCCTAATAATAATGAGAAATTGTATTTACTAAAACTTTTCTCAGGAGAACAAAAAAACACTTTTTTCAGTTCACTCTTTAACTGGAAAAAACTTTTGTTTTTCCTACTCGCTACTAATAATGGATGGTACTTAGTATTATTATTCCACTTTTATTATATTTACTAATCTCTTATTATTCTTTTTTTCAACGTTTGCGATTTCATTATAATAAGGATGAACTTTTAATTAGTAATCTTTAGGCTTGAAGAGTTATCTAATATAGGAAGAAATTTTTTAATAACTTTCTTTCTTTTATACGAGTAAGCAATTCACATAATATAGTAGAAATTAGAAAGTCTTTTTTTCATTTCGATTAATTGTGTATTTATTGTAAATAGGATTCATAACAGTTGTATTGTGTTTATTGTCTCTAACAATGCATGCTAATATTTGTGTTTGTTGGCCGAGCCTAATAGAGTTAGGCCTGACAGCCACTAATGCCGCCTAGGGCGGCAACCCTGGCTTCCCACTTATCTATATAAGGAGGCTCAACGCGATTAGCCTAGGTTAATCGACAATTAGATCTCTCATACTCTCCCTTCCCCTCTCACTGCTGCCCTATCATCTAATGGGCTCTCGGGTCTAGGATGTGGAAACCCTAAGGCGAATCTAGTAGCTTCCTAGCATTATTACCGACGTGAGCTATTCTCGACAATCAATTCCATGACCAGGTTAGCCCTAATTAATCCTACAGTAGTATCAGAGTCTAAACTGATCGGATTAGCCCTAATGAATCTGACTTATTAAAAGCATGCTTGCGTAAAGGATTCTATTGCTTAATTTCCATAATTATGCAACTCTACTTTGTTAATAGCATGCTTTTGTAATTGTTATGCCCAAAACCAACTAAAAGATTGCATATTTTAGTTGAACTAATAATTGATTTCCATTATGCCAAGCATGCCTCTATGATTAAATTTGGCTAAAGATTGAAATTTTATGATTAGTTCGTTTTAATATTTGCAATTACGCTATTTAATTGTTAAAAGCATGTCTTCCTGTGCACTTAGTTTACCCTAAAAGAATAATTGTTCCCCAAACCCTAACTCTTTAATCTTAGTCCTCCAAGACCCTGACTCTGACCCGCGGCCTTAGTGGCCTATAAAACCAAAATTTTGACATATGCCTCTAGTTCCACCCTGACCACCGTCCTCAACTCCATGGGCCAAAACCGTTGTGGGTGGTGAGAAGGCCTCAATGGACCCAAAAACCTCATTAATTAAAAAAAAAAGGATAGGGAAGAAAGTGTATAAAATGGGAAGAAACTCAGATCCGAGCCTTACCCATCAGAAAACCACCCGAAAGGGTGGCGCGTGGGTGTTACGCCTCACTAACAGAGGCTGTTCTAGCATCCTCTTTCCTCCTTTCAACATCGTGACCCCTGAACTACGCGTTCCCGGTGACAATGAGTTAAAAACCGTCATGGTTAGGGCCCGTGATCCCCACGCGCTGCCGCCTCTGTGGCACGTTGGTGGTATAGGGCACACTATTAGACTCGATTCTGGCTAATCTACACGATGGTGGTGCTCGTTCTCAGCCGGGGAGGCGCGATCGATGAGTTATGGGTCTCATATTGAAGAGGGAGTGGTGTTTCTTAGATCACTTGGGTGGCGACGAAGGCACGGTGGTTACCAAAAACCACCGTTGGAAGGAGGTCGAGGGAAAGACCTCAAAGGGGCGTCCATGCGTTTTAGACGATGAAGCCGCACTCCTTTCTTGTAGTTGTGGGTAAAAGGGATAGAGAAGGCTGAGTGTTGGGGAAGCTCGGTGCTCCACACCTCTAGTCATGGCGTCGAGGATCACAGGTAAAGAGAGAAAGAGAGTGGATTTCCATTTCAATAACAAAGAGGTAGAGAGCTAGGGTTGAATGGAGTGAGATTTAGGGTTAGATTAGAAACAAGTGAAACCACTCATTTATACCAGGGGGTCGGTCTAAGCAATTCTCTGACCAATGATTTATTTTTTTGGATTGTTTCTTGTTTTGCTTTGGGTGGGTCGTGGCTTAAGGCCAAACACACATTGGTTATATTAATTGCTCATATTTTGGTCCAATATATATAAGATACTTGATGTTGGCATGAATATGATGGCAATTATATTTCATTTTTTTTTTAAGTTTCTTGTTATTGTAGAAATAAGTTTTGTAAGTTATATGAAACCTTTGAAGATGAATATATAACTTTGTGTTATATACTAAATAAAATAACAGTTTTTTTTTATGAATTAGTTTCATAAAGCTTATGTAAATATGTTTGCATGGCTAAAAGTGGATATCTTTGTGATAGTCATTAAAATCAAAATGTTAATTTCTTTAACAAAACTTAACAAACTATATGGTTATTAAATGAAAGAAACTCCTAATTGACATCCATATGTAACAGTGACATGAATCTTAAAGACATGATGTATAACTACGTGTTATATATCAAGAATATAAACAAATTGTTTTAGTAATAGAAATATATGAATTAGTTTCATATAAAATAAACCTTGTGTAAATATGTTTTACATGGCTAAATGTGAATTTTTTGCCTGATATATCATAATGTATTGTATCACTAAATAGACATATTATATGATTTTGTTTCATATTGTTTAAAGTTAGTAACATTATATGGATGTGTCCCACATAATTACCTACATGTAAATCCTTTTTTTAGTTGATATGTCATTAAATAAAGTTTTAAATGACATCTTAGTAACTATATGAATTCGTTCTATATAACTTCATGTAAATTTATTTTACATGATTAAAGTTGAATATCTTTGTGATATTTCTAGATGTGTTAATTAGTTTAACAAATTGTGTGCTCCATAAGTTTTGTTTTATGGAAAAATGTAGTATTTAAATTATAGAAATTTATAATTCATGCTTATATACAATGATTGTGAGCTTAGCAAAATTTTCGATCTTACGACATGAGTGATGGAGTTTTTGATAATTTAATTATCTAAAAATATGCCTAATGTCCATTCTTTAAATATATACTTTCAGATATGGCGATTAAAATATGATTGGTAATTAGTTTACCAATGAAAAGTAAGATAGCATAATTGTGACACATAGTGTTAGAAGATTTAGCTTCTTCTAAACAAACATCAAGTGTTAGAACACTTGACGGCTTCTAAAGTCTCCTGGGATAGGCAAAGATGTGAATAACATAGATGTAATTGCTTATGAGCTGTATCAAGAGAGGGGCTAATGACATACCATGAATGGTTCGAGGATGGATCAATTAGCATGTTGACTATGTGGTATTGCATGCATGATGATCTAGTAATGGGATTTGAAGGCTATCCCACTGCTGAGGACATGTGGGATCAGCTTGGCATCTGGTTTGACCAGATTCATCCCCTTCTCAAAACTCCGAACCTAAGGGTGGTATTACCAAAAGGGCAAAAGGTTAAGGTCAACAGAGAGTAGAATATAGCATGTTTAAAGTGTTATAACTGTGAAAAGAAGAAACCCTCCGCTTGGCATCGTCCCGAGCTGATTAAGGTACCTTCTTTCAAAGTTACACCAGACATGTGTGCTCCTAAGCAGTAATTATCAACTTTCTTCCTTGGTGGACTGTAGACATGGGAGCAACCAAACACATAGTTTAGGGCTGACCTGATTTTGTGAACCTTCATTGCTACCTGGTGGGATGACAAAATGTTGTTTTAGAGAAAGACAATCAAGAACATGTCCTGGAAATAACAACATATTAGCTAAAACTCCGTGAAGGAAATAAGTTGTTTCTCCACGACGCTCTCTACGCACTTAGGGTGCAGCGTACTTTTAATTCTGATATTAGTTTTCTCTCTTGATTTCTGTCTATCTCGACATCTTTCGTCTTTGTCGTTTCCTTTGAACTCTGTTGTTAGGCGTAATCGACTTGACCTTGAAGGTCAAGGTAGAGTGAACAAGCTAGCTAGAGATGGTCTTTTAGATCAACTCACTATGGTTAAGTTGCCTAGGTGAGTAATGTCTAGCTGGCAAAGCAAAGCCCTTTGGTAAGGCTTTGAGAGCATCTAGCCCCTTATAATTAGTCCACTTAGGCATTTGCAGATCCATGAACGTTAAGGCATGTCATGGGGCTATCTGTTTCATCACCCTTATAGATGGTTATTCACGACATGGGTATGTGCACCTACTATCTCATCGCCACGAAGCATTTGATGTATTCAAACACTTCGTAGCAAAATTAGAGACTCAATTGGAACGAAGAGTTAAAAATCTTTGGATTGATCGAGGACGTGAATACCTCTATGATATGTTCAAAGAGTTCTATTATACAAAGACATTTAACGATTCCACGCACTTCACAACAAGACGGTGCTGCGGAACGTAGGAATCGTACATTGCTTGACATGGTCAAGTCAATGATGACACATGCAAACCCCCCAATCGGTTTTTAGGGGGATCCTTGGACCATTTACATCCATAGGGTTCAGCTGGCTATGGGCATGACCAAACCCACACACATGGAAAACTTGGTCCAAGAGCCAAAAAAAAATGATGTTCATTAGATATCCTATAGAAACTAAAGGAAACGTGATATACGGGGAACATCCTAATGGTGGCATGACAGAATTAGATTCCCGCAATGTCGACTTTCTCGAGGGTGAGTTCCCAACTATTGGTAAAATCAAAATAGATGTCGAATTGTTTTAGCTACAGCAGGACATTCAACCATCTTTCCGTGACGATGAGGGGGAGAATTTGAACTCTAACGAAGTCATCGAAGATCGTATGCCTCCCCTATCCGAAAGGAACGGAGGAGACTTGTCTGCTCAGGAGAATGAGATTAGTCCTCAATCTCTAGTACATGAGGAGAGTCAACTTGTGAATGAGGTTTGTCCTCAATCTTCGGTTCCCGAACATACAGTTAGCCCACATATTCAGGATCCCACACCCCAAAGGGATAGTGGGAGTGATTCTCCACATGCTCAAGGTCCCACACTTCTTAAAGAAAGAGGGAGGGATGCCTCATTCACAGGCAGACAAATAATGATGGTCTGATGATCCGAAGGAGTAAGCGTGGAAGAATTCCTCGACGATATTTTCAAATCGAAGAGGAAATATTCCTATGCACTCCTTTGGAAGTTGAGGAGCCTACCTCTTATCAAGAGGCGATTGATTCACCAAACCACAAAGGGTGGATGGATGCCATGAGGGATGAAATGAACTCAATGACGAGAAATAAGGTTTGGCAACTTGTTGATCTTCCACCCCAACGTAAGTCTATCAACAACAAGTGGGTTTTCAAGATAAAACATTCGGCAGATGGTTTGATCAATAAGTTCAAGGCCCGTCTAATGGCTAAAGGCTTTACCAAAATTGAGGGTATAGACTATGAAGAGACATTTTCTCCTGTTGTGAGATTTGCCTATATTCGCCTACTCCTAGCCTGGTTGCCCATCTGGACTTAGAGTTATTTCAAATGGATGTAAACACTGCTTTCCTCAACAGTAGCCTTGAGGAAGAGATCTATATGGATCAACCCATTAGTTTTATAAGGTATGTCATCTTAAAAGGTCCATATATGGTCTTAAGCAACCTTCTAGATCTTGGCTTAAGATTCCATGAAGCCATAACTTCGTTTGGCTTATCCATGGTTTTATAAGACCATTGTATGTATGTCAAAAGATCAACCAGGGGGATTATGTTTCTTACCCTGTACGTTGATGACATACTATTAGCTGGGAACAACTTGGAGATGGTTGAAGCCACTAAGAAGTGGTTGTCCTTCGTCTTTGAGATGAAGGATATGGATGAAGCTAGGTATGTCCTAAGCACTAAGAAGTGGTTATCCTCCGTCTTTGAGATGAAGGACATGGGCAAAGCTAGGTATGTCCTGGGCATGGAAATAATCAGAAATCATCCTAAGAAACTCTTAGGTATGAGCTAGGAAGCATATATCAAGAAAGTCTTAGAATAATTTTGAATGCAATATTCTAAACCCGTAGACACTCTAGTTGAGAAGAGTTTAACCTTGAGCCTCGACCAATGCCCAAAAACAGATAATGAAAAGGAAGCAATGAACAATGTCCCTTATGCTAGTACCGTAGGAAGTTTAAATGTATGCCATGCTGTGTACACAGCCTGACATTTACTTTGCGGCTGGTTTAGTAAGTCGTTACCAAAGCAACCCATGACTTGCTTATTGGCAAGCCGTCAAGTGAATCATGCGCTACCTTCGTGGTATAGCTAACTTTGTCTCTTGCTATCAAGGCGATGACCTCAAGTTCGAAGGATACTCAGACACCAATTGGGGTGGTGATCTGGATGAGTCCAGGTTAACCTTGGGATATGCTTTACCCTGAGTAGGGGAGCATGTTATCGTGCAGTAAGAAGTGAAACTGCACAACGCAGCCAACTATGGAGGCATATAGTGTTGCTTGTTACCATAGAAACAAAAGTCATTGCCATAACATATATGTACACCAATAAGGTAATTATGTCCCTTTGACTAAACCTATTCATATTGATACGTTCAAAACTCATCCATTGAGTCTAGGAATTCACAAGGTTCAGTTTTCAGATATATCTTGTCATGTGATGGACAAAGTTCTTTTGTAATGAGCAAAATGTTCATGATTTACTGTTGCACATTAGGCACATCGAAATGTCACAGGCTTCTGATTGGCCTAGTCACACAGGCAATCGTCCTAATGCTTGAGTAGCGGGCAGGATGAGACTAAATCATATTGGCGCTAAGTGTGCAATATTGATTAGTCATACTGGAAGCGTATGAATAAGATAAGATATAGTCACCTTCGTAAAGTATAAGATGAGACTCGATGAAGTCAAATATGAGATATGATTTCATATTGAAGCCTTAAAAGCTGAATCTTAAGTGTCAAGATTAATCATTTAGTATGTTAATCTAGTGGCTCAGGTTAGAGTTTTGGGCAAAAATATAGACTGATGATTCATATGGAATATAGAGTGGCGAGCCCAGTTAAGTGGAAGTTATGTCATGACACACATCCCATACTGTGTGTGCATAAAAGTCGATCCATACACGAAGTGACAATTGACCTCCTATCTCTTATCACTGTGTGATCCTATGGACGATGACCCTTTCACTTAAAGCTATGGTATGAAGTCGAAGCTTGATGTTGCTACTTTAATGTGTTTCTCAAGGGCCATGATATATACTGTTCAACGAGAACATGTTAGGAAAGCAATTAAGCTAAGATGCAATATCATGAGTATTTAAAGAAAAATCTATCCATCATACTATGTCAGCCCGGACAATTATATTGAGTATATAATCATATGATATATCATGGCATAAAGGATTAGAAATGCCACTGGTGATGTTTGGGATGATTTGGGGCATTGTATTTTGTGAAAGTGTTATGTTAGTTAGATGGTGACTTAATATGACACTATTGGTTATTTTGATCGTACATCCTAAATAGGATGAAGCGTGAAGAGTTGTGATACGTAGAGAACATTTGTTTTGCTGCCTACATGGCTGAGTGAGAGCTGCTAGCTAGGCCTAATAGAGCTAGGCCCGACGGTCTCTAATATTGCCTAGGGGGACAATCATGGCTGCCCCCTTACCTATATAAGGAGGCTCAGGGGGATTAGCCTAGGGTAATCGACAATTAGATCTCTCATACTCTCCCTTCCCCTCTCACGGTTGCCGTATCATCCAGTGGGCTCTCGGTCTCGAACGTGAAAACCCTAAGGTGATTCTAGTAACTGCTTAGCATCAGCACCGATATGGGTTATTCCCGACAGTCAATTCCGCAACCAGGTTAGTCCGAATTAATCATTCAATGTTCAAAGAGGATGAGAAAAATAATAATAATGAATATCAAAAATCTCTTATTATTATTTATAAGCAATTATGCATCTCTCTGCAAAGGTGCTAAGTAAGCACGTGCTGAAAATGGTGACATGCAATGCTGAAATGGTGACATGTGGTGAGGGCATAGTGCAGATTATTTTGTTTTAGTATCGCTATATAGATATCTAATTTTACAAATGAGCACTTAGATTAGATATCAGCTTCAAATATTTTTTTTTCTTTTTAATTCATATTCTTAAATACTTGAAAATTGAAAGAAAAAAGATCCCTAACCAACTTTAAAATGCAACAAATTTTGTTGAAGGAAAAAATGTGATGCGCAATATTATGTGGCACATAAATGTATGGGACAGCACAAATCATACCGATATGAAACTAGTCGAGTGATTTTATTTATATATTTTAAAGTTTAGTAATTTTCGTATGCTTTTGGCAAAACTTTAGCAATTTTTAAAAGTTTTTTTTGGTGTCAAAAATTAAGAAAACGTAAGAAAAATCTAAAGTCTAAAATAATAAACTAGATATTTCTCAAACAAATCAAGTTAGAGAATAAAATGAATCGATATATTTTTGACGTACACATAAACTGAAACCAAACGGGGAAACAACTAATGTACTTATATATGCAGCAAACAGGGAAACAAAAACAACCAGGTGGGGCCCAAAAAGAAAATGGTTGAAATTAATAACAACCGTTTTTTGCAATAGCGAAGCCTGGTAAGAAGTGGGGGTGAAGTTTCTAGCCATTTCCCTATACCTCTAGCATTTTAACACATAAAAACAAATTGTAACTTTGGATTAAACTAGCATATTGTAGCAACATATTGTAGAATTAAACTTCCGAAACCTTCAATAATTGTAAGAAATTTTTTCTAGAACTTTCAAAATTGATCAGAAATTACCAAGCACCTATTCATTAGGAGGGTGTTGCACCTGCTGTCCATTTCAGTCCTCTTCAACCTGCATTAATCTGCTAAATATTTTTTTCTAAACGCTTCAAACCACTCCAATCCGCTCCATAGCATTTAAACAAAAATAGTAATTCGTTTGCATGAAAGATGAATTAAAAACAAGACAAAGATCATCAACCTTAGTTGAAATAGGTAGAAAATATTCTAAGTTTTATAAAATTAATTATTCAAGAACTAATAAGAGGAGATAGAAAAATGAACATAAGACCAAAAGTAAGGGTGGCATTAACTAGCTTCACCTCAATCCCCAACTAGAAAAATCAGATAATGTTTAAAATTTGGACAAAAACTCATGAACGTACATGATTTAATCGAATCAGACAAATTTGACAAATTTAAGTTCATGTCAAAATCAGGTTTGGACAATAAAAATATAAAAAGTGTTGTATCTAGATTTAAAATTCGAACAAGAAAATTATGATTATATCTATTTTTTCCGAATTGAATAAATTTGAATAATTAGACTTGATGAAATTTTACCAGCCCTAAATCTAAGAGTGCAGCTAGGTCAGGACCACGCCGCGGAGTTTTCACGGGTTTTTGATGTATTAATTGCGTGACAGTGAAAACCATTCATTTGTGTATTAGAATTTTGATTTGGCATGGTGCCGGGAAATTTCAAGGGTCCCTTCAGTAGACGTGAGAGCTTGATAAAGATCAGAGATAAAATAAGCGATCCAAATAAAGACATGATACAGGCTTCGTGAGCCAATGGAGATTAAGACCATTTCCAATGCCCAGCTCACGGGCCTGGAAAATTATCTGACGAGCCTGTGGGCCGCTCGTGACAGCACAGTAGCGGGCCCGAGGCGCGAGGCTCATCGGGCGGCTTGCAGACGAGGGGCACTCGGCCTTTTTTGTCGTTTTCTAGGGCAAAACGACGTAGTTTGGATGCATTTCACCCCCTTTTTTTTTTTACTTTCGCTTGGTTTGAAAAAAAAAGGAAAATGTTGTAAAAAGCTGTTGTCCCATGCATTGTCTGAACTTTCAGCCGTTGGCAACGGTAACTTGGGGCAAATTATTTAGGTTTCAATTTGTTTTCATTGAATTCAAATTTTTCCCAACGACTCAATTTCAAACAAGTGAAGTTTTTTTTTTGGGGGGTTGATGTATGCTTACTATAAATAGGTGTCATTTTGTGCAAAATGAAGACACAAAAATTTCAATATCCCTCAAAAAAATTTTGAGCAATTTTGTTATGTTTGTGAGTAATTTCATCCAAAAGTGAAGCAATTGTAAGTGTTTCTAATATCTATTCCATTAAATACTTTCTTTTACAATTTTAAATGTTGTAGTTATATTTATAATAAATTGTTCTTATTTTGTAGAAAAGTTGGAGGTGCTCTCAACCAAAAAAGAACAACATTGTGAGTCTCTATTTTTTTAATAGTATTGAGAAATTTCATTTTGTTATATGTTAGTTTATATGTTAGTAAAACAAGTAAATATTAAGAAATTTTGTTATGTGAATATGATTTTGTTATTTATAAGTGTTGACATTATTAACTTGAAATGCTTTGTAAATGAATTTAGTAATTCAAAATTTTGTTATGAGTTACTTTTTTATGTTAGTGTATAAAATAATTAATATGATTACATTTAAATTTATTTGGCATTTTTAAGTTAAAATCTATTATGTTTTCAGATGTTATATGTATAGAATATGTGAATATTTTATATGATAATATGAATGTGATTAAATAAATATCACGTGACTATGTTCTTAGTAACTTCGTATAAATTTAAATTAAATTATGATTAGACATGTTAGTAAATTTTAAGTAGTAACATTAAAATGAATAAAAATATGTGAATATGTTTTTAAGTCTTCGCATTAGTAATTTCAAATGTGACGTAATTTGGAAAAAAAATAAATAACATTTATAGAGTTGGAATGAGTAATTTCAAATGCTTTTAAGTCTTGGCATAGTAATTGCACATGTTTCATACATTGAAAAAGATATAAATGAAATTTATAGAGTTGGAAGGTTGATATGTTAGTATGGATAATTTTAAAAGTGTCGGACAATTATGTTAAGTGGTTGTATATATGTTAGTGTCTAAAATAATGAATATGGTTACATTTAAATAACCGACAAGATGGTTAAATTTAATTATTTATGTTTTCACAAGTTAGAGTATAACCGTTAGTGACATGATAATGTGACTTGATTAGTACGTAATTATGGTTAGTAATTATTGTTACTTTATTATATATGTAGTTAGTAACTTGGTAAAATTTTAAATTAAAATGTGATTAGGCATAATAGTAAAATTTATGTTGTAAAATTAAAATGAATTAAAATATGTGAATATGTTTTTAAGTCTTGGCATTAGTAATTGCAAATGTTTCATAAATTGAAAAATATATAAATGAAATTTATAGAGTTGGAAGGTTGATATGTTAGTATGGATAATTTTAAAAGTGTCGGACAACTACGTTAAGTGGTTGTATATATGTTAGTATCTAAAATAATAAATATGGTTACATTTAAATAACCGACAAAGTGGTTAAATTTAATTATGTATGTTTTCACAAGTTAGAGTATAACCATTAGTGACATGATAATGTGACTTGATGAGTACATAATGATGGTTAGTAATTATGATTACTTTATTATATATGTAGTTAGTAACTTGGTAAAATTTTCAATTAAAATGTGATTAGGAATATTAGTAAAATTTATTTTGTAAAATTAAAATGAATTAAAATATGTGAATATGTTTTTAAGTCTTGGCATTAGTAATTGCAAATGTTTCATAAATTGAAAAAGATATAAATGAAATTTATAGAGTTGGATTGTTAACATGTTAGTATGGATAATTTTAAAGTTGTTGGAAAATTATGTTAAGCGGTAGTATATATGTTAGTAGCTAATATAATGAATATGGTTAAATTTAAATAACCGACAAGGTGGTTAAATTTAATTATTTATGTTTTCACAAGTTAGATTACAAGTACGTGCTGTTAGTGACATGGTTATGTGACTTGATCAGTAAGTAATTACGGTTAGTAATTATGTACACAATTTAATTTGTGGAGGTACAGATTTACGTATGTAACCAAAAATAATTTAGTTATGTAAAGTGTTGACATGTTCGTAAAATTAAAGAAGTAAAATTAAATTGAATATGATATTGAATCATGAAATTAGTCATCATGTCAGGATATGTTTTTTTTTTTATACAACATTGCATTTACTAATTTGAAATGTGTTGCAAATTGGAAAATAAAAAATGAACGGAAATAATTGAATTGGAATGGTACGATGAATTCTTCGGAAATTATAGAAAACTTATGTATTTGCCATGTTAGTTAAAATTTCTTATGTTTTTATGTTAGATGTATAAAAGATGTTAATAGTTTAATTAATATAATCAATATGCTTGTAG
This sequence comes from Selenicereus undatus, assembly GCA_017589665.1. NCBI lineage: Eukaryota > Viridiplantae > Streptophyta > Magnoliopsida > Caryophyllales > Cactaceae > Selenicereus > Selenicereus undatus. The sequence goes on along the minus strand of JACYFF010019584.1, from coordinate 67,521,997 downwards.
GTCGTAATTTTATCTCGATTATGGATCCTTGCATCCCCCCCCCCATCATTTACTAGTTTACTTGAGGGAGACGATTCACCTCAAGTTGGGGTAAATAGTACCACTCCTATTACCCCAAGTAATCCCCACATGTCTTACCCCTCATACCCACCTCCTAACTACAACCAACACATGTACCAACCATATTACCCACCACAACCCCACTTTAGGAATCCAAAAAGTAGCTTAGGTCAAAACCCCCGTAACTATCCTCCACCTTATTACCCCCCACCACATAATAATCCCCACAATGTGCATCACAGTGACTACCCATATGACCCTCCCTACTATCCTCCACCACACACCACCCCAAATTACTTGTCTGCAAGGAGCAACTCTACACCTTCATCTATGCCAACCGGGGCAATGGCTGGGTTAGGAAATTTTGTGACCAATATTGACCTGAGTACTGAAGAGGATGTGGAGGAAGTACAGGGGGTGCAAGTATCGGTGCAAAGAAGTGGACGATTGAAGAGGATCAACGGCTAATACATGCTTGGATTAACGTAGGCACGGAAGTCGTTGTCGGGAATGACCAAAATAAGTCTCGCTTCTGGGCTAGGGTGGCCTCCAATTTCAATGACCACCGTCCACGAGGAGCCTCGCCTCGTTCTTGGAAGACGCTCAATGGCCGATGGGGTCGATGCTCCCGCTCGTTAGTAAATGAGCGGGTATTATGTTAGAGGTTGAGCGTATCAACCAAAGTGGATGGAACGAGGTTATGATTCTAGACGTAGCACACAAGTTGTACAAAGAACGTATAGGAAAGAAGTTCGATCTCGAGCACTAGTACGAGCTGCTCAAGGACCAACCAAAATGGATGGCTATATGTGACCCACCAAAGTCAGGGTCAGGATCCTCGAAAAGGTCCCATCCCGACACCGAAGAGGTAGGAGAGGAAGGTGTCGGTGGCACTGAAAGACTCGAGGGGAGAAAAGCAGCAAAGAGAAGGCTAAAGCAAAAGGCAAATACCACTGTCGTTGATTTAGTCACAACTAAGTTGGATGACTTGAGCAGTAAGAGTAGTGATATGAATGAAATGTTCAAAGATTATATCACACTAGTAAGAGAAGAAAAAACACAGAAGATGATGATGAGAGAAGAAAAGCTGAGGGCCCAAGAGGATAGAATAATGATGATGGACACTTTAATGTTGAGTCCTAAACAAGCAACGTACTATGAGCAAAGAAGCGCAGATATCATTAGAAGGAGATCACGACAATCATCATCATCTCAGTAATATGTCTCCCCTCCCCTATCATTACATAGATTACAAGAACAATGTTGCTCAAATGAAGTTCAAAGATTGTAGTATGTAACTTTATTTTACCATGTATTGTATTAGATATGATTTGATGTAATTGTCTTATGATATTAATTTATGAAATTGGTATGCCTTTGTTGTTTAATCAAATTATTACTCTTCTATACTTTAACACTTTTGTACATAATTATCTTACACAGGATATTTGTAATGGATAATTTCAATGTTGAGAAGTTGCCTTGTGAGGAAGATTCATCCTCCTTATCTTCATTAGATACTGATATCATGGTTATGGGCGCTTTTCTCCAACATCAGCAACAACTTCAACAGGAAATGGCTGCCCTTTTCCAACTTATTGAACCAGCAAGAGAGTTGACCCCTTCGACATCTAGGCCTCGGGTAAAGAAGAGATTTATTAAGATTGATACAGAAGCTGCCCACAACCGCTTATACAAAGATTACTTCGCCGAAGATTCATTGTACAATGATCATCATTTTCGTCGCAGATTTCGAATGCGAAGGCACTTATTTCTTCGCATTGTGAAAGCACTTAGTCATCATTCAGAGTACTTCCAAGTTAGGTATGATGCGGTCAGAAAGCGTGGGTTGACGCCATTAACCAAGTATACTGCAACCATGCAAATGCTTGCCTATGGTGTAGCGGCCGACTGCGTTGATGAGTACTTGAAGATTGATGCAAGCACCACAATGGAATGCATGAAGAACTTCGCCTTAGGCATCGTTGAGGTTTTCGAGGAAGAGTATTTAAGAAAACCCAATCAAGCTGATGTTGATCGCTTACTACAGGTTGCTGAAGCCCGTGACTTGCCCGGTAATGTTGGGAAGCATAGATTGCATGCACTGGGAATGGAAGAATTGTCCAATGGCTTGGAATGCATCATTTCAAAAGCAAATTTATAAGGTGCCAACTATTATTCTTGAAGCCGTTGCATCATACGACCTTTGGATATGGCATGCATTCTTCGGGTTGCCTGGAAGTCTGAATGACATAAATGTCCTTGACCGCTCATCGGTTTTCCAAGAGTTGTATGCTGATCGGGCTCCGAAATGTGAGTATGTCGTCAATGGGCATCATTACAATATAGGATATTATCTTTCAGATCAAATTTATCTGAAGTGGGCGACATTTGTTAAAACTATCCCTCTTCCCCAACGTCAAGAGTCGGTTAGGAAGGACGTTGAACGAGTCTTCGGTGTATTACAAGCTCGATTTGCTATTGTACGAGGCTCGGCTCGCCTGATGGATCAAAGAGAAATTGGTATTATTATGAGAGCATGTGTGATACTCCATAACATGATTGTTGAGGACGAACAGGATAACTACGAGCTTGCATTTGACTACAACGTTATCCAGGGAACTGTCCCGGAGCCAATTGTTAACCACGCCTACCATCCATGCTATGACACACATGCAGCTCTCTAAGCGGACTTGATTCAGGAGATATGGGAGCGAAATTCGGGCTCGTGGCAAAGAGGATAATTAAATTATCGTCATATTGTAATTTTTTTTTTATTGTTCACCTATTGTAATGTTTTCTTCGTCAATCAATGTATCTTTTTTTTATAGTCATTGACCTATTGTAATTTTTATATTCAAGCATGTATAGTTTACTAATTTAATTCAGACTCCTATGTTTTTACCAAAAATATTTTATATGTCTTAAAAGTCTTTAATTACTTGTGTCATTAAATTATTATTTGCAAATTATTTTCCACATAAATAATACACCTAAATAACAAAACAAAACGAAAAATATTTTTTGATTGGTACAGTCAAGCACGTGTAACTTTTTTTTATACTCAAGCTCTTTTTTTCCCCAAAAAAAATTATGCGTCTTTAAATAATTGCATTATTAAATTATTATGTGTAAATTATTTTCCACATAAATAATAAAGATAAATAACAAAATGAAACAAAAAGTTTTTTTTTAAATTGTTACATTCAAGCATGTCTAATTTTTTTTTAAAATTCAGACTCCTTTTTAAAAAAAAAAATAAATTATGCGTCTTTAAATAATTGTGTTCCTAAATTATTATATGCAAATTATTTTCCACATCAATAATAAACCTAAATAACAAAACAAAACATAAAAATAAAACTAATTAAATATGATTTTGTGTGGGGTCCATAGATATTATTTTATTTGGTGAGCCAAAGTGGTGAGCCTTGCATTGGAGAGACTGAGGATTGTGAGCTAAAAAGTTGGAGAGATAATTGATGTGGCATTGGTAGGCCCCCATTGGTGAGCCAAATTTTTGGCTCACCATTGGTTATGCTCTAACATTTTTTTACAAAAGAAAAGGGCAAGGGGATGAGGAGGCAGAGAGTAACCTCAGGACGGCAAAAATCTGAATGAACCAAGCGGAATAAACTGTTTAGAATTTAATAAGAATTTATAACTATATTTATTTTTAATCAAACAAATTTAAATTCAGAACAACATCAGATTCAAACAAAAAAATATAAAAAATACTATGACCAAATTTAAAATTTGGACGAAAAAAATTATAGATGTACCTATTTTATTTTGGCTTCGACAAATTCGGGTAATAGGATACCACAAAATTTTGTTAGTTATATGACTCTTACTATTTAACTTAATGCTACGTTACGTAGTTTTGTAAAAAACTTAAATACAATCTCGAAAATCTTTCTAAATCAGTTCGTGTATTCGTGATTTTGAATAATTTTTTTTTAGTGTACACATTCAAAACAAATTGAACTCGAAGTTAAAAATAAATAGATTAAAGTCAAATGATATACGTTTGAATGATTTTTAAATTAGTCAATACAGTTATATGTTTGCAAAAACAATTTTTCTTGAAGTTGATTGAGTGAGAAGGCTGCATGACCAAACCAAGTGCATTTTAATTATAGTGCCTTCAATGAAATAGCTATTTCAGTGATCGGTAGCTATTTTACAAGTCGTGAACTATTTCACTATCCATATTGTCAACTATAAGGCACTAGTGTTTAGAGTTCATACCTAAAATTGCAATATCTAATTGCTAATTTGACCTAATTATGCTGTTAAACTCTACTGTAACTCATACTATCTAATTCCTAGTCAACCACATCTACCAATGCCTGGCAAATTAAGTTGACGTGTTTGGCTTGAACAGGCCTAGAACTGGTTATACCCAGTTAAGAGAGCCCAACTTGTGCATTGGACTCGTTCAGCATTTACATACGTAGTTCAGGTTGAACTTTAGGTGGACTATTCGTATAGACCTACCTCATAATTGTATTAAAAATTAGATTTCGTAAGATCCATATTATGTTAATATTTAAAAATTAGATTTCCCGCTATATTTTGAAACACATATCCCTTAATATTCCTTTTAGGTTGAGAGGATTCCGCTCATTCATTCACACATTTGGAAATACATTGCATGTGTCTACCTCATGCATGTATTTTGTAGAAAAAGAACCTTTACCCATAAAATTCCAGTACTACAACGTAAGATGTATGTACTGCTATGATTAAGATATCTTACATACGACGAGTGACTTGTCTCAATATAAAACTAAGAAAATAATAGTGTTGATTACAGGTTAAAATTTTATAAGTCTCTTCCTAAAAATTACTAAGTCATAATGTTAGTACATTGGTTTTCTTTAAAATTAAAATTGATAGATTAAGCTTTTGCAACAAGGTGTAATGCCCCAGCTCATAATCACGTGATTAATTTTAGGTAACTGAGTATTAGTGACTAAACCTATAGTAGAATCAGGATTAGGGCATTACCGTCATCTTCAAGACGATAAGACTTGATAAATTATTTATATAAATATTATAATGTCTCCTATGCCACATGTAGTGAAATGAAACACAATTTGATATACTCAACCTCAAATGGAAGCCTAATATTGCAAAATATACTTGTCTGGGGATAAGGATGATGAAAATGATAGCCAAGTGAGTCATTACTCTAAAAAAGAAATAAACAACGAAATTAGAAATGATTGATAAAGGAAGGATTGTCGTGGGGATGGTTAGAACAAAGATAGCTAAGAGTGTATTAAGAATTCAAAAATAGGACACAAGAATCATGACTTGCATATATGGATCACAAGAGAAAGCAAAAGATAGTGGACATCTTGTGAGCCATATCAATGACAGGGATGAACGTTCTATGCGATGTCAAATAGGATTAGACGTGACAAATGAGTCATTCGGTTTGGGTACGGGTCAGGTCAAGTTCGGGTTGGATTATGTTCAGGTGAAGTGACATTTCGGGTCGTTTCGGTTTGGATCGGGTATGGCTCGGGTCAGGTCGATTTCGGGTCAACCAATTTTTGGTCAAATACGCTCATCATGTCAAAAAAAGCAACTTTGTAAAAAATTTCGGGTCGAGTATGGTTCAGTTCGGGTCAATTCGGGTTTCGGGTCCACTTTCGGGTGAGCATACTTCGGGTGTCGGGTCGGGTATCGGTTCGGGTCGTTCGGTTTGGGTCGTTCGGTTTGGGTTTCGGGTCTCGGGTCAATTTTGCCAGGTCTAAATAGGATGGGTGGTTAGAACGATGAATTATAAGTTAAAGTATGCTTTTTATAAAGGGAAAATATTAGAGTATTCAAAATAAGAAGGTAAAATTACTCGCTTACTTAGGTCACGATATGTGTCTCTTAAAAATTTATTAAAATTTTAGTTTAAAATAAAAATTAAAACAATATGTGGTTTAAAATCACTGTAATAAAGAGTGTCTTTTTAACTATTTCTAGAAGAAAAATAGGAAATAAATTACTAATATCTTAAGAGTATTATTTCTACAAATTGAAATAATAAGATTATTATATTATTTCTAAAAACTCTTTAACCAAAATTTTAGGACAATCTGTACGTAGCATGAATTTAGATGCTAATTTTATGTTATGTTTAACACCCCCTTTCTAGACACGGAGTAGTAAAGAAGAAGATAAGGAAGGAGGCCTCTGGCCAGTTGTGATGGCAAAGTAAAATGCAAATTTGAATCATATAGCTACAGAACACAAAAAAAAAAAGGACAACAAATTTTTTTAAGACCTCAAGCCAGTTGCGATAGCAAACTAATATACTTTCGAATAATACAACTATAGAACCTGAAAAAAAGGACAACAATTTTAATTTTTTATGAGGACTGGTGGAGAAACTAGCGATGAGCAAAAAACATGAGTGTCTGATTTTGGGCCTAGAACTAATTTGGACATGGTGGGCTTAGACTCGGATTTGGTACATTGGTTTTGGAACCGGTTTAAAATTGAGGACCTAATTATAATCAGATTTGGTATTGGGTCCTAAAACTTTAAAACTGAAATCATATTCAATACCCAATATACGATCAAAATTTAAAGTATTTGGATGAAAAAATATAAAAAGTAAACTCTTATTTTACAAGTGATAAATCTTTTGTGGCCAAATCCAACCCACAACTACCCCAATTTCTTTTTTGTTTTGTAATTTTGTAGATTTCTGATTAACATTGTTTTCAACTCTTTGAGTTTATTTTGGAGCATCTCAATCTTCCTTATTGCTTAATACGTATATAGTTTAGCCTTATAATTTGTGTTTTAGAAATTTGGCTTTAGATATGGGTTCTCAACTTACTTCAATTCATCTCTCTTTATTTTCATAGGGGGAAAAAAGAGCTTGCCTTAGAAACCAGTACCCATAAGCAGCCCGATCCCAACTGGGTCCAGTACTAGATCCAAAATTTTTGGATCCAGTTAAACCAATTCCGAAATTAGTTCTAAAATCTAGAACACAGTTTCAACTGTGTTTGATTCTAATTCCTCAAAATCCAACCTGGTATTTAGTTCCGCTCACTCAAGATAGGGATGACAGCGGACTGGATTCGGATCGGATGTTGGAACGTCCGAATCCGAATAAATTTTGGATCCAAAAAAATCCGATCCGAATCCAATAAGACGGATTGGAGGGGACCTCAGAATTCGGTCCGAAACAGAGCAGATTGGACTCGGATTTAATTTGATCCAAATTGATTGCTTTTCACGACAGTCATTTTGCACTATTTTTTTATCCAAACTTGTTCTGCTCACCTCTCGGTGCGGTAACATGTATTTTCTTATCACTTCAACCGAATACTTGAATATTTAATACTAAATTAGGAGAGACTGACAAGTGACAAGAAGACAGATGACATCGATTGTCTAGTTGGCAATGGAGTGAGGCTAAGAATGTAAGACATATTCAAACACAGGGGGGGAGTGTATGCCTTGACTAAGCAACTAAAAGGGGGTGGGTGTTAGCAATTTAGGGTTAACGTAAGAGGGTGGACTTTAGATTTGTAAAGTTGTAGACTTGAATTTTAATTATTTCACAAAATAGTTGAATCGAATAAAAAAATTAGATCAGATGTTATCTCCCTTGAATTCGATCCAAATCCGACTCGAATTCAGATTATTTTTTCTAAAATCGGACTTGAATTTTTTTTTTAAATTCAAACTAAATTATTTTATCTTGAACTAAATTGGATGTACCATGAACTAGGATGTGAGGGTCATCCTTACAGACCCTACTCATGGGCGAAACTCATGGAGAATTTGAGAAAACTTCACTCGTTCTTGTTACAGAGAAACACACAAACAATCAAAAAAGAAAAAAAAAAAATACAGGGGGAAGAGATAGCGGGACACAGATAAAAAGAGATAGAGACCTAAGGAAGGCAGGCAGTCATGGTTAGGCCTATGGGCGCTTGGACATTGCTTCAGCCTTCCTGCCCTAACAACAAAAACAAAAACAAGAAGAAGAAGAAACAGAAAATTAACCAAGTTCTCTCTCCTCTTTCTCTCTTGTCCCTCTTTCATTTCTTCCTCTTCTTCTTCTTCTTCTTCCTCCTTTTTAATTTCCAGAGTTCGAAAAACTTATATTATTCGTTTAATCGAATATGATCGTTTATTGAATATGTTCTGCTCACCAGATTCATCAATTTCTGCAATCAATCGGTTCGTCTCTTTTTCCCTTTTTTTTTGGATGCGATTTCTTTTTTTCTTGTTTTTGGGGAAGAAGAATACCTCGTCTAAATAAGTTGCCGTCGAAGTAACGCTTGCTCATTTTTTTTTTGTCTTTTTGAAATTTTAATTAGTATGATGATGAAGATGTTGGTTCTGTTTAATTTGAGGTAGTTTGTTCTTGTATTTTTTGCATAGTTATCTGTCTAAGTTTTTGTTTGCTCTTGTTGGAGTTCAGCTTGCTAAAGCTTCTACTCATGTTATATATTGGAATAGTTTCAAATTTTCAAGTACATGATTCAAACATAATGTTAATACCTGAGATATAAGTCGATATTTACTGACTCTGCTATTATGTTGATTTGTTACCAACTTGTCGCCAAGTCATGTTGTTCTCCGTCTGATGTATGTTGAAGTTCGATTCTGGGCTTCTTTTTCCAAATTAATTGTGTAGGCAGTGAACATTTATTTCATGTGCTTCATGCTAATGCAATGTGAGATTCATATTATTGATGGTTTTATGGCTTTTATTGCTTGTGTAAATGCACTAATTTTGCTGAAAAGTACTTATTTGAAATTAATGTGAGGTAGTTCATATGGTGCTTGGACTGCTGTATCCTTTTGAAGCATTGCATTTTTGGGATTTGCTTGGACTTTTGACTGAATTTGAGCATCCACATTATGTTGAGGTATAAATGATGATGTGTACATTTGCAGGTGCAAATTAACATGGCTATTGTGCATGTTGTTGGTCGCCGGCTTGGATGTCAAAAGATTTGGGTTACCAGTTATTGTCAGATAATCAGATTGCATGGCATTCTCGGTGCAGTTGGTCTTGGGCATATTGTACGCTTGATGGATTCATAGCATTTAGGGTGGATTGCTTAGGAGAGATTTGGTTTATTGCGATGATTTCATTGTTCGTACTGGGTGGAAATTGGGTTTTCTAATGAGCTTGAAAATGTCAAGTTGCTCATTGGGAAATGGGATAGGGTACTGATAAGCTATTAGTAAATTAGGGTGAAGATATTTGTTTGGGGGGGGGGGGGGGGGGGATACAGTAATTGTAGTGTAGAATTAGAAAATTTAGCAATGGGTTTGCCTCAAGTACCGTCTGATGAATCTGCTGAAGAACTTCTGGGACAACTGAGCCAGTGCACACAAAATACTGCCCATTGCAGTAGTGGAAGCGCGCCTGATGTGGATGGATTGCATGGTCAGCACACTAATCCACCTGGTAGAAATTCGTCATTCTCTCCATCAGGAGAATTCCCAAGGAATACATTGGAGCATGCAGCCAATTCAGCTTACTCTTTTAAGCCTAGAGGGGACCAGGATATTGTGCCTTATGTTCCTAGATTAAAACCTAGTCCTAAGCAGGGAGTCAATGTTTATCCTCCTGTATCCAGGATCATAGGATTTCCATCAAATGAAACTACAATATGCTCTGCTTTGGCTTCTTCTGATGAGACTGCTCCTGTGGTGAACCATGCTGATTTGAGTGGAATGAGATTTCGAAAACGAATGTTGTCACCTTTGAACCATATGGTTTTTCCTGACAGTTTGAATGGTGATGCTCTGAACACCGCTGATGGAATTATGAACCCTGAAGCAATGGAAAAAACTTGTTATCCAGGGGTGCAGGACTTTAAGAAAGAATCAAATATGGGAGAGAAGGACCAATTAAGCACCCCAATATCATCATTCTCATGCTGCAGGGAGTGGACTTATGAAAGTGGTGGAAGGGGCTCATTCGTTTTGACGGATGGGCCCTTTCCATTAAATAGAGAATCTTCACCATCAGTAGATCTTTGTTCATCCTTTCCTAGAGTTGGTAGTTTCAAAAATTTAAGCAAGATAACAACCAATGTTGTGGGGAACTTTTTATGCCTCGAGAGGATGTTTTCTGCTTCCCGTCCATCATCTCCTCTTGGGCCTAAATCCAATGAACGGGAGGGAACTGCTATTGGACATAGGACTTTTAGAAGACAGTTAGAAATAGATTACATGACAATTAGTGGTGTTGGACTGTCAATGGATGGTTCTGTTGCTGGCACTGCCTTTGCTATGGAGGAAGAGGGAGTTAATGATATGCGACGATCACTTGAGGAATTTTGGTCATCATCCTGGGATTCTGCTACTGGTTTGACTTGGCCTATCTATCATGATATGGCCCCCAAACTTCAAAGCTTAAGGTCTCCTAGAAGTTTAAGTGGACGCTGTTTCAGGAGGTCTTTGGTTGGATCATTTGAAGAGTCCCTGTTGTCTGGTAGATTCTCATCTGGAGGTGTATATCAGGTTTAGTTACAATTGGTTTAGTATCTATTTATATCTGCAGGCCTTTCTCCTTTTGATTTTTTTTTTTAAAATATTGCTAATGGCATCTTTTGACGCCTGTTGTTTAATTTGTCTATTGCAGAAAATTGATGGCTTCCTTGCTGTCCTCAGTGTCACCAGGGGGAGCTTCTCACCAAAATCGCAAAAACTTCCATTCTCTGTCACTAGTGTGAATGGGGATAGCTACTTACTCTACTATGCATCCATAGATCTTGCTGGCAAATCTGTTGGCAGAAATGATGGCCCAAAGTTCCAGAGAAGCCTCAGCTGTGATGACCAACAATCTGTCAAGAGTCGACTGCGTATTCCCATGAAAGGAAGGATACAGCTGGTACATCGTTCTGTTTAACTTGTATCTTGATTTTTTATGTCCAGATCTTATAGTGTGGATTTTACTCTCATTCAATAATTATTCCAAAAAATTATGCAAAGGCTTTGTTAAATTGGCTCTTCTGAAGAAAGAAATTGGCCTTATTATACAGGTCCTAAGCAATCCTGAAAAAACTCCAGTTCATACGTTCTTTTGCAACTATGATTTGAGTGACATGCCTGCTGGTACAAAGGTAAGATTTTCCTTCTGCTTGTGCTTGCAACGATGGTGGCACTATTGAATGCTCAAAGTTATTCCTTGTCTGGTGGGTTTTAGGGAGATCAATTGTTTGCTACCTAGATGGAGAGTTAGGGACCCTTTTACTTTCGATTCTTTGATATTGCTTTGGAGTTAGGATACTTTAGAGTTTTAGGAGTTACGGTACTTCTGAGCTTTGTAACGTTGGTACTACTCATTTCTAGGAGGGATGGAAACCTCTCCAATGTGACAACCTATTGGTTTGCATTTTCATTTCATTATTTGAAATATATATGCTTGACTTCCGGTGTATTCATTGGGTACCTTGTATTCGCAGCCTCCTCCTATCTACATTGGCAAGTGTATCTCAGTTGCCACTGTTGTTTAGATGACTAATAGATAAAGGTTTATGCAGTCAATTGGTGTGGTCCGCATTATTTGGTCATTGTGAAGTGTGCTTGGTAATGACTGCACATGCTGAATGTTTTGTAGGTATTAAATTATGTTGTGTGACAATACATTAACGATCAAATTGCCTCACGTGCGGTGGGGCGCTATTCATATGTTGCAAAGTGTTTGTTCATGAAATATATTTCATTGCACATGGAGTTTGAACATTCTGTAGTGTGATCCCAAAAAAAATGGAGAAGGTAAATGTTGAATAGATGTTTAACGTCAACCTTCTTGCCTACGATTTTGAGACTTGAGTAAATTCAGGAAGCTCTTTCATTCCCATAATACTTATCTTATTTCCTTTGTCAATTCTGCATGTTTGCTATATGGAACAGACATTTCTCCGGCAGAAGATCACACTCGCTTCTGCTAAAGCCTCTGCTGACCCACAACAAAATAAGAAAGTGCATGATGTGAAGGTGGAGGATGCACGAAGTCTAGATCACAGTCCTGCGGGGGATGACACAAAGTCGAGAAATGCATGGGAAGTGATTACAAGAAATGCTGTTCCTGATAAAAGCTTCGAATGCTTCAATTTGGGTGATGCTACAGGCAAAGGCGAGCAATTGAGTCAATTTCGAACGCCACAAAAGATGAGCACATCTTTCTTGCTGCCTGCTAATGAGTTCAATAAAGGTAAATGCCAAGATGCTGGCAACAAAAAGTCCTGTGAGGATTTGAGCAATGCCACTGAGCAGAATTCGTCATCTGTCCCTAAGTCCAACATGAAAGACACTCTTAACGGTTCTGGGGCTTTGCGTTATGCTATTCATTTGCGTTTCTTGTGCCCTCCAGCAAAGAAATGTTCCAAGTCAGTCCAAAGGTGCAAATCAGATCCTTTAGACTTACAACAAAATAATTGCAAACTGGATGAACGGGAACGGAGGTTCTACCTATACAACGACCTGAGAGTTGTATTTCCTCAAAGGCATACAGATTCTGATGAAGGAAAGGTATGTTAATATCATTTCATCTAGTATGAGAAGCTTTTGTCAAGTTGGGAATTCAGTGGTGGATTTACCTATCCATTTACTCAGAGAGAGGAACAGTTAGGGTTGTCTAAATGTAATTGCTAGTCATCATGACCGTCAAATATTATATCTTGATTTTGTCCATCGCAGATGTTCCCTTCTACTTCAGAAACTCTCCTGAAACGCTTTTGGTCAGCAATGTTGATTTTGAATTCAATGAATATGCACGTGGTTAACATGTTGATTTTGAATTCAATGAATGTGTACATGGTTACCTAAATTGTCCTCCCCCCACCCCCCATGTTTGAGGGTGAGTTGGTGGTTTCTAGGGTCCAATAGAAACAGCCATTTTACAGTTTACTGATGAAAGTTGCATATCCCCAAAATCCTGCGTTCAGGATCTGGGATAGAGGTTTGATTTGGTCTGTGTCTTCTAGTTGTCACTAGTTCCAACATTTCATGCTGTAAAGGAGATGCATGTTTTCTTAAGTTAAAGTTTCAATGGCTTCTTTCTAAATGGCTGCAAGTTTTCCACTACATTTGCTACGACGCACCCCACAGTAATGCATGAAATTCTTTCTGAGAGTCTTTGAAGTTAACGTGCACTGATATGCTAACCTGCAAACTCTGTCACTCTCCAGGGTGCTTTATAGAACCTAACCAGCAACCTCCAGGGTGCTTAGATAACCTAAGTAGCGAACTTTGAGCTTCAAGGGTGCAAACAGAATCTAGGCAGCAGCCGTGGGCATTTAGGTGTCTGTAAACACCTTGAAAACATTCCATTCTGGCTTTTGTTTGGAAGCTGTAGCTGTAGCTGTAGCTAGAGCATCAGATAGTACATTGCCATGGTTACTAAAGCACTTACAAGATGTTATTTCAAATGGATGCAAATACAATTCACCAAAAGAGTAATCTGGTTTTGCCCATTTTGGTTTCTTGAAAAGCCAATCAGTCATGTTTCCTAGTTTACAAGAGGTGAATCATTAATGTCTCGATGTTTTTGTGGCAGTTGAATGTGGAGTACCATTTCCCAACGGATCCAAAGTACTTCGACATTGGCAACTGATTCATGCCCAGTGAAATGACCACTTCTCGTGGGTTCCAACGTTTCGTTTGACATTCTGTGTACATAATTTTACATCTCACTTGAACGATGACTACTCTGGAGTCTGATGGAACTTGCCCTTGTACAGCTGATCCTGTATTTATGTTGATCAATAAATTCTACAACTCACTCTATTCCCTTCTTTAAAATGGCCCCTTAGGTTTACAGGTTGTGGTCAGGCAAGTAGGTTGTGGTGGATGGGGTTCTGCCCTCTCTTAAAGTCCAGATTGAATTGAACTCATAACCCATTACTTAAAAGGCGGCTTAGTCACCTATAGATGTGGTGTTTGACAAATGATTAGAGGAATCGTATACGTGGTCATTGTGGTGTTGGGGCCATTGATTACTTATCAGCACGTGGCTTCGTCTAGGCAAAGCGAGTCGCTTATGAGTAGTGCCGAGTGCGGATGCAAGGAGGGTTTCAGCGCATTGAAGCATGTTCAAGTAGTACAATGCTCAAGCGGGTCTTTTATTCCCATGTAATGCACATGGAAGTTGAAAATCAATTGACTTGAGTCCGTATTGGAATGGAAAAACGAAGTTGTGCATTCCCAAGTTGGTAGTGCATGGTCCCTTACTCCCTTTTAACTTTTAGCTTATGGGGAAAATACTCCTGAACTTCAAAGTTCAAGCAAATGCCTCGACTTAATTAAATAATCTATTTTTTTATTATTTTATTAATGATATGGCTTGTTGAACATAGAAATTATGATATGGTTCATTTTTCTCTAAATTCATGGCTTAATTTAATCACAAATATAATGTTAACATCTCAAATTATTGAAAATTTAGAAAAATTAACAATATAGAAGAATTTAGAATTTTTTAATTAAAATTTTAGAACTAGTATTCAATTGAATTCCAATGGACACTATTAAGACAAACTAACATGAAAAAGTAGAAATTTCATTGCAATTTAGGTTGAAAGGTTTATGGGAAACATAGTCACAAATTCTAATATGTTTTGATCATATGTTAATCTAACTTGAGCTTAAGCTATGCTAGCAACTTGAAATTACCGGAGCTAGTGACTATGTTTCCTTGTTGATGGAGTAGCGGACCTTTCTCGGCCTAGGGGATTTTTTTATTACCGGAGGAGCGAAACCTTCGCCAGTCTAGCGGACCATTCGCAGGTCCAGTGGATTTCCCATGAAATTATCATTTCACCGGAGTAGTGGGTTTCGTTGCCACTGGAGGGGCAAACCTTCCTTCGGTCTAGCGGGTTTCCTTGTTGCCGGATGAGTGGACCCTTTGCCAGTCTAGCAGAGTTTTTGCCGGCCTAGTGGGTTTCCCATGGATTTATCCTTTAACTGCATTAGTGGGTTGCCTTGTCACCGGAGGGGTGGACCTTTTGCCGTTCTTGCAGTTTTCCTTCTCGCCGGATGAGCAGACCTTTCACCGGTCTAGTGAATTCTCTAAATTTACCCCTGATGCCAGATTAACGGACCTTTCACTAGTCTAGTGGATTTTCTTGTTGCCGGATGAGCGGACATTTAGCCTATCTAGTGAATTCCTGAATTTATCCCTAACCCCATAGTAGCAAACCTTTCGCTAGTCTAGCGGGTTTTCTTGTCAACGGATGAGCAGACATTTCGCCGGTTTGGCAAATTCTTGAATTTATCCCAGGCACTAGATTAGCGGACCTTTGTCAATCTAGCAAATATTTGTGAATTTATCCCAAATGCCAGATTAGCGGATCTTTCGCGAGTATAGCGAATTTTAATGATGAAATATCCCATTGTGCCAGGGATGATCAATTTTAGCTTCTAACTTCAATAAATATTTGGATGTACTTTCATAAGTATATCCATTTCTTCTTAACATTGCATGTATTCTTTGAATGCAGATTCTCTATTGGATCCTTTTGATTTTCTGTTCTTCTTTTGCTTTTTCGAGGAGAAAAATATGCACATGGTGGTCATGGTCCTAGAAGGGTCCGCTGACCACTTTTCTTGCTTTGGCTTTTCCTTCTTTGTTGCATGCTTGTGTATTCTTTTCATAATTATATGTTCCTATGCACAATAGAGATCCCGACGGAGTTCTCCCTTGCTTGTCTTCGTTGATTGGTTTCTTCCTTTTGTTTGAGTGATTTTGCATTATTGTCAAGTGGGATGCTTGTGTGTGGTGCAGAATACCATGTCGGGTCCTCGTCCGTAGTATTGTCTGGTTTATTCCCTTTTGTTTGCTTGCTCTTAGCTCTTTATAGAGGGAATATGCCTATGATAGTGGTGGAAAACCCAGTTGGGTTCCCTATTGGCTCCTTTTTTTTGTTTACCTATAAATAGCGTGCCTTGTGAAGTGTTCAATTCACCCCATAATTGTGCTTCTCTTCCCACTTTCATACTTTTTTGCTTTCTTTTGCTTTCACTACTTTTAAGTACTCTTAAGTATGAGTTTGAGAAGAGCTCATCCTCCTCGCCAGTCCCGTCAAGAAAAGCTTATGTAAGATTTCCTTATTAAAAGGGAATGGAGACCTGTTGAAGCTTGGAATGATGTTGACCTTCTTGTTGAGATTGGATGCCATGCCTTGAGCCAAGCTACTACTAAAAAGGTGAATGTTCTCCTTCTATGTTCTTCTTCTTTCTTTTGTTTGTCAAATCATGTTGTCTAATTTTATTCCTCTTTCGAGGACGATCTCAGTAGTGTGGAGGTGCCTCTAAGAAGTTTATAATAGACTTCAGGTGCAGGGAAATCCAAGAACCATTATTAGAGAACGTGGGCTTTAGATCCTTGTATTCAGCTTTAGGAGGAATATCCCAACTGACTGATCGCTGCGTCACTCGTAGAATCACTGAAAGATTTTGGGAGACTATTAACACTCTCCATTTACCTTTTGGGAATATGAGTATTATCCCTTTTGATTTTGTTGTGCTAACAGGCATTGGATTTTCTGATGACCCGTTAGTGCATTAAGAAGACTTCTACCATGATTGGGGTCGTCTTTTTGAACTTTTTGGCCCTATCATAGGGAAGGTACCTTGTTGGGATAGGTTTCTTCACACTACTCTTTTCACATCGATGCAAGATGATACTGTTGGGATGCACGTACACCTAACCAACAATCTCGTACCATTTTAGCCCCCTTCCTCGGCACCACTATTCTTGTCGAGCTAGGTAACCACTGCTACTTTCACTATTTCGTTAACTTGGCTGATCTAGACAGAGTGAGGCACCTAAATTAGGAAGTGGATGCAAATGCTACTCTTATTTGTGGCGCATGAAATAGAGTATGGAAGACTAATATAACCCAAGGAGAAAAGGACTCTAATTTACCTTTCGGTGGTTTATGGAGGGTAATTGAGGTAATAATACCACAACTATTTTACTCCTATTTTCATTTTGAAACTCCCATCATTGTTTCGCTAGATTTTATGAATATTTGTCATAGCTATCACGTGGATCACGGGAGCCTACCCGTTTTCCTATGATGCTTTCAT
This sequence comes from Selenicereus undatus, assembly GCA_017589665.1. Taxonomy (NCBI): domain Eukaryota; kingdom Viridiplantae; phylum Streptophyta; class Magnoliopsida; order Caryophyllales; family Cactaceae; genus Selenicereus; species Selenicereus undatus. The sequence continues at coordinate 67,504,852 of JACYFF010019584.1, read as the reverse complement.
CAACGAACGATAATCAAATTCAACGGAAGTTTTGATCGAGTTTGAAGCACCTTCAGAGGGCTATAAATGACTTAACCATGGTATGATAGCTGTTTTGCTCACTATTCTTCACACTTTGTTTGAACGCTGATGTTTTTATAGGCTAATTTCCACCTGTGGGGTGCTTGCCCGGTCCCTCTTGAAATCGAGGCAACCCAATATTACACCCAAAGGTGAATCCTAATGGGATGACCTTTCTACTTTCGTTAGTATTTGCGTGAAAGAGTAACACCCCAAAGTCTCCATCAATGGTCTCCTTACATTCTAATGGATCTCTTGAGCTGTATGTTCTATGCTAGAACTTTGTCTTTCGCAGACTTCGCGGAGATGAAGGTGGGTCATCATTGTGTTGATTTCATCGACCATTTGGGTGACTATAGGGTGTATGTTCAGCGAATCATGACCCACTTGGTGGTCCACTATACCATGCTTTCTCGTTTTACCTGGCATTTCAATGATGTTATTTTTACCCTGCTTTCTTCTTTTAGGGAACGCATGTTGATGTTCCCGTGCCAAGTCTGAACATCAATGTGGCACTAGGAGGAGAACCTGAGTAATATGTAGAGATCCCACTGGTGCCTGAGTTCTAATGCCTGGAGCTTCCATTTCGTCCCACATTTATGGGGGTGAGTATATTCTTTTTCTTCCTTGATCTATCAATCAAATGCACTTACTTGTTAGATTTCCTCTTTTAGTACAATGGATAACAATCCAACATGATGGTTTTCTATTTTCATAGTGCGACCAAGGCATTTGCAAACCTCTTTGCTTGCCATCACCCCCGAATGGATAAGGTATTGTCCCCCCTTTCTCGTCTTTCTTCCTTTTCCCCTTTGTTTGTGTTTACAACGCTTCTTTTTTCTTGCGCAAAAGAGGCCTAGGGAGTATGCTAGATGAACGCCACCTCTTAGATCTCATTCGAGGAGACAACATTCTTTGAGGGTTCAGGATATTCCAGAATCTTCTCGCGCTGAGGAGGCGAGACCCAATTTGGATTCTCTGTTAAAAGTTAAACCTCTTCAGATCTATGACCCTCTCAATCCTTACGCCACTGTCTCCTTCTTAGGAAAATCTCCGATTCCTCAAATCTTATATGGTGATTAGTCGTCTGGGACCATGCATAGTAAAATTTGTCACCACTCTTGGGCTTCGGGGGCAATTCTCGTCCAAATGTGGATACGAGTTGAGTCTTAGCTAATTCTGGCTTTGCAATAAATTACACTGACTACTTCTTTTGTGGAAGTAGTAGTGGGTTCTAGGATGATGATTAGAGTTGTCTTATCAGACTTATCTATGATACTGTTGTGCTAACTTTGTAATGAAATTTACTATAATTGCATTTGAACTTTTTACACAAAAAAAGCAAGACTTAGCAAGACTTAGCCCCTACCCCCAACCCAAAAATGACCTAAAAAAAGCCAAAAACAACAATAAAAATAAAGTACTTTAATTGGTCCTGAGTGATAATTTTATTCTTTTGTTAGTTATCTTTAATATACAACCAAGGGTGGAGGAAAAAAAAGCATAAAATTTTGATGGCCTTGCAGAACCTGGCCAGGTTCTTTGTGAATGTTTGTGAATCCAATTCAACTTAAAATTGATTTAGCATGCTACCGAGAGGTGTGGGAGCCTTGACTACTGGGCGGGTTCCCAGTCCAACTCTGACTGGGCCTTGGCTTGCTGCACTATAAAATTCACCTAGAGCTAGCATTTTTTGCATCAATTGTGTCAACTTTTCTTAGTAAAGAAAACATCATGTCTTTCGAGAGGAGCTTGTCTTCTTGGTGGCTTGCCCTTGATTCTCAGGATAAACATGAACTGAAGAACCTTAAGTTAAACACCCTTCTTAACTTGCGCAAGCTAAAATCTTTTGGAACCTTCTTAGAGACCCAGAACTTCATGTCTTTAGGTTCGGGACTCACGAACTATGCCTTTTAGCTGAGCAATTCAGTGCCATTTTCAGATTTCACCTATACTGTCCTCCCATTATCCCTTCATCTTCAGAACACCTATCTGCTCAATATTGTGGCCTTTTAGGCTTAAGCGTTAAGCATATGCATAGGGCTACAATACTCTGTCTCTCAAATGCCTTCCTGTTGGTAGGTGGTTCTAATGGTAAAGGTCCCACTGCGCTTCTCATAGTGGCAGATGGCATTCGTCACAGCAATACTCCTGTATCGCTTGTGCTGGCTGTGACCATCATTTGCCTTGATTGTCTTCACCGCCATCCCTATTAGTTTTTCTTGGGAAGTCCTCTACTACTCCATGTAGAGACTATTGATCCAATGGGCCAGCTTTTCCCACTTTTTTACTAGCTTAATCTGTTCCTCATGGGTGGGAACTTGATCAGGTTTTCTGTGGGCCAAAACCTAGTTTCTGGGCCCACCCTCTTTTTCATTTCTTCTATCTTTTTTTTTTTTTTGGGTTTTTGACCTAGGAACCTGACTGGTTTTCCATGTCTATACTAATTTGATTTATTTTTTTTTGTACTTTTCATAGATTTGGTTGTTGGAACAGCTTAGGCTAATTGCTGTTCCCCAAAATGTGGACTTGTATTTTGCAACACATTTTTGTCAAGGAAAAAGACTTTTTGAGGACCAGCTAATTGTAGATTGGGTTAGCTTTTTAAAGAGGTCTCATCCCTTCCGTTGGACTGTTTGGTGGTGGAACATTCAACAAACAGTGACTCATGGAGATTACAACTCCTATGTACGACATATTGGTCTTATAGCAGGGACCTACTTCATCTCTGGGCACCTTTTAAGACAATGTGGTCTCAAGAAGACCATTCTGAGACTGGACTGCTTCCCTCCAAAGAGTTAGACAAACAACTTTCCTTGTGTCCACTCTTGGATGGAGTATTGGCTTTAGCGCCCACTAATCACCGTGTCAATGGCACCTCGTGCCACCAATGTTTCCAAATTCTACATAGAGTGGATGAATCAGCGTGTTGTGAGAAGGGGAAGGCTCTCGGGAGAAGGAAGACATTAGGGCTTCAAAAGCTAGCAAAAAAGGCAAATCATCTTAGGTTTGAAAGAAGAGAGTCAAGGATGTTGCGCCCTAGAAGAACCCCTAAAGCGAAGAAGGAGAAGAAATTGAAGATGGATTAGCCTTGCCTTTTTAGATGAAATAAAGTGTTACTTTCCTGTAGTTTTAATGATGTTTTTAGTGCACCTTGAATTTGTATGCTTTGCAATTATTAAGAAGAAATAAAAGTGTTATATTTGGATTATTTACTACATCTACCACTCTTTTTTCTTCTCTGTCTTTTTTTTTGTAGGCCTAGTCTTCATGGAACCAGGCTAGGTCCCCTCAACGGTGGGCCTAGCCCGATTTCAAGTGTATGAGCTACTAGACTTGCACAAGGTTTAATGCGATCTGCTATTGTCTCTTGTTAAAAAAGAAAAGGAAGAATGTGATGATTAATTGGGCCGGAGCACTTGGCTTCCTACAGATCCACACTATGGATTTAGGCCATCGTAGTTCATTTTGTTTAGGCCTAGCATAAGCCTTATAAGCCTATTATGGGCTATGATTTAACAACTTTAGAAAACTTGTTATGAGCCCTCTTTTCTGCCAGTTAAGCATAATACTTTTTTAGATCGAGATTTGTGTACTAGTCATATTCTTTTCTATCCAAATTTGTCAATTTTACATATCCTCTTGGTAGAATGGTTTTAATTATGAATAGGCCTAACCAATTGGGCCTAAGCTTTCCTATTGTATCATGAATTAGGGCCCTGATTTCATTTAGCACCATGTCTCCTTCTCGTAGGTCCCTAGGCTTTACCTTTTTATTGAAGGCTCTTGGGATCCGAGGTTGATACAATTGAACATTGTGCAATGCCCATAGAAGTCTTTCATCTAACATTATCAATTCCTCATACCAAGCCTTCACCCATTCAGCTTCTGGAATATAAACTTTTGCTATCACCCTTAATGAGGGTATTACTATTTTAACACAGATTACTGCCTTTATTCCATATACTAAAGAATAGGGTGTTGCTACTATTGAGGAACAAATTGAGGTTTGATATCCCCAGAGGGTAATTGGCAGCTTATGTAGCTAGTCTTTATAATTTTCAGCCATCTTCTCTATTATCCTCCATATGTCCTTGTTAGCTACTTTGACAACTCCATTTGTCTATGGTCAACATGGAAAAGATTTATGATGCTGGATTTTGTACTTTTCTAACAAGCTAGCCACTTCCTTCTTAAAATGACTTCCTTGATCGCTTATCAACTCGTGTGGTACCCCATATCAACATACAATGTTGTTAATGATGAGCTTTGCCACATGTTTTGAAGTGATCTTGGCAGAAGATGCTGCCTCTACCCATTTTGTGAAGTAGCCAATTACGACAAGCATATATATTTATGCCCTCCAGTACCCTTAGGGGTTATCCTTCCAATGATGTCAATTCCGAGATCGAAAAGGGCCATGACAAAGTTAATGCTGAAAGCAAAGAAGGTGGCTGATGTTTTAAGTTTTCATTGACTTAACATTTATGACATCCTCATATGTGAAGCCATGACGGCCTAAGACTAGATTAAAGCTTGGTGGGATATCCTGAACCTAAAACTCTACATTCCTCTCGATGGGAACCACATTAATGGGAACAAGAATAGTACCCAAAACCAATCTCTTTAAGTTATCATATGCTCAAAGATGTGTTGAAGGGGTTAAGAGCTCACTTTGCTTAATTCCCTACCTCTTTGTAGTCCTCCAAGCGCAGACATTCACAGTTAACCCGTTATCCAATAGGGAGAGGGGTACACACTTCTAAAGGCATGTCACAGTTAAATATAAAGCATTATTGTGTGTTATGCCCCCTCGTGGAAAATCTCCATTGTTGAAGGTTATAGTGCCCTTACCCATGGTGATTGAGGCAATCATCTCCTTAAATGTAGTGTTAGGTGATAGATCTATCTTATTTGACTCTTCAATTAAACGTTGCTTGTGTTTTTGTGAAGCCACTATAAGCTACTAAATGGTTATATTAGCTTTAGATTTCTTTAATTGTTTTAACACAGGGTCATCTTTTTTGATCTCCATCCCCTTTTATCTTTCTAAGGCATGCTATGGGCCATCCTTGGCTTGATATTACCCTGTTTTTGTGAGATGCTGGACCTAGTTTATATCTTCTTCCTTTAGAGAATCCTCATTCTCATCTTCTCTTCAGAAGTCTTCATTGCTCTCTTCATCAAGCCAAAACCCTTATTGAGTTTCATATACATCTTCCTTGCTGCTTTCCCCTAATATGTGAACTTTTAAATGCTATGCAAGGAGGTAGACTCTGGATTTTGGTTCACTAATGCTTGATATGTATCCTGAGGGATCCTAACCATCTTCGGGATTGTTGCTGATAGTAAACATGTTATCATGGTCTCCTAGTGCGTTTTCCCTATTGTTAGGTTTTTGAGCAGCTTTAAGCAAATAGAGTTGCCCTGACCTGAGCATTCACTCCAACCTATTCTTGAAGGTCTAACAATTCTTAGTGCCATGCCTCCTGTAGCGATTTATTGCATGCACTTTTTTGTTGGAAGTAATTGGTCAAATCGAAGTACTTTCTCCTCCTTGTTACTTCAGTTTCTGGCTTGATTTTAGGGAGGTCAATCTTTCTCTTAGCTAGCAGGCAGCCCAAGGCATGGGTATAAGTAGTCCTAATGGGGGTATACTCCATGTAGTGATTTATTACATGCACTTCTTTGTTAGAAGACCCGCTAGCCATCTTATCCTTATTCTGGTAGTTACCTTTCCAACCAGTTTTAGCGTGTGTTTCCATAGCTAGCTCCTCCTCCACCAGCATCGCTACATTGCTCATTGTTGAGAAATTCTCAGTGGAGTGAGTCACAGGTGCTGCCTATACGTGAACTGTAAGTTCCTAGTGAATGACCTAACTTGATCAACTTCTGAGGGTTTGTTCGTCATATGAGTGGCCTTTGCCTCCATATGGGAAGATAGTAAGAGAAACCTTCCATTTCCTCCTGCTTAATGAACTCTAGATCTCTAAGAGTGATTGGGAGGTTAGTATTGTATGAGTACTGATGCAAGAATTCTTTGTCGAGATCCTCCCAGTTCATCACCATTCATGGGTCCAGAGCATTGTACCATGTCATGACGTCCTTATCAAAAGTTTAGGGGAATATAATGAGAAAGATACAATAACACCACCACCTTCCATAATGGGTCCCGTTTTTACGGGGTCTGAGGAGATACAGATGTAGGCAACCTTACCTTTACAAGCATCCCTATCTCTATAGAGAGGCTGATTCTAAGAGACCCACAAAAAGGATTTTGTGAAAACATTTTATAGAAAAAGGATTTTATGAAAACATTTTATAGAAAAAACTAAGGATAAACAGTAGGGGATGAACTAAGAAATACTAATAAAGCAGATGACAGTAACTATGTAAAATATAAGTACAACATAGCATAGGAAAGTACTATACCTTAACAAACAGAGCTAAGTAAGCAATATCTCTTACTAGATGTACGTAATACCTATATACGAACACGACATACGAAAAAAACCTACCCTATTGCAACCGAAAAGAAGAAAAGAACACCACAACCAATCTTGCCCTATTGCAACCGAATGACATCTACGAGGCCATCTCTCTGTGATCTAAGACCTTAATCTATCCCACCATAGCCTCCTATTCTGAGCCATGTCCTCCGTCAGCCTTACAACTTTCAAGTCCTCACATGATTATTAGGGTTTTTAGTTCCATGAAATTTTATGTTTGGCATAGTGAATTTCATAGGCAATTTTCCTTTCGGGATGGAAGTGAATCCTGTGTAGTCATTAAAGTAATTATTAAACATAGAGGATTCTTTCAGCAACTGCTCTATATGATCCACCCTTAGATCCACTAAAGGAGCACTTTTTTCCTGTTCTTCTCCTTTTTTCACTGCTTCCAGGTCTCCCCTCTTATCTTACCGTTCTTCTTGATTGCCAATTTCTTTGCCATTGGGTCCCTTGTTGCAGTCTTGAAGTGCAACATCCAGTGTCTCTATCCCCTTGTCACTTTCATCTATCCTAACTTGCATCTTTTCGAGCATCTTCATGACTTGAGTGATTTATTATTATTCTCGGTCATTGTAATCAGTGTTTGATTGGACTTAGATTTGGACTCTATACTCGACCCAGCTGATGGAGTTTCCTCATATTGCTGTTGAGACAGAAGTCTCTCGGTTTGTGGACTTCACCTCGTACACTTTCTTTATCTTCCCTATCCTGGTTGACAATGTAAAGTGCTTAGGATTTTTCCTTTTATTAAAGAGCCTTCATGAGCCATGCTAACTTATGGGCCTAGCTCTAATGCTAAGTGCCCATAATACCACTTTATGCCATGAATGCAGACATCGAGGCATAAAGACTTGGCCTAACCGCCTAGCTGGATCCTGGTCAGGTTCTAATCAGACCCAAAACTTACACCCTTCTTCTAACCCCTTACATGTTTACTGCCATAGCCTATGAAATCCCAGCTAGACTCTATTCGGCCTAATTTGCTACCTTTTTTTTGTAAGGATTTTCAAGGGAAGCATACACAGTGTACGTGATCAACATCGTAGGGGGCGGTGGGTCAACGCAAGATGAGAGCAAAGTTGAGCTCCTTGATTGGGTCTAAAGTTTGAGTTTCAGATGACTATTTACCTGTTCAGATCATGAATGACTTGGCACTTGAGTTAGGCTTGCAGTTGATGTACAAGCAAGTGTAGAGGGCTAGGGACTATGTTTGTATGTTGCAGCTAGGACGACTGGTTGATCACTACAAGTTGTTGCCATGGTTGTGCTCCACAATTCCTCGAGCAAATCCGGACTAGAGGGTATTTTGTGGGTTGGAAGGTATTAGGTTTAAGAGAATGTGTTTGGCGTAAGGGGAATCACCGAATGGATTCATAATTGGGTGTCAAAAGATCTCGTTTGTAGATGGGACTCATTTGAGTGGTCCGTATAAGTGGACTTTGCTTGCTACAGTTGTGCTTAATGCTGATGATCGCTAGTTTGATGTGGCGTACACTGTGGTCCCCACCAGTAGTAAAGAAGAGTAGTTTTGGTTTATGAAAATGGTGACAGAGTGTTTAGGGGGCATTGAAGCTGATGGTTATGTCAGACCATCATCAACGCCTTACATATGCTACCCCAAGGGTGCTTGGAGCTCAAAGCCATTATTACTATTTGAGGCATATTTGGGAGAATTTTGTGACAGTGGCAGCAAAGCATCTAAAGATCTTGTGGAGCAGATATTTAACAGGGTAGACTATGCGTTGATGGAGTTGGAGTATGATGTTGCTATAGAGGAGTTAAGATCGTACAAGGTAATATTGGCAACATGGGTACAACACAATGATCCAGAGCATTGTGCAGCAGAAAGTTTGATGAGGAACGCTAAGGTAGGACAAACATGAACCCTATGGACAGTTAGAACAATTGAATGGTTGAATTGAGAAAAATATCTATATCAATGCTAGTCACTGGTCACCTATAGAAACTATGAATAAAGATGGACATACGGAAGGCTGAGTTGTAAAAGTGGAAGAATGGAGTGGGAGGTAGGATCGAGAAGTTGTTGAAGAGGATGTTTAGCAAGATGGGTTTAATTGTTGATGTGCAGATGTATAGCCACAATATAGGGGAATTTTTTGTTCAGCTAAGCAATAGTTATTGGCTGATTGCTAAACTATTAACAAGGACGTGCATGTGCAAGCAGTGGTAGACTTGTGATTACCATACACCCATGTGATAACTGTCATGTACAAGCAGAAGTTACTTCTATACTAGTATGTCTACCCATGTTATAAGGTACAAGCGTAAATAATAGTTTACATCAATGTAATTCACCTTAGGGAGACCCACGATATGACCACTGTCAATGATTGAACTGGGGAAGTTGTAGGTGGGACGAACTTGGACGGGGGCTATAATCGACGCAAATTGCTGATTACTAATCCCCACTCAACTGGATGACCAAGGGTGAAAATGTATAAATCACAGACACAAGATGTGGACAACCAAAGGGTGAAAAGTCTGGAGGTGCTCTAAATGTGGTAAAGTAGGGCACTATAAGAATACGTGTCAAAATCCCTAAGCTGACTTTGATGCAGATTATAAAGGGGACGCCGTCACTATTGAAAACTTGTTTGTAGCACAGTAGACCATATCTTTATTTGAAATCATGTATTTGCAAATATTGAAATATGCAACTTAATTGAGAACTTGGCTTACTTTTTTTGTACTGCACACGTTGGTGAAATGCAAGTGACAGATGTTGAATGGCATGTAGTTTGTGCTGTAAATAGCGTATGTGTGTCCCTGTATATGTGTGCATACTAAATGACACTAATTTCAGGGAATAAGGGAGTTGCATGAAGTGGGCTGGACTACTACTATAGTGATATCCTGGAAGTAAATAATATAGTAGCCCATGATAGGCAAGGTAATCCAGCAAAGAATAAGAATTTTTTTTTCTTTTGTAGTAATTCTTATGTTTGAATTTCTAAACTAAATTAATGTAAATATATTTCACAAAGTAAAAGTGTGGATAGGTTGTTGACCCTTAAGTTTTGGATAGGTAGTTTTATGCATTCAAGATAGAAACAAGTAATTAGTTCCAAAGGTGTATCCCCCAACTTTCCTAACATAACTTTGCATAGTTTTAGTTTCAAAACGTTCTAATAATTTGAAGGTTCTATGTACGTAGTTGTGTGATTTTTGGCAAAATTTTGGTAGTTTGATATGCTCATTTCGTCTTTTAATTTTTACTCCCTTTGTTTCTAACCTTTGACTACTTTCTTATAGTTTATTCAATTAGTTATGTTTTCCATAATGTAATTTTCTAATTTGTTTTACAAATTTTTCAAGTCTCAACATTAATATTAGACCACCATATTATCATTATGTAATTGCTTTTTAAAGTTTTATTTTTATATGAAGAGAAACATGAAAGATTTTAAATTTACTATGAAAAAAGAAAGACTTTAATTTTAATTTTGATTATACAATTCATTACTAAATTAGAATCATATATGATAAATACTAAATAATTAGGTTGTAATTATTAGACTTTTAATAAGTGGATTAATAAACTCCATATTCAATGAATTAACCTCTCTTGATTTTTCAAAAAACGTTACATACTGCATGCATTAGTCGGCCCCTCTCAGCCGTTTAAAAATCCTCCAAGTTCCGCCATTATTAATGTTAAGATCTTGCATTGCTTTCAAAATATGTGGTGCAGTTCAGGACAACTACATTAGATGTAATGTAATGGCTATTTAATTTTGGTTTTTATGACTAATGTTAAATTTTATATTCGACTATTGTTTCTAATCCACCTTCCTTAAAATCTTTGCTTCCCCATAGGTTAGGCACCCATGAAGTTAAACAAGTTGGCCATTCATAAGCTGGGTTTTCTTAAATGGAAGCAGCTTTGTTTGATGTTTAAATTAAATGCTTTGCAAAATGCTTTTGACATTGACGTGGGTAGGTGACATTAATTACATCAAACTACAAGGTTTCCGTGTCTAGTAATGCAAGGGGGGTGTAGTGGACAATAAATGTCGTGGCCACACATCTTTAAGTAATGCCACTAAGCAAGTGAGTAAAAAAGTGTTATATAAGGCAAGGAAACTACCCAACCTTCATTCATGAACCCCACTGATAAATGTCATATTTGCATAGGATATTATGAGTGTTGGGGCGTCATTTTAGGGGATTAGTATGCTTAATTGTATGATTTACGCCCCTATTTCTTCTGTTACTCTTGGTTCCACTTGTTTTGAGAGTATTTGTAGATTTCGATGTTGTGAATCAAAAGCATGATGGTACAGTGAAGATTTTGAGGTCTTATGGATCAAAGAAGATAGCAAAAGAGGCTCAAAGACACCCAGCACGGACAAACTGTGACCAGTACCACAGCCGAGAACGATCCAGGAGAAGCAGCGGGACAAACATCAAAATTAGAGGCGACCACGGTCTAATCATGGCAGAGCCCACAGTCCCTGGTGAGCTTTGTTCTCCTGAGGCTTCATTTCATCAATAAATACGTTGTTTTCAGCCTCAATTCATTGTCATATCATTCCATGTTGTCCCCTCCCCTAGATTAGTTTTTCTTCCACCTTAGAGAGAGTTTGAGGAAGAAGAAGAATAATAAGATTTACAAGGGAACCGCAGATCAGGTAAGCATCGAAAGATCTACGCATCACCATAAAAACTAAGCGTTCCTTCCTCTATCTTTTTCTCATATCTCAATTAGATTTATTTTCAGTTTGTAATTGGATTTAGAATAGAAACCAACCAATTTATGTATTTGCTTTGAGTATTTGCACTTCAGTTGTTCAATTTAATTTGATTTCATGTTAAATCTGATTATAAAGTTCTAATTTGAGAGCATGTTGGTTGGCCATCTTCTTGCTTGATTTTGGATGTTGAGTGAAGTACTGAAAGGTGAAACTTCGCATTGGAAAACTAAAACCGAACTTGTATGCGTGAAATCTAGAGAAAGATTCACCACTCGAGAGGACATGAGGGATAATCCTTTTCCTAACGAGTCTAGATTGATTAAAGATCATGAAAGTAGGGGATATATTGATCCTAGGCATTTCACTATAACTTGAAAGAGAGTGGTGATACTTTGATTATCGTCCCGTAAACTGTGTTGGCTTAGATTAATCGATAACAATGAGCGTTAGTGGCTTATCCTATGATGAAGCATGTTCCTAAATGTTTACTCCCATTCAAACAAGTTCTAGTTGTTTTGTTATCCCAATTTTGATTCTCTTAGCCTATCTTGAGGGAAGATAACACGGTGGCTTGACCTAGTCTCTGCCATATCAACCTTGATTTACCAGAATGCCACCATGCGCTTGCGAGTTGCGGCCCTATCAAGTTTTTAGCGCCGTTATCGAAAACTAGTGTTAAATATTTGGTTTTTCTCAATAGGTTTGACAAAGCATTTTGTTTTTCTTTGACAAAAAAGAAAACAAATTAAAAATTAAAAAATGATAAAAAAAACTTTGCGAAAAAACAATGATAATTTTTCATTTTTCCAGTTCGAGCATGAATAATTTTAGAGGTATTTTAAGCATTTGCTTGTCTTTCTTGCTCAACATGGTCATTGTGTTGGTAAATGGAAAATTTTAGATATTGTTGATGAGGGTGTGAATAGTAAAACTCATGCTCTTTTATAGTATTGGGGTTTTCTTCCTAAAAATGTTGGTGGGGTATGGTATTTACCTGAGTGGATTGTTTGGGATTCATTTGAGTTCGATTAAGCTTGTCTTGTTTCTGGATATTCATGTCTTGATCCTTGTGCATTCTATGCTAGATCTTATTATGCCCCTTTTGATGTGACTTGTGTAATTATTCTGACTATGCTGTAAATTCGTGTCCTTAATATGCATGCCATTCTCAGCTCGACTTGGCATCACCCATGGACAATGCTGATGTTGTTTTGGCCTTAGGTCATTCACCCTTTCCTTTAGTCTAGGGCACGAGGCCTGAGATGGGTAAGCCTTTTGGGGTTGTCGCTAGGCTCAGTGTTGTTGATGCATATTTTAAGTTGGAAGATACTTTTGATGGGGTGCAAGATCTTGCTGACACTCATTTGGAGGGGTCATGTGACGTGTTTATGGATGAGGAGTCTCCTAGCCAAATCTATGGAGCGTCACTTCAAGTTTATTAGTGGGAAGCTTATGAGGCCAATTGAGGCTATGGTTGCTTGGTACGTTGGCTCTATGAGGGGATGATGGTATATTATATTTAGAGTTTTCCACTTTTGTTTGGGTTGTGTGTATATGAATTAGGTTGTGAGTTGACAATTGGTGGTCCTACGCCTTTCAATAATTGATATTCTTATTTCGTTTTCGAAAAAAAGGAAAAAAAGAGAAAAAGCATGTTAAAAAAGTAAAAACAAAAAGAGGTAAAAAAAAAAGAAAACAAATGGGAATAAATTCGCATTGGACAAGTAAATAGCTTGTGTTCCTTCTTCGTTAGCTGCTTTCATACTTAATTCATGGAGGATGTTCATTGTATTATTCGAGAACCCGTATTGTTGGTAAACTTCATAGTCTCGTGGTGCCTTGTTGTTTGCTCCTAGTCATTTGGGCTACATAGCTCCACATTACCCAAATTTAGTAGTCCACTCCTTCCCTTTAACCCTTCTAGCCCCTACCACAACCCATGTAAAGTCCTCTTGATTGTTATGTGCACATTGCATTCTCAGTGGTGGAGAATTTGAGAGCCTTGTCAAGCATATGGTAGATTGTTTGGAATGAGTCTTGAGAGAACCAATGCTATTTTCAAACACATGAGTGGGACTCTTCCACATTTACCAAAAGTGAGAATCTACCGATCTATTTAGCTTTATGATTCCTTGTACTTGGATGATGTGCTTTGTGGTTCTTTGGGTTCATCAAGTTTGACATCGAGTTTGTGGACGTTTATTTCATTAAAAACATCCACCTTCTCCTGATTTTGAAATGTATTGTATGCAATGTGGGGTTGTCATTGATTAATGTTCTTGCTTGTGATGTGCTATTGGTTGCCTAGTTAAGGAGGTTGTTATGTTTTTGAGTCCCAGATGCATCGCCTTTGGTCATTTTATTTAGTGTTTGCTTGAGGACAAGTAAAAGTTTAAGCAAGGGGAGTTATTGATGTCATATTTGTATAGGATTTCATGAGTGTTTGGGTGTCATTCTAGAGGATTAGTGTGCTTAATTGTATGATTTACACCCCTAATTCTTCTATTACGCTTGGTTCCACTTCTTTCGAGAGTATTCACAGGTTTTGATCTTGTGAACTGAAAGCATAATGGTACAATGAAGATTTTCAGGCCTTATAGATCAAAGAAGATAGCAAAAGAGGCCCAAAGACAGTCAGTATAGACAAACCATGGCCAGAAGGATCCAAGAGAAGCAACTGGACAAAGATTGGTTGAGCATCAGAACTAGAGGATGCCACAATCTGATCGTGGTAGTGCCCATGGCTTGTGGTGAGCTCTGTTCCCCCAGGGCTACTAGATTTCTTTGCGACTGTTTGTGTTTCAACCAGTTTGATGTTTTTGCAGACTTCATTTCAGCGACAAATACCTTGTTTCACCCTCACTTCGTCATCATACCATTTAGTCCAATCCACTATCCTAGGTTAGTTTTTGTTCCACCTTAAAGAGAGTTTGAGGAAGAAGAAGAAGAAGATTTACAAGGGAAGGATTAAAAGATCAATGCATCACCATAGAAACTAAGCATTCCTTCCTCTATCTTTTCCTCGTCTCCCAATTAGATTTATTTTCAGTTTGTGTTTGGATTTCCTTGTCATGTTGGAGTAGATTTTTAGAGTTGGGATTTGTGAACCTATTGATGTATTTGCTTTGAGTATCTGCACTTTAATAGTTCGATTTAAGTTGATTTCATGTTAAATATGATTTTAGAGTTCCAATTTGCAAGCATGTTGATTGGTCATCTTATTGCTTGATTATGGGTTTTGGGTGAAGCACTGAAAGGTGAAACTTGGCATTAGAAAACCCAAATTGAAGTTGTATGTGTGAATTCTTAAGAAAGATTCACCATTCGAGAGGACATGAGTAATAATCCTTTTCCTACTGAGTACAGATTGATTGAAAACTACGAAAGGAGTAGATTGATTGGTACATTTCATCATAGCTTGAAAGAGAGTAGTGATACTTTTATTATTGTCCTTTAAATTGAGTTGGCTTAGATTGATTAATAAGCAATAAGCGTCAGTGGTTTATCATATGGTGAAGCATATTTTTGAATATTTATTCCCATTCAAACTAGTTGTAGTTATTTTCTTATCCAAATTTTGATTCACTTAGCCTATCTTGAGGGAAGATAACTCGATGGCTTGACCTAGTCTTTACGGGATCGACCTTGATTTCTTACAAAGCCACCGTGCGTTTGCGACCCTATCAAGTCTTTGGGGTTGTTGCCAGGGAGTAATGTCAAATATTAGGATTTTCATAATAGGTTTGACTAAGCATTTTGTTTTTCTTTGACCAAAAAAAAAACCCAAAACAAGTCGAAAAATAGAAAAAGATAAAAAAATTTTGAGAAAAAAAATACAGTGACAATTTTCCATTTTCCCAATTCGAGGATGAATTATTTTGGAGTAATTTTAAGCGTTTGCATGTCTTTCTTGCTCAATGTGGTTATTGAGTGGGTAAATGGGAAATTTTAGACATTGTTGATGAGGGTGTGAATAGTGAAACCCACGCTGTTTTAGAGTATTGGGGTTTTCTTGCTAAAAATGTTGATGAGCTATAGTATTTGTTAGAGTGGATTGTTTGGGATTGATTTGAGTTCGAGAAGACTAGTCTTGTTTCTGGATATTTATGTCCTAATCATTGTGTATTTTATGCTATATCTTATTATGTTCATTTTTGGTGTGACTTGTGTAATTCTCCTGGCCATGCTATAAATACGTGTCCTTATTATGCGTGCTATTCTCAACTTGACTTTGCATCACCCATGGACAATACTAATGTTGTTCTAACCTTACCTAATTTGCATCACCCTGGACAATACTGGCATTGGAAAACTAAAATCGGACTTGTATGTGTGAATTCTTGAGAAAGATTTTCCATTCAAGAGGACATGACTGATAATCCTTTTCGTAATGGTCTATACTGATTGAAAACCACGAAAGCAGGGGATTGATTGATACTAGGCATTTCACTATAACTTGAAAGGGAGTAATGATACTTTAATTATCGTCATTTAAACTGAGTAGGATTAGATTGATCGATGAGCAACTAGCCTCAGTGGCTTATCATGTGGTGAAGCATATTCCTGAATGTTTATTATTATTCAAACTAGTTCTATTGTTTTCTTATCCAAATTTTGATTCGCTTAGCCTATCTTGAGGGAAGATACTAGGTGGCTTGACCTAGTCTCTATGGGGTCGACCTTCATTTGCTACAATGCCATCGTGCGCTTGCGTCTCTATCAGGTTTTTCGCGCCCTTGTCGGGGACCAGTGTCAAATATTAGGTTTTTCTCAATAGGTTTGACTAAAAATTTTTTTAATAAAAAAAACCCAAAATAAATTTAAAATTAAAAAAAGATTAAAAAAATTGAGAAAAAACAATGGCAATTCTCCATTTTCCCCAATTCGATCACGAGTGATTTTGGATGTATTTTAAGCGTTTGCATGAGTTTGTTACTCAATGTGGTTATTATGTGGATAAATGGGAAATTTTAGACATTATTGATGAGGTTGTGAATAGTCAAACCAATGCTCTTTTAGAGTATTGGGGTTTTCTTGGTAAAAATGTTGATGAGGTATGGTATTTGCTTGAGTAGATTGTTTGGGATTTATTTGAGTTCGAGAAGGCTAGTATTGTTTCTGGATATTCATGTCCTAATCCTTATGCATTCTATGCTAGATCTTATTACGTCCCTTTTTGGTGTGACTTGTGTAATTTTTCTGACCATGCTATAAATTCGTGTCTTTCTTATGCATGATATGCTCAGCTTGACTTTGTATCACCCGTGGACAATACTGATGTTGTTTTAGCAGTTTGTGATTCACCCTTTCTTTAGCCCAGTGCATGGGGCTTAAGATAGATCATCCTTTTTGGGCTGTTGCTAGGTTTAGTGTTGTTGATGCATGTTTTAGGTTAGAAGATACTTTTGATAAGGTGCATGATCTAGCTGAGACTCATTTGGAGGGGTCATGTGATGTGTTTATGCATAAGGAGTCTCCTAGCCTTGGTTTTGATGATAGTGTTCTCCAAACTCCCCTTGATCATTCTCATGCTTCCCCTCTTTTTTCATAGCCCTCTCGTTCCCCTCGTATCATATTGTAATATGTCAATTTACCAAAAGAGTTTTTATAATCAATAGAATATAAAAACAACAAAATAATGAAATATTTCATAGAAATACCTAGTGCTTCAGAAGCACTTTCACCAAATTGGTGACATATCCAAGTTTATTCTCCAAATGTTCAATCTTCTCTTAACTTTCTTTTTGTTCTTGCTCGATTTTCCTTCGTTTAGTTCTCTCCTTCCAGAGAAGAACGCAGTCATTAGGGCATGCATCTATCCTTTTGTAGCCAAGATCAAATTGCTTGATGATGCTTTGCATTTGCTTAAAAGAATTTGGCAATGCTGAGTCTTTTGGAAGAGCGCTTTTAAAGCTATTTTTTTAAATGCATCAAATTTCCTATGACTAACACTATGCATGCATTAAGATGATACATGTCAACAATAAATGAGAGCTTACTAAACTCTTCACATCCCAGATAGAGGGGTTGCCATGCATCTTCAATTAGTTTAAAAATTTTCTTTGTTTCATCATTAGGGCCTGAGGAATTGTTAATGGATTCACGAGATGCAAAAGTATCCTTTATCATACCATGCATATCATGTTCATTGATCCGTGATTTTCATGATTAAATTGATCATCTAGCATCTCATGATCGCCATCATTATCACTTAGAATAGGCTCCCCATGATAGACCCGTACATGTTTACGTTAATTAGCATCCATCCCTCTCATGAGAAGGTGACCTCTTACAACTTCCCTTTCATGGAGGAATCGATTAACACACGTTGCACATGGGCATGGAATCTTACCACCAACAATAGAAGTCGCAAATGCATGATCAAGAAATGCATTTAGATATTCATTATATTTGTTATCCATTCTCCTCAACTTCACCCAACTCTTATCCTTAAACATATCCGTAATGGCAAGTTCCTACATATTTTAGCTACAAAATGATTATACATTCTTAATATATAAGCAAAAATTGCAGCAACATTTATAAAAGGCGTTATAGTATAAAAGGCAAGTTAGTACATATATAAGCCAATGACTTTATTTAATTGCAAGGACAATATCATTCTAGTCTACTGATATTTGTTAAGAGCACGATTTATGGTGTACGTTGTAATCTAGTTCAAATAAATAATGATATCTTAGCCTTTAAATTTCCCATAAACAATTCCCTTCTGAACATGAAAGAGTAGTAGACTTAGGTCAATTAGATAATGAAATATATACTAAAAAATTAAATCTTGCCTAACGCTATATTAATATAGTTTGGAATATATTACAATATTACTCTTTTCTTTTGATGGATCAAACAACAACTCCCAAAGTTATATAGTTTATAATAGAAGTATAACACCCACAAGCTACTACCCCTATCACACCCTCCCTTCCCCCCTTCCACACCAAAAACAAAAAAAAAAAACTTCCTGGATGCTCATTGTAAATAAAACATTGTTCTAAGCAAGGTATATAAGTAAAAAAATGTCAACCATCTCTTGCCTAATTTTAAATTGAAATTGTAAATAAATCTAGCCTAACCCCATATCATTATGGATGCTTGTTGAATCAAGCAAGTTATGTAAACAAAAAAATCCCAACAATATCTTACTTATTGTAAATAAAAACATTTTTGTAACTAGTCAAAGTCGAATTTGCATCTTGCTAATTTTACTATGCACATAGCAATTATATCACCACCTCAGCCCCCCTCGGCAATGCAAACCGTAGAAGCCACTTCAAACTGGCACCACGACCCCACCGTTTGCTCCTCCCCCCTCCCGAAAAAATACTTCTCACTCCTTGAGGAATTTAGGACGATTTGTGAGATCGGTTTCCATGATTTGTGATTGAGAACAACAAATACAAAGGGAACACAAGAACTAATTCCACACTCAAACGTCAAAGAAGATAATTAATAGTGAAGAACGATATTTAAAAATCAAAAAGCAGTACACCCACTCTAATTACCTTGTCCAATTAAAGTGAGTAACATATCATGATTATGGCAAGATGGAACGAAAGAATCTGATGAGCTAAATAGAGCATCATAGATGGGCAAAGAACAACTAATAGTAAAGCGCAAACAGAGCACCATAGATGAGCTAACCAAATACCTAGTTTTTGGTGGTGATGTAATTTATTCTTTACAATCGTCAATTTGACCCCATCATTCAGCAAAGTAGAAAACACCAAAAACAAATAAGGACAGAGACAGGCAAGTGCTGAACATAAATCACCTAATTCTTCACATTAGAATGTCTTTATCTGTATGTTCTGCCATGATAAAATAGCAAGACAAAAATACAGCTATCACTTTAGTCCTCCTTGAGCTCGATCTTCCTTTAGTTTTCTTTTCCTTACGATATTCATGAACACCAACACATCCAGGAAGGTAATGCTCAGAATTAAGACAACAGTTAAATGGGTGGTGCCCGCCAACAATTTTAGGGTAATTTACATTTGGGTACATCGAACTTTGGTGTATTCATTCTCAGGACCAACTCTTTGAAAAAGTCACAATCAGGTCCATTGAGTTATTGCACCTTTAACATTTGGGGGACAAATCACAGTTGAAATTTATTTGCAAACCCCTAAACGTTTTGTATTTGCATTTTAGCCCAAATCCTTAAAACCTTACTTTCGAAAAATCTAAAATTGAGTATGTGATATTTTGCTCACTAGTAGTAGTGGAAATTCTCTTTCATATGGTATCAGAGCCACATGACCAAAATAATTAAGATAGTTAAGCTAATTAATGACTAATTAGGCTAATTAACTGTGATTAACACTTGAATCATTACCTGCATGCCCTGGTCCTAATAATTCACATATTGTTCACTGACTGAAAGAAATTACTTTACTAGCACCTTAATTAAACTATATCACCGATATAGTTTTAGAATTAAAAGCAGAATTAGCTAAAATTAAGACCGAAGTAAAGCAGCTTAAGATGTAAAAATCCAAACAGAAGTACGAGAAAAATCTGGTGAAAAATTAGCTGAGAAGATAGAAAAAGAAGATAGAGTATAAACAATATACTCTTGAAGAGCTATAAAAAATGTTCAAGAAAGAAAAAAATCCAGAAGAATTAAACAAGATCGTGAGCACAATTAATGACAAATATGATGTTTGGCCTCATGATAATGAAGAGACTAATAATGTCTAACCAGAAGAATAAATATATTAGCAAACGAATCTGATTAAATTAGAAGATCTTAATGTATTAGCATTAGAAGAAGATAGAAGAAAACCAGATAAAAAATATGGTAAAATAACTGTTGAAAATGAGATTATTGAGATTGGAGAAGAACTCAGCTTAGGAGAAACGGAGACCAATCTAGTTAACAATCTCATTCCTAAGCTTGATGAATTTGGGGAACCCTCTAGAAGAAAATATTATAATAAACCAAGTCCTAAAAAATGTAGATTTTTTAGAAAAGCAGCTTATTGTCCTGTAGGGAAAAACAACTGTAAATGTTGGGCATACGGAGAAGTAGGACATTATGCTAATGAATGCAAAAATAGAAAGAATAACAAGTTAATTGAAACCTTGGGTAGCCTAGATTCGATTGAGCTTAGTGAATATAAGGCATTAGACCTAGCCCTAAATAACAACAAAGGAATTGTTGAAATTATATTGGAAATGAATATGAAGAAAGTGATTACGAAGAAACAAGTCATATGATGGAAAGTAGCTTGATTAGTCTTGGTGATCTTCAAGGAGAAGAGTTTGTTGTAGACAATGAAAACGAAGATGTCAAAGGAGATTGGGTCCTTCCCGTAATCCAAAAAGGCATGATCTATAAAAAGTACATCTTTCAGTTAAAAAGCAAATACATATGTAAAATGTTAGAAGGATATCTTGAGATAAAGGACAGTGAGTATGACGTTGGGGAAGTTAATCTCATCAATTGAGAGAATATCGTTAAGCATAACAAAGATAGAAAATATAGGTATATCCACGTTGGAAGTGTCCAAGTTCAAATCTCTCTATTACAATATTTTGGCAAAGATATTGATCTATATGCTTTACTCTATGATATTAGGCATACCAAATTTAATAATCAAATTATCATAGGAATTAAGACCAATTTATATAATGGGTCAGTAGGATTCAATTGCCAAACAGGATATTATGTGAGTCTAAAGGATGAATTTGCTAAAAACTTCCTATCCCTTAAGGTAAAAACAATTGGGATGGACATGAAAAGAGGAGGATATCCTTTAAGGATATTTTGGAAAATTATCTACAAATTAATACAAGAGACCCAAAGACTAAGGTAACAATGGCAAAATCAGAAACATTTAAAAGTCCTATCCCTATGCAAAAGATCCAAAGGATTAAGTCTAATCCTCAAGACATAAAAATCGATCACTCCTAAATATCTAGCTTTGACAGCCCTACAAAGATCAATAAGAAAAATATAATAAAAATATGTGAGGAGGGTAAAATCACCATTAAACCCTAATTATTAAGAAGCATGAGTACAAGATCAGATTGGGGAGAAGGATCTTCATCAGCTAAAGAAGAGCTTAAAGAAGATGATACAGTTATCATGACAAGTGAGATAAGTAGAATGAGTTTTGAATATGTAAGATCCAATGTAGATCGAAGTATGAGTCTAGAAAGAAAGGTCATTGGGTGCAAAATTAGAACCGTTAGTGCACCAATCTATGAGGATGAATTAGTAAAAAACATGACTATGGATGTATGCTATGAAGCTACCAATATAAATCCTAATAGCATCTATATTCCTATAAAGGTATGTTTAGAGGGATATAATAAATATGAATTGTACGCTTACATAGATAGTACCTGTTATTGTATCCTTTGGAAAGAGAACACTATTTTCAAAATTTATTTGGAAAAAAGCCAAGAATCCTTTACAGGTAAGGATAGCTGATAATAGTATTATGAGCCATAGCGAAGCTATAGAAGGGTTATCCATAGAAATAGGAAGAGTTCAATGCATTATACCAGTTCTATGGATTACTGATCAACCCTAACATGATATGATTATTGGAAATAATTATCAAAGATTATATTCTCCATGCACCGAAACCATAAACCAAATAATATTTACAATTAATGGTTACTCAGTTCCTATTGAAAAATTAAGTAAAGTTTACACTTATTAGAAAATTAAATTTACATGCAGCCAGCGTGGTGAGAAGGTAGTGCTTGCACAATGAGGTAGCACTAACAATCTTATTGCTTGAGTTATCTATTAAAGAGCATATTGTAGAACAACAAGGAAAACTATGCAAATAACTATACTCTGATAATCCTCTAAAATTTTAGGATAAAGATAAAACATTTGCTAAAATCACTTTATTAAATCCCAACACTATCATCCGAGGTAAACAAATGGTGTATACACACCAGGACATCCAAGAGTTTAATAAACAAATCAAAGAACTCTTGGATAAAAGATTAATTAGGAATAGCAAGAGTCCTCACACTAGTCCTGCTTTCATGCTAAGAAATCATGATGAAGATAAAAGAGGAAAAGCTAGAATGGTAATTAATTACAAAAAGTGTAACGATAATACTGTCTTTGATGACTACTATATTCCTAACAAAATAGTCCTTTTCAATAGAATTCAAGGAGCCTCTTAGTTCTTGAAAATGGAATGTAAAAGCGGTTATTGGCAGATAAAAATGGATGACGAAAGTATTCCTTTAACTTCATTTAGTGCCCCACAAGGACATTAAGAGTGGATAGTAATGTCATGTGGCCTTAAAAATGCACCCTAAATATTCTATAGAAGAATGGATAATATCTTCAAAGACCTTAATCATTGTTGTTTAGTTTACATTAATGATATCCTTGTCTTTTCCAAAACCATAGAACAGTACAAAGATGATGTCTTGGCTGTCACCCAAAGATGCATTGATCATGGTATTATACTTGGTAAGAATAAGAACATTTATGCTAAACAAGAAATTGAGTTTTTAGGTCTAGAGATAAAAGCTGGACATATCATTCTATAAAAACATATTCTGGGAAAAATAAAAAATTTTCCTGAAAGGATTGAAGATAGGAAGCAGCTATAAAGGTTTCTTGGATACCTTACCTATGCTTCAGATTTCATTAAAGATTTGGCTAAACTAAGAAAGCCATTATAACAAAAACTCAAGAAAGATGTGATTTGGACATAGACCACTAACGATTCAAAGATTATCCAGAACTTCAAAAAGAAGTTTAAAAATCTTCCTGTTGTTAATTTACCTAATGAGGGAGATGATTTAATTCTTGAGACAGATGCCAACAATGAACACTGAAGTGTGGTACTTAAAATCAAAGCAGGAGAAAAACTCTGCAAATATTGTAGTGGAAGTTTTAATAATGCAAAATGCAACTATCTCTGCATAATGGAAAAGGAAATCCTTGCAGTCATAAGGGGAATTGAAAAGTTCTTAATCTTTTTAGCCCAAAAACCTTTTCTTATTCGAATTGATTGCAAAAGAATACTTGGTTTTTTGAAAAAGAATTGATCAAATATGCCAGTGCAAAGGTGACTCCTGCGTTGGTAATTATGGCTTAACCAGTTTTTCCTTCTCTATTAAACATATACAAGGATCGAAGAACTCTCTGGCAGACAGCTTAACTCGAGAGCTCACCAATGGTGATCATAAAAGCCGACCTCCTGCCAGAAACGGAGGAAATCGATAATGAAATGCCATTCCTACTAGACAGGTTTCTCCTTCTAGTAAAGTCTTTATTGATAATTTGGAATTCCATACAAAAGGTAGATCACGTTTTGGTCTACTATCTTTAGCATACCTCATAGTCCAAATATTTTCCCTTCTAGAATTACAAGTTAATTATCTTAGATGTCCTTATGATATCCAAGAAAAAATAAGCTCTCATGTTCAAGAAAAATAGTTCTATGAGTGGTATGCGACCTGCATCGATTATTATCATAACTATTCTTATGATATTTGGGAGTCTTGGAGTACAACGATCTATTTTCTTGATAAGTTTGGAGTGGGAGGCGTTAGCTTCCCAGCAAATTCAATCTCACCAAATGACCCCATCATTAAAGCCTGAGAATATGGGATGATAGCTTACTTTATGGAAATCTCATATCCAAAGTTCTCATTTTTCTGAACACTGACCAAATTCCAACAACGCATGTTCTAGAAGATCTATTGGATTCTTACATCTTCTAATGGTCCAACAAAAATTCCATATAACAGATGCCTATATTTGGAGGTACATTGTGCACTAATCGAATATGAAAATGGAAAAGTCAAACCAGCCCAGTATCTTATTCAGATCGTTGATTACGACGATCCTTATGATCAATGACAAGAATGGTTTCTAGAATGAGGAGGATTCGTTACTGATCCTACTTTACCAAGAGTCATCGGTTTTTACAACATTTATCATTAAACTTGGGCATTAATTGAACAAGGAAAAATGATAATGCATTCTACAAATACTACTTTCGCCTATGATAATGAGTTTAAAGAGCACATGAAGGTAGATGGTGCAGTCTCCGAAGATGTCTTTGATTATGTCTTTGATGTGGGAGCTGGAAAATTCTTATCAGAAAAAGGAAAGAAATACCTTCTTGAGTTATTTGGGAAATGGGATCTAGAGCATCTTCAATTAGACAAAGGTTTTGATGATTATCTAGATAATGATGGTCTGGAGGATATAATTGGAGATGGATGCATGCAGAATCTCAATAGTGATGACTAGTCTTGTCATCAATAAAAGCTTTAAAAAGTGGTTGCCTCATTATTGCACTGTTCTGACAAGTGTCAGGTCTGTAAAATGAAAAATGTACTGCAGTCATATGCAGAGTCAGTGTGTACTGTAGCCATGTGAAAAATCAGTGTGTACTGTAGCCAATAGAGCATCCTATATACCCCCAACCCTCTATAAAAGCAGAGGTCGAGTGTTGAGAAGGGATATGGTCATTTGAGCATTCTTGAGCCAATAGAGAAGTCCCTCTTCAAGCTTTCCATTGTAATATTTCTACTTTTAAGCTTTCAATAAAAGAAGTTTCACAGTAGGAAACGTTATTCAATCGAACCTTATGTCTTAAATATTATAGTTTCTTGATTAAAGTCTCACTATTCTTTAAAATGTAAAACTTGATTAGTGATTACGGTCTGAGATAGGAAACGAAACAGATATGTGCCGTGCCTAATCTAAGAAAGGTGTGGTTGAGATTAGCAATATCTGTAAACTGGAAGCTAGAGAAACACTAGGGTCGAACGCCGACTAAGTTCATGTAATGGTCGAAACTCTCTAATTAAGTTTTAATTATTTTTGCTAAGCATGGTGGGCTTATAACCACATAAAGTGTAACATAAATAAGTAGTGGATTGTAATAACTAGTACCGGTAAAGTCATTATAAAAAGTTTAATCAAGCATATTTCGTGAAAAACCCTAAAAATAGCTTAGTTGCTTAGCTAACCCGTTTCAGGGGGCTTTCTGCAATTTCTAAAAGTTCAAGGACTAAAATAATTACAAAAATTACCAGAAAGTCACTTGTACCAAAACTGCGAGTACCAAAGTATTAAGTTTTTCAAAACCTAGTCTAACGTGTGAATACGCTAAAACTAGAGGCTCCAAAGTGTCAAATTTTCACAATTTTAACTTGAAAAAACAACTTCAAACAACACTAAGCATCAAAATTCCAATGACCACCATGCAGCTCTTTCATCTGGGCATTGATGGATGACAAAATAGAGTTTTCTAGATCGATTACAAGAATTTCAACCAAAGATCTCTGCTTTCAATTTGCAGGTGACAAGGGTGGCAAAGGTGAACCTGCCTCCTAACAGGCTCTTCTCTATTTGGACTTAGAATGCTTCAGACAGCATGGGACACGATGAAATCGATTACAGGGGTTTTGAACAGCAATCAAAACCCATAAAAAGAAAGAAGATAAAGGCAAAACTTACCTGAGATTTCAAACAGTGGGCGGTGACTCCAGTCGATTTGCTTGTTCAAACAGTCGACCAGTAGTAGAAATGAGAAGATGAGCAATTAACGAGGAGGCCAAGAGCAGATTGAGGTGGAGAGGGACACGCCGAACGGTTCAAGCAAGGGTTTGAGAAATAATACACGATTTTTTTGTGCTTGGCTTATTGTTTTAATTTTTGCTTTTTCTAAATTTTTTTTTCTCCACTGAATCTTTATTTTCCTTTCTTTGCATTTGATGGGTCGGCATTCCCCAGGTTATGTAGTGATTTTTTTTCTTTACTGGTTTCCTTTCCTTACCATATGTATTTAGTGATTTTTTAATGCATAAGAAATTAATTATCTAATTCACAGTTCAAGATCATATTCAAAATACTAAAAAGAAGTACACATCAAAAAATATTTGTTTAACTTTTCCCTCGTAATGTCACAAACCTATGTCTCCTAAACGTAAGCTTCATGCAAATTTTATTGTGATAACTATACCAACATAGATTTAGATTACACTATTCGTATTAAACTAATAATACCAATAGAAAATTTCATTAGAAAAAAATGTTGGTACCACAGAAATAATACCATCAGAACAACTACTTTATGTTGCAAGTATTGGGACTCCTCTTTGGTGCCTGAACCCAACATCTCTATTCCAACATAAAATTATGTTTGGTACAAATACCAACCTTTACCAACAGATTTATTTTTCTGTTGCTGAGTCTCTGTTTCTACAGATAACTTTTTTTGTAGTGACTGGTCCATTTAGCTCTACAATTCCTTGTACTTGCATGATGTGGTTTGTGGTTCTTTGGGGATGATCAAGTTTGATGTTGAGATTGTGCTCATATATGTAACGCCCCCAATGCGCATGTTTCACTATTTATAATCTCTTTAATTAGTCCCTTACTTCGAACAGATAAACCAAATGGTTAGAGTGTTACCACCGTCCAGAAGGACAAAACTTTAAGTATACGTGCAAGATATAATATAGCTAAGCATAGATTACAACCATACACATTGAAACACTATCTAACTATATACAAACAGCTAATACCTTTCATAAGATTTACACACCAAAATAGAGCAGTTCTCCATAAGGTTTACATCTTTATCAACAGAATATCTCAAAATATAGCTCCAAAACATTCATGATCTAACATTACTACTGATCCATCCAGATTCCCTTACTCACTTATTCTCATCAGTTGGTTTGCTAGCATGAGGGCGATTCACTGAGCATTTTCCTAAAACAAAATATGACGAACATTTTGAAATGTGGGTGGAAGCTCAACACATGCGTTCCTATATTGTTAGATGATCACTAAAAAAATTGGTTGGGTTTGGTTTTTCAACTCTTTTTAATTTAAAATAGAGAATGAGGTGAACATAAAACTGCATCGCTAGTTATTATCTGGTAGCGAACCTATGGTAACTAATTCATTGATATCTATAGATAGGTGTACAATGTCAAGCCTATCGGGAGACCTAGCCTAAGGTAGTACGGGTGACTAATTCATTGATATACTTACCAAAACATTATGACTTTGATAAATACAATCTTATTTTTAAAGACACATGCAGTGGACGTACCAGGGTTTTTAAAATGTAATCTTACTCAATAGTATTCATACATAATAGAAACGATAGACTAGGCTCCGATTCTACGTAAAAGATGTAATTATAGGTGTATGTAATTAGCAAACAACACTCACTCTTAAATTTTGTAACTTTATCATAAATTTATTAATTAAAAGGCATTCATATCTCAAAGAGCTAAAACAATTGAGAGTAAAATAGAACAAAATAAAGTAACTGAGATTATAAAAGAAAGGCTTTGATGGCTATAAATGGAATATGGATTTTTGATATTTCTTAGATGGATAATAAGGGTTTAAGGCCAAGAGGGGTGTAGCTAGGTTTGGGATAGCTCTAATCATACCAACTTGGCTTGGTAAACACGATTCTTGAGTCGTTACTCTCCTCACTTCTCAAGCTTCATTCACATGCCCGTTTAATTCGGTTTTCCAACCTAAATAGGCTTTGTAATATTAGTAATCATCCAAGACTCTTAACAATACTTCTAATTTTCATGATTTCTTTCTTTCTTTCATAAATCAAGCCAAATGCCTGTTTTCGGACCATTAACCTTTGTTTCCTTCATATAGGTACCTTGTTTAAGCCAAAAACTCAAACTTTATATCATGACTAACCTTGCACCTTTTTCAATACTTTTCTTCACATAATCACTCAAAATGCTCCCATAAAATCACTTACTTGCATTACTAAACCAAACAACCTCTTTCGGTCACTTATGAAATTCTCTATAGGCCACTAATTTTGGCAAAACTCACACAACATTATTTTTCAAGCCAATAGCATATTCAACCTCCAAATTCCACCTAATTCAATCTAAATGACATACTTTATTCAAAAATCAAATTAAATCATGCATGGTGATGAAATGCTAAGTTATGCTCAATTGAAATTTACATCAAAATGCATCCAAAGTCACCTTACACAAAATCATATTCACTCCTAACGATAAAGATTACAAAATTAAATGAAAAGAGTTCTAGGATCATCATTTCCAACATCAAGCTGTAATGATCATATATGATCCCAACTCTTACATGCTTCCAAAGTCGCCCACACATAATAAAACACCAAACTAACACTAATTTTTTTTTATCAATATAACATAACTCTTAATCAAATCCATCATAGAACCCCACAATTAAACAAAATCAGTTTAGGGTTTTACCTCACTTGCAAGCTTAGAAGAGAGAGACGTAGGCTGTGTTTGGTGGTTGTGGGAGCTGTGGTGGCGGCTGGTGGTGCTGGAGGTGGTGGATGGTGGATAGTAGCAGCCCAACAGTGGCGGCAATGCCAGGGACAGGTGACAATAGTAGCCAAAAATAGGGGCTAGCTGTGGGAGAGAAGAAGAGGAAGAAAGAAGGTGCGGATTGGCTTGCTTGAAAATTCTTTTAACTTATCAAACTTAATTGGCTGATATTTAACCTCCAAAAAGTAACTTTTTGTTAATAATAATTTGTCACAAATAATGACAATTAACTAAACTCCATTACATCAACTTTTTGGGCTACTGGTTTAGGCCAATGAGTTGGGCTTATAAGACACTCCGTTGCAATAGAGTTTTTGCGTAGCTCAAAATTAAATTTTTGTGATGTTATGGAAAATGATTTATTGCTTAATCATATTTACTGGGGCCTATTATCAATTCACCCGAAATTTTTACAATAATTAAAACTTGAATTGCAAAGTGGAACCCAAAATGAATTTTCCAAACCAGGATGATTAAATGCGATAAAAAAATTTCCAGGAAATTAATAACGTAACTTAATTAAATAAATAAACATGATTTAGGGTCGGGCTATTACAGTATAATTCTTTGAAAACATCCATCTTCCCCTAGTTTTGAAATGTGTTGTAGCAATTTAGGGCTGTCATTGATTGACGTTCTTACTTGTGATGTGCTATGGGTTGCCTAGTTTAAGGAGGTTGTCATGTTTTTGAGTCCTAGATGCATCTCCCCTTGTTGGTTTTATTTAGTGTTTGATTGAGGACAACCCAATGTTTAAGCATGTGGGAATGATGAATATCATATTTGCATAGGATTTCATGAGTGTTTGGGTGTCATTTTAGGGGATTAGTGTGCTTAATTGTATGATTTACGCCCCTATTTCTTCTATTACGCTTGGTTCCACTTCTTTTGAGAGTATTTGTAGATTTTGATCTTGTGAACCCAAAGCGTGATAGTATAATGAAGATTTTGAGGCCTTATGGATCAAAGAAGATAGCAAAAGATGCTGAAAGACACGCAGCACGGACAAACCGTGGCCAGTGCCACGACCTAGAAGGACCCAGGAAAAGTAGTTGGATAAAAATGGATTGAGCATCAGAACCAGAGGCCACCACTAGTGTGACCGTGCTAGTACCCACGGTTCGTGGTGAGCTCTATTCCCCCGAGGCTGTTGGATTTCTTTGCGACTGTTTGTGTTCTAACTATTCGAACATTTCTGCAGACTTCATTTCAGCGATAAATACCTTATTTTCAGTCTCACTTTATCATCATATCATTCCACTCATTCCACTATCCTAGGTTATTTTTTCGTCCACCTTAGCGAGAGTTTGAGGAAGAAGAACAAGAAGATTTGCAAGGAAACTGCGGAACGGGTATGCATCGAAAGATGAATGCACAACAGAAACTAAGGATTCCTTCCTCTTTCTTTCTCTCATCTCTCAATTAGATTTATTTTCAGTTTATAATTAGATTTGTTTACCATGTTAGAGTAAATTTTTAGATTTGGGATTTGTGAACCAATTGATGTATTTGCTTTGAGTTTCTGCACTTCAATCGTTCAATTTGAGTTGATTTCATGTTAAATCTAATTTTGGAATTTTAATTTGCAAGTATGTTGATTGGCCATCTTCTTGCTTGGTTTTGGACGTTGGGTGAAGTACTAAAAGGTGAAACTTGACATTGGAAAACTAAAATCGGACTTGTATGTGTGAATTCTTAAGAAAGATTCATCATTCGGGAGGACAAGAGTAAGAATCCTTTTCCTAATGAGTCTAGATTGATTAAAAACCATGAAAGTAGGGGATTGATTGATTACTAGGCATTTCACTATAACTTAAAAGAGAGTAGTGACAACTTTGATTATCATCCCTGAAATTGAGTTTGCTTAAATTGATCGATGAGCAATGAACTTGAGTGGTTTATCATATGGCGAAGCATATTCCTGAATGTGGCCCTATCAAGTTTTTGGCGCCTATCTTGAGATGCCCTCCGATGTTTTTGCTGGGCATGATGGTCTTCATGAGCTTGAGTAACTTTGGATGAGTAATCCCTTTTGGTGCTAAAATTTGTGAAGGTTTGTACATATTTCTTGTTTAACCCTTGTCTTGATTGAAAACTTTGCTACCCCTTGCAGTCTTTAGCACTAATGTTGATACATGAAAGTCATTTTATGAGCTACATGAGACTTTAGTAGATATCTAGTGAGACTATGGTTCTTAGTTTGACTAATTTGTTATATTTAGTCTTATGTTCTTTTATGTGTGTGACTCTTCTGAGTTGCATCTCTAGAACTTGCTTAGATTCTTGTTCAAAATAGCATATACATAGTTGATGATATGACAGAGACATTATTTCTTTAGTCATTTTAGCCACATAGCCAAATAACCTACCCTTGAGTTACATGTTACTCCATTTGCTAGCCCCGTTGAGCTTATGACGCTTTTCTTTTTTTGATCCCTTCCATTTTAGCCCTTGGTTGTACTCATATTCCTATCCTTTAGCTAATTCTATAAAGCATCACTTCAAGTTTATTTGTGGGAAGCTTATGGGGCCAATTAAGGTTATGATTGCTTGGTGTGTTGGCTTGATGAAGGGATCATGGTATTATAGATTTGGAGTTTGCCCCTTTTGTTTAGGTTGTTGATATGTGAATTAGGTTGTTAATTGACAATGGGTGGTCCTATACATTTCCATAATTGAAATTCTTATTTCATTTTCAAAAAAAAAAAGAAAAAAAGGGGAAAAAAGAGCAAAACATGTTTTAAAAAAAGTTTAAAAAAAAGAGTGAAAAACAGAAAACAATAGTGAATAAATGATTGGCATTGGACATATAAATAGCTTGTGTTCCTTCTTTGATAGCTCCTTTCATACTTAATTTGTTGAGGATGTTCATTGTATTGTTGAGGAACTCGAATTCTTAGTGAATTTCATGGTTTCTTGGTGCCTTGTTGGTCGCTCCCTAGTTATTTGGCTACATAGCTCCACATTGCCCACATTTAATGGTCCACTCCTTTCCCTTAACCCTTCTAGCCCTCACTACATCCCATGTAAACTGCTCTAGTTGTTATATGCACATTGTATTCTCAGTGGTGGAGAATTTGAGAGCCTTGTCAAGCATATGGTAGATTGCATCTTTGGAATGAGTCTTGAGTGAATCTATGCTATTTTCAAACACACAAGTGGAAGTGTTCTACCAGTCCATTTAGGACTACAATTCCTTGTACATACAAGATGTGCTTTGTGGTTCTTTGGGGATGATCAAGTTTGGTGTCAAGTTTGTGGTTTTCAGTCTATCCACTAAGCCAGAAGACTGTGAGATCCCTTGTGATTAGATACGTCGACTCTGGAGTATATTGAGGGTTGAGGGTTGGTCAATGTCATATGTTTCATACACACCATCCCTTTCTGTTATGCGTTTGAGATGGAAGCAACGCCTTCCGTCCGCCTACACGCTTTTCCTCCATTCTGATGGCCACTTTGAGTCGAACTCCTTCACAATGCATAGTTCTCCACGACAAGACAACCAGATGGCAACATGCACTTTAGATTCATCAAACTCATTGGTCTTCCATGATCAACTCATTCTATCAACGGACAGGGAAGTCCACAAACATCTGCAACGTGACATTATAAAAAGTGATGAAAGTATCGTCCTCGACCCATCCTAGGTTTGGTAGGTCACGGGCGTTGTGGTGAGCTAGCCATTGGAATTAAACAACGGGTGTTGAATGTAGTTTGTGCCTTTGTCAAAACATTTTTTTGGTTTTTGGTTCACATTGGTTACCTTCTACAAGCAATGAAATAATGTATAAGTAAGAAAAATTGTGGTAAAAGGTCCATGATTTAGTATTTTTACCAGCCTCCAACCAACTATTGTATAAGCCAACCTTATCAACGCGTGAAGCAATGGCCAACCAATAAGTTCAACTATTCATGCATTCTTTTTGCATTTAAAGATCCTCGACAAATACAAACTACTATGTTGACACACATGAGGTACTAGAGACAATTATTACTACAATATTATATGCTCAAGTAAAATAAAATAGAATAAATAAATTTTGCACTTGGGAAGGAAGGAAATTAATGAGGGAGAAATTGTACGATTTATTAAGCTATGATGACTACGCGTCATCAATCACATCTAATATTAGAATGTAGGGCCTAAAGATCATGACCTTCACTTTTGGTGGAAAATGGGGTTCAATTAGCGCTAACTCTCATCTCCATCACTAAGATTAGTAAGGATTTAAGATAATATTTGATCCACCCACCCCCAATTCTTCCACTTCAATTAAGGCACCTACACAATCCACCCACAATTACTTTTCAACCACCAATCCACTTTTTGTTAAATTTGGCAACTTGAAGAAGGGCGATGAATTTATGGATATTCCGGTTTACCTAAAGATGTTGGGATCGTTTGTGATTGTGGGCATCTGGTTGACGTAATCCCAGTTGTGGGTGACCGGTTCCACAGGCACACAATATGTCACCAGGTATGTACAATTCCTCTTTCTTTTTAATTTAATTTACAATTATGTTCTCACATTTGAAATTTATTCTATATCCCATTCCCATCCCTAATTGTGTTTCATTTATACTACATCGTCTATTTTAAATGGGAAGACGACCCCCTCACCCGGCGCGGAGAAGGTTTGTGTGATGATGTTGGAAATGGAATGTCGCAAGCTGAAGTTTTAATTGCTTACTGCTTTTGCAACCATGCGCACATCCCAGGACATTCACGGGTAGCTAAAAGCGAAGTTGCATCATGTCATCAATAGGCAGCTATTGTGGATGACTATGTTTGTAATGCCCTTAGCCATGTATGTAATTGTTCTAGGTCGGGTGGTGCAGACCACCACGACATGAGGAACTGTACAGTTGTGTTTATGATCAAATCATATAGTTTTCTTCATCAAGTTTCATGTAATTATGTCGCTCAACCATCATTACGTAGTTGAAGTTAACAATAGGCTACTCCTTCGAAAGTCTTGTTTAACTTTAGTGATGTACAAAAAGCATTCACACTTTGAACACACCTATTGTGTATTATATCAAACTTTTGGGATATACGATCCTCCCTAAGCCATGGGTAAAACCTATATTTTGCACTCTGTACATGTTTACGCGTCCAACTACTCTTCTAGTTGGGTGTAATGTTAGAAGAGATGCTTTAGTATGTAGTGCGTGTAACTATTTCTTTGTGTATAATGTGACAAATATTATTTGTTTCTTTACTATGTCACTGATTTTTGCACAAATCATTCCTATGATCGCACCCAACCATACATTCAAAGTTTCTAAGCTGTCATAAACATCCCCACATATCATATTTAAATATGCAAACCTGCCAAACATCCTAGCGTATTACAATGTATTTCTAACAACATCATCCCAACTCCTAGGGTATTACATGGATAATAGTTGAGAATATCCTGAGATATCAATAGTGAATATCCCAAGATATCAATAGTGAACATCCCAGGGTAGCGAAGTGGTTAGACTCTAACCGTTGAGTCCCTATTCCTCTATTTTATTAGCCTGTATGTACACCTATACGACTTGGGCATTTCCCCATTTTGATTTATTAGCAACAGTACATCACAAAGTATAAAAACCTCTAATACAACTCTACAAAATATTGATAACAATTAAACACAAACATCCTGGGAAAATAACATGATGTTTATTGCAAGGTAGCATGACAACAACTGTTATGTTGACAACCATAATACTCTCCATAAATAAATTGTCTAACATCATAATCAAGTACCATAGGGGTTTCTGTAAATTGCCCTCACCCTAACCTAACCTAATCATGATTTGAGTTCAATGGAATATCAAATGCGTAATTTGCGTATGCATTGTACCACCAATAATGCAATCATAGCGTAACTTAGGTAAGCATTGTACCACTAATAACATTGTATAGCTCACTTTCACGCACATTAAATAAAATATACATACACAGGACATCAGCGAAAATATAGATCCCTATGCATCCCCTTTTGTTGTGAATTGACATGAATCTTCTATACACAAAACCAAGGAAAATAAATTAAATCAATCTGCCATAACGACACTTGCATAAATTTGAGTATGAACGACACCTAAAATTGTAGGGCGTCGGAAAAGTTTATAATTTCCCTTGCAATAGGCTTAGCAATCACTTATCCCTATGCTTCACATCGGTCGGGTTGAAGTGTAATCCACCAATGTTCATGGACATGTATGTGAGGACAAACAACCCACTATCATGGCCACTGCATTCAAAACATCGCACCAACTAAGCACTAACCACTAAAACAAAACATGGAACATGCAAAAGCGAATGTTGGTATAGTACGGAGCGCTTACTTGTCTTATTGTGGACATGCAGTCATTTGATCAGCCAAGATAGTAGGATCGTGAACTCCTAAAAATGCATCAACACCATACCGATTTGGTACATCTGTATGTAGTACAGTACACAACATTTTACAAACTTACACAAATGCAACCTCATCAAATGAACTTTTCCCTCATCCAACACTTATCGCATCGTTAATGACCTTTTTATAGCGATTCATCATCCTAAGCCAGCTGCCTACGTGACAAATCACCATCATCAATAACCAGTGCTTGCCAGATTCATCAAATAGGGTATAAACAATTGCAACGTTACTAGAAACAAAGCTCACAACTAGCATATGGCAGTGCACATCTATGTACAGGGTTAGTAAGTTGAAAAGCTTGTGCACTTACATAGCGAAGGTTCGGATGGAGGTGCTTCTTGACAAATGTCCATATCTTCCCCGGGATATCGTTATCCCATGTAAACATATGCTAAAATGCATGCACTACTTAAATTATTAATGACCATTGCATGAAATATAACATCAAGTGCACTTATACATTCTTCTCCACCCACCACACAGATCATGTTAGTGTAAAAACACTAATTTCCACACTAATTTCGAGTGCATACACTGCCTTTGGTGAATGAGGTCCTAGTACATATCAATAGCACAACCCCTCAACAGTTGTTCCTTACATCATCTCCCACACCATGCTTTAGGACAACATGTATAAGGCCCTTTAGAATGTCGGTTGACACATGCATCCATTGTGCCTCCTTCAGGGCAATGTTCCTGATAATTTGTAAACAAAGTCTACAACTAAAACAATATTCAAAGAAAAAGTACAAAATACTTTTGATCAAGAACAAACCAATCTTTGAGTTTTGAGTACTTCCCACTAACTTTCTTCAATAAGTCCACCTTCGACTTTGTAAACGGGGTTGCCAAGCACACTCTTATAGCAAAGATAAGACATGGGCTTTGTAATTATTGCTGGAAAGTCCCCATGCAATGCATCAACATAACCCAACAGCAGAATCCCTCATCTTCTCACTGAAGAACACAATGGAGTCAGCAACTATGCGGGACCTGTCACTGTGCCAGGTCACAGATTTGACGCTCCTAAAACATCCTATAAAATGGAAAGCATATTGTAAACTAAGGAGCAAAGCATTGGTCATTTGCATGTGAAAAAATTTAAGTTAAAAAAATTACACAACTACATATAATTACATGGAGGTTGCCTGCATCCATAATAGGGCGAATTTCCTTCCCTACTGGGATATCACCCAACTTCAACATATCTGTAGCCTCCATCTACTTCCCCCTGTCGACTATATTGGAAAACCTAGCTTTGCACTTGTCCTCTACGCTAGGTTTTCGAGTTTATGTACGGGGAGTCCTGGAAATAAGCAGCTATCCTAGTCCGAGGCCTCCACTTACGCTAGTTAACAGCTATTGGCGGCGGCTTCCCTACTATCTCATTGCAATACTCCCCACCTCAGTCTGTGCTCCTCCCTTCCCACCGTTCATTTGGTACTCTTGATCTCCATCACCATCCCTAGTCAGCTGCCGATCCGCCTCATCAATAGGCGCTGGGACAGTCATGTCGATTATCTTTGGGGCAGTGGGTTCCTCCATAATGCCAACCTCAGCAGTCTAAGACTGCTCAATCTGAGGAGTATCACCTTGCTTAACCTTAGTGGTCTGACCCTACTAAACCTAGGCAGTTTCACCCTACTCCACACACTACGGCACTTGCTCCTCACTGCCACACTGATTGGGGAGTCGCTCCCCATCACTATCACTTGAGGAACTATCAGTGTCAGTGATGCGGAAAGTAGTCGTTGTGTGCACACTCTTACCCAGTATCCCATCAACACGCTCCCCACAAAGTATCACTTGAAAAGGCAATTGCTTAATATCAGGTATCCCAACAATAGGTTGAACCTGCTCACCACCTGAGACCTCAACAACTGCCTACACCATAGCCCGCTGTCAACACGTGGCACATCACAAGCTAACTAATCACATCTAGCACCTCAACAGCTGATACCTCAATAGTTGGCTCTACCACCCTTGGCTGTTGAACTAGGACACCACAACAGGTGGTTCTTCGGCAGCCGACACCTTAACCTCCCACTGCTCAGGAGTGGCTGCCTCTTTCGCACTTTGCGTGTTATGATGATTTGTACTATGTAACTCTATCGTTCGTTGTTCCCCACCATCTTTGTGCACACCATCCATACCAATCATCATACCGTGCACCCCACCCTGATAGACTGCAACACCAACATTATTATTTCCTCCATTGTACGCAGAAACAACTGCATACTTATATAGTCTACCCTCCAAATCATGAACACGACATGCTAACATCTCTGCCTTATTCTCTAGTAACTTATAGTTCTCCTTCTCCAACCGCAAGTGTTCATAAACACAACACAGCTGCTCCTCATATGAAAACCCGTCCTGCATATAGCAAAACATCATATTTATTCATACAATGTAGTAATTATACTGCAACTGCAATTACAAACCATCGTGCATTACCTCTCGATCCTACACATAGTACCTCCACTCATCTATCTCTAAGAATTGCTTATAATTTGTTCCCTTTTCTCCTTTTCTATGGGGTATAACACCGACATCAGCTATATATGTCCACAATTTACGAAAAATTATTATGTCATAACATGTACAAAATTTAGCAAATATTTGCACCTTCGTTCAAAACAATGACACACACCAATTTAACACATACCTCTTTCTCTTTCACTTCGTTTGCAAGGGCATATGCATCGTAATGCTCCCCGTGATCCACTGCATCCCACTCGGCTATCTTAGGGAACCTCATCTCATCATGGTCATAAAATCACATTATGTGCACGTAAAACAACACTTGCGAATTCAACATGCATCAGAGGAAACACACAATTGCAGACAATCAGTACACATTCACATGCAAACAATTAGTACCCCTATTTCCACAACTAGTCATAAGTTCATCATGGTACAGGAATATACTCCTCCACCATTCACTAGTGTTAATACGTGTACATATAGACACACAATTAGACACATACATATAAGTATTGAAGAGAATATGTACATACCCAAAGAAGGATGACACAACCCTTCAGTTACACCTCAATGATAGGTCCCAACAACTTCACCTGGAACTCATCCAATGACTACACATGGAACTGCCAAATTGCCTTTGACCATTCGTACTCCCCTAAATGCTGCTTATCATCAGCATTCCTCCCCATACACCACAACACCCTATACGGTGTCTGCGGAAAGAACAATTTGCTTAGAACCATCCACACAAACAGCTGTATGCACACCTTGATATTATCCTCCTCAGAACTCTCATCACACAAATTAGACATTATACGAATGTAATTTTGCAAAATTCTTTGCCTTCTATCATTTTGAGATTTCTACTTCCCTTTCTTGGTCGCTACTATTTTAGTCATGCACTCCTTCACTATCCTTCCCAAATCACTCCTAATCTCCTCACCATCAAATTCTACCCTCCTATCGGTCGCTGGTAGACTTGTCATCAATGGTACATTAAACACAGTAAAGGGAATTAGCCTCCCCCTTATTTGTAATGCCCTCCTACGTGAAATCCATCAAGTGATAAGTGTAAGGCTCAACTCTCACCTGAGGCTAAATGTGCAATACTATATGATAAGCTTCAATACCATCCCCTTAATAGCTTCTACATGCAAAGGTCCCAACCTACTTATAAAGTTAACAACCATGTCCAATGTCACCTCCTACATAAGATAGGATCAGGACCTACAACCACCTCTGCCAACGGTCATCCCCAATCACAACCCCATCCTCTGCTACCCTAAGTCCCTTGTATCTTTCCTTCCCCTCATTAGGTACCCTCTTTCTCTCATCACATTGTCTCCTACTAATCTCCATCTCCTCTATAGTATGCAAATCAACATCATCATCCTTAGCTAAAGACACAGTACAATAATTGTCTCTTGCAACCTCCTC
Organism: Selenicereus undatus; assembly: GCA_017589665.1. NCBI lineage: Eukaryota > Viridiplantae > Streptophyta > Magnoliopsida > Caryophyllales > Cactaceae > Selenicereus > Selenicereus undatus. Next base: position 67,465,885 of record JACYFF010019584.1, on the reverse strand, counting down.
AGGAGCATAGTTACTTCCCAAAACCGCTCTTCTTTTAGTGTCAACAATCATTGTTGTCTCTTTCTCAACTCCGCCTTCCTCAAACTTTCTCCCTTCTTACCACGACACACACTCATACGTCATTGCTCCATTATAACTACCTGTCTTAGCATGTCACATACACAAAATATATTAAAAGATCATTATCTAACATGAGCAACATTAGTAATAAACACCTACTGATAAACAATCATCCCAAACAAACAACTGCCAAAACTAAAACAAATCCCAGGATATGCTTCAATTTAATGTTAAGGAGATACTGAATACATATCCCATGATAATAATGGCCATCATCCACGATATCTTTATAAATAATCACTCAATAACACATACACACATACAAAACCCACATATTAGCATTCCAACATTATGAACCTTGTCTCGATATCAACTTACGGGGAACAACACCATATATGCCATTCCAAAGTCATCGAACCAATTAAACAATAACACACTATACTCTATCAAAATGCAAACCGACATTACTTTAATAACAAAAGCAAATAACACCCATATTACTCGCATTCCACAAGCTCCTCATTCATATTAATAGACTTTTACAATAAGCACGTCCCAGTATTCTCCTACAAACTAAACTACCCCATTCTTATCCTATACAACTGCCACGAGTTATTCACCTGCCGTTCACAGGATCTAATCCACTCAACTACAGATAACTATCCCAGGTTGTTCACCTGCACTTGAGGATTGTATCCAATGAACTACATATAACTATCTAGGGTTACCTTTAGTTCATAAGATACAATGCACTCAACTACATACAAATATCCCGAGCGATCCTTATAGTTTATTAAAATGAATCTAGCACACTATGCGTAATTTTCCTGGGCTATTCACCAATAGCTCACAGGAAACAAACCATTTACGTGCCAAACAAATTAGAACATCACAACAAATCACCACAAATTCCATACCACATTACCCCCCCCCCCCAAATTTCCCTCTGGTTACCACATCCTCATCCACTTAATACACCTCTCCAACCGTACATTCTTACGACTCACAACATTTACCCAACTCACGAAATATACAACTCCCATTTTTAAACACCATCACCCACCACCAACCTCTAATTCCTACGCAAACATTTCAAATCCGTACATTCTTGTCAACAAATATGTTTAACATTAACATCCAAAATTCATCACAAAAATTCAAAATTCACAAATTAAACTAGAGATTAAGGAACAACTTACCTTAACACGTACACCCGCCAACAGTTGTGCCTCACTTCACAACTGACCCACCTTGCCCTTGCACTCTCCTTCGACGAAGTGTAGAATGTTTCCCTTGTCGCATCCCTCCATTATCAACCACCAACGCCACCACAAACCAAACACTAAGCTTCTCTCGTAAGCCCATCTGTTTCCCTCTGCCAAGACCTTCTTCCTCACCTTCGAAGTCACCCTACATAGTAACTCCCTCCCCTTCTTCCACAACTACTTCTCTCTCCTCACTTTCCTTCTCCATATTAGCTAATCCCCTAATAGGAAACCGAAAGCATGCCAAAGCAAATTACTTTCGAATTAGAAGTTAATTGAGCAGGGGTATTTTCAACAAGTTAGCCCCAACTCCTCTCCCTGCACTACCACTTCAAAAAAAAAAGAGTTTGCAGGAACCCCCAAAAATTAACGCATAAAGGAGCTCAAAAAACCATATAGGCCATAATAAATTAGCCTAACACCTTTTGGCCATTTTCTCTACAATAAAAGCTTGTTTGTAACCCTTAGCTTTGTTGTGGGCCATCTACAACATGTTCACTTTGTTCAGTACTTTTTGGTGGGGGACCTTGGCAATGTGGTAGGCGGTTATGACATCACAAAGCATTATTAGGGGAATTTGTCTAAATAAAATAAAAACTGAATTTGTCAATTCCACAGGCATTCTTGGAATTGTGGAAAATAATTTAACAGTTACTCTATTGAACATCTTTCTTTTTTAAACAAATAAATGTTTTTTTTTTCTTAAAATGAATGTGAATTTATTAAATAATAACTAAATTTGGGGGACTTTCTCTCCCTGGCTAATCCATTAGCTACGTAACCGAACTTTCTTTTGCTCATGTGGAGTCCATAAGTTTGGTGATCCTTAATCCATCTGCTTCTGTCTAATTTTAGTTTTCTCCTTCTAATTTTAGCTTTCAGCTATGTCGATTTGGGTTCTAGAGTTTGCTCGTTCTTTGTTATTATGCTCCTTCATCTTCTAGTTTCCCATCTCCAGTCTTTTGAATTCAAGTGTCCGGATTCGTGTGTCTCCTTTCTTTGCTCTGTGGGTATCTATTATAAAGTGGCTTTGGTGCCCCGTTCTCTACTATCATTGATGTCTTGTAATTTGAACTAGTTTGGTGGTCGAAGCTTTTAGTTATAAATACAAGTTCCAATCATTTAGTTACTTAAGGGTTGTTCTTCGCGCTCCTTACTAGCTGATTTTCTGATGCCCAAGTTTAGGAGGAATTTGACGAGTATATCAGACATCATATTATGGTGATGGATGACCTTATAAATACGCTCACAACATCCAAGTCATTGAAGGAACAAGGGAACCGTTTTCTCAGGAATAAGACTTGATGAATGGCCATCAATGGGTTTGGTAAATCTTTCTAATATCTTTGTGATATTCTTCCCTCGACTAACGAAGAGGCTAGTTTAATGGAAAAGCTTGGTATCTCATGGAGTTTGTCATGGAATCCATAACTCTCTGGACATGTAGAAGGTTGAGCAAGAAAATTTTTGGAATTACGATTTTAATTATCACATTTAATTGTAACGATTAAGTGAAAAATTATATTTGAGAAGAATATGGTCATGCAAAGGAGTAGAGGAGGATTCTAGACAAATAAAAGAAATTAGTGGAGCTCATGACAGCATTCTTTATATTGGGTTGGAAATTATGCTAGATGCTTTGTTTAAGTACTTTATTTTATATCCCTAGCTGATGGAATCGCTGCATTGCCTCATTGCCTGCATGGTTGCCTTTCGGGCTTTCTAGTAGTGGGACTACTTCAAGGTTACATACAGGGGATTTGGATGGCTCTCAGTGGCCGGAGAATGTGGAACGTAATGAGTTTTGAGTTAAACGTAGAATGCATAGTCTGAGAATCAATTAAACATTGCTAAGTGAATTGTGGCCCAAGGAGACATGGTAAGGATATTTGGTTTAATTCTTTTATTGAATCCCTGGGTAAATAATATTTTCTTGTGTTTCTAGTACGTCTATTTAGTATTACTTTTATTACTCATCGAAATAAAAAGAAACAAATGACATATGTAACAAGAAAAAAAAAAGCAAAAAAGGTGATGAACATAATAGTTCACTGACATTGTCGGAACCATCTAGCAATATATTTTTTTCATTGGAGGCCTTTCTTTACTTTGAACCCCAACCATGGCAGCGCATAATTCATAATTTAATAGATTTATTTCCAAAAAATAAAATTAAAGATTGTCAGATTCTATATTCCTATGAAGTAATTAGTCAAGCTTATGAACAAATGCCATTCCTCTAGTAGCACCTAAATCTTGCTTGACAATCAATATTAAAGGTGCTAGTAATTGAGCATCTCCCTTTGTCATAGATCATTAAACCAACGTTCATATACTCAATAACATTGCATATGAACATAAGCTTACGACTTGTTCCTATAAATTGAAATGACGTTTGAATTCCTTATTAATATAGTTAATGTCATGACTTCTTATTGAAACTACCACTCTATCAGTAGGATATATCCCTTATCATTTTCTCACCTTATGAGGCCTTTTTTTAGCAACCTTCTAGCACGCATAAGTGCCTTTATGATGCTCCCAAAGGCTCTTTGTGCAAATGCATTCTTGACATCAAGCTTCATTTGGACTATTGTTTAAAAGTTTTGAGCCCCTCAGTGAGGGTATTAGGGTACCACAACTTAAAACAAAGTGCTTGAACTAGACAAGTGCCGTCTTCTATTGATTCTTATTACCTAAGACAACAAAATAATTGTTGTGGGCATGTCTCAACGTTGGTACATCAATAAGGTATATGAATCATCAGAACCCACGTTGTTGCTATCTATAAACATCACAACTCTATTCGACAAAATTAGTTATACAGGTAGCCGATAGCGGTCACGGTAGCAGATAGTTATTTAGATAATGTATAGAAGTTTAAATAAGCGGCTGAAACAAATGAGTTTAGTAAATTTAGCTATTCAATTAGCTGATTAACTCAAATTGTCATAAAAGAATATATATATTTCTAAAGATAAAACATCTAAAGGGTATTTTTTAGCCAAAAAATATGAAATGCTATTTTTAAATGCCAAAAGCTTATATTGTCAATTTTTTAGAAATGCTGCTTAAAATCCTAAACACTACTTGGAATACTAGTCCAAAAACTAGGTTCATGAATGCAAAAATTTGATTGATTAGTGTATTGACTTAGTTAAAATGCTAAACGTTACTAAAAATGTTGCTGTTGAACACAACCCATAACAGTACATTTGTCGTTGCTTACGTGTAGACATGTTAAAATATCTATCATCATATAGGAAATCTTACAAATCTTGTTGTAAAAATCACAAGTGCTTGTTATTATTATTGTTTGTAAAATGAACACAGAGTTTTAGAGAGACAGAAAGGGGAAGAATTTTAGTGAGAGAATCTACCAATTAAATTCTACCTCATCTAACACAATACAATAGTACATGCTTATATATATATATATATATATATATATATATATATATAT
>JACYFF010019584.1:67436455-67460697 GCA_017589665.1 Selenicereus undatus | reverse complement strand
AGTTATAGGCGATATACTTTCATATTTAGCCTTAGCTAATGATTTTAAAATATATTTATATTTATATATATATGCACACACACACACACACACACATAAGTGTCCTTCTCTGTCTAATACCTGAACCTATAGCTAGATAAATAATTGCCTAAGCACCCTAAGCTTTCCTCTAATTACGTAAGTTCGCGTCGCCAATAATGTAGTAACAACCCTAACAAACCCATATTTTCTCCTCTACTCTGCTACATCCCCCCCACCCTCAAGGTGGAAGTAGGAGAGAATCCACCGATCCCGACCTTGAACACGAATAGTGATGTGAAACTTCACCTAAGGTTTTTGTCGTCAAGTCAACACGGTGCTATCTAGAGGGGACATAAGGGGTTTGAAGGAAACCCTCCATAACCTTGTCGTGCGTATAATGTTAATTAATACAAAGTCGCTTGGTTGTTTCATGGAAGACTGGATTTTCTACAATGTGCATTAGTGCCTTATTGTCACAATGCAACACAATCAGTGATTGAGGTGTAAGATGAAAATCTTCTTTAAGATAAGAGAACCATTCTAGCTTAAAAGTTATAGGCGATATACTTTCATATTTAGCCTTAGCTAATGATTTTATAACATTTTTTGTTTCTTAGTTTTCCATGAAAGTAAAGAGGGGCCCAAATGCAAAACTTGTAAGAGATCGGGGATAATACTTACAAGCTCCCCAGTATCCATCACAGGAAGCACTCAATCTCAAATCATTGGAGGCTAAATAGAGCAGACCTTTGTTTGTCAATATATGCAATGTTGCTTGATAATGAGGTTGTCTAGATTGTTGCAAGTACTGACTAAGATGTTGTGCTGCATACAAGATGTCTAGCCTAATTAATGCAAAATAAAATAATATACCTCTGAGCCTCTTATATGTACTTGGATCAGACATTAAATTCCTAGATTTACTGGACAACTTGAGTCCCTTTGGTAAGGGAAACTTAGCCAGGTTAACCACTGTCATGCTAGCGTTAGTAAGAACATCAAGGATGTATTTTTCGTTGATTGAGGCATACCCCGTTAGAAGATTTGGCAATCTCAATTACCAAAAAATAACAAGCTAATCCAAACGCTTTTATAGTGAAGGCTATATGTAAGTCTTGTTTCAAAAGGATAATGCCCTGCACATCATCACTAATCACTAGCAAATCATCAACATAAACCAGAGCATAGATGAACTTACCTTAATCATGCCTTGTAAATAGGCAATAATCACTTTTAAACTATTAAAAGCCCCCGTTAGCTAATAATTTTGTTAACTCAATATTCCTTTGCTAGAAGCTTATTTTAGACCATAAAATGAACTTTGTAATTTCTAGACTTCTCTTGCCTTGGCATTGAAATACCGTTGTGGTAGGAACATGTAGACCTCTTCCTTTATAAAAGTATGAAGAAAAGCATTATTGATATCCAGTCAGTGTAGAGGCCAATGCTGAGCAATAGCTAGAGCAACAAATAACCTTACAATAGCTAGTTTACCAACTACTGAAAAAGTATGTTTATAGTCCTTATCCTTGACCTATTCAAAACCTCTAATGACAAGTCTTCTCTAGCATCTTTCAACACTCCTATTTGACCTGAATTTTGTCTTGGGGATCCACTTAGATGTGAAAGCTTTCTTCCCCTTTGGTAGAGAAGTGAGTTCCCATGTATGGCTTTGTTTAAGAGCAGCAAGTTCCTGATTCATGACGACATTGTTGTGCTTGTGCATAAATGCTAGGCTCTGGATCTTGCAGCACATTAACTAGAGAAGTCATATAATTAGGAGTTAAGCGTGCCAGATTAGAGTGAGAAATTAAGGAGTAAGGGTGTGAAGAAGCAAGAAAGCTATGGGATAACGAATGTGATTCAGAAGAATTAGGAGAAGTGTGACAGGTTAAACTATTAGCTACCTTATTATGCATATGTTGGTAACCACAAAGTCTTTCAACCACACTAGGGGACGTTTAGGCCTCTGAGACTTTCTAATTGGTGGATCTGGCATATTACATGATTGTCTAGTATGTTTGTCAATCTGAATAAAAGAAAAGTGAGGTGAAGACAATGTTTTTGTATTGGATGGAGAGGATGAAGGTGTGTGTGATTCAGGTTGGAAGAATAGATGACTGTTCATCTAGGTAAGTGAAAAGCTAGGAGGTGAAGCAGATATTGAATCAATGGAATTCGTTTGTGATACATGTAGTAGGAAAGTAAGAGGTGAAGAAGAAGAAAATTTCCTTAGGAAGATAGAATCATATGCAGCAAAGGAAGTTTTGCAAGTGGGTATAACATAGACTGCTGTGTCCTTTGGTAACAAAATTGTATTCTTCTCTCTTGCATTGAAGGGAAAAAATAGTTTTGGAAAACAAGACATCTCTACTATGATAATAACCTTTAAAACCATAAGTATAGCCTAAAAAAACACACTTATGTGCTCTAGAGTCAAATTTGTCTCTTGCACCCACATTTGCATCCAAACACAAGCAACCAATGACCCTTAGGTCTTGTTAGTTTTCTGGTTGACCAAACAATTTTTCAAAAGGACTTTTCAACCCCAAGTTTTCTATGGAAAGGATTTTTGTGATGTGTGTGGCTGATAGTATGCGCTCACCTTAGAATTTTTAGGAAATTAACCTAATAGCCCTAGTAGTATTGAAAAGGTGTCTGTGTTTTCTTTCAGCTCACCGTTATGTTAAGATATTTTCACAATAGATCTTTGATGCAAAATACCTTTTTCAGTGGAAAAAATCAAGATAGGTGTCATGGATAAATTTTGTGCCATTGTCACTTTTGATAGTTTGATGTTAGTGTCAAATTGAGTTTCTCTCATGTTATAAAACTGGATAATAGCATCTTTAACTTGTGCTTTATTTTACAACAATTATGTCTAACTATTTCTTCTAAAATCATCTATGATTATAAGAAAATAATGAGCTGCAGAAATATTTGAAACTTTGTAAGGACTCCACAAGTCCACATGAATGTATTGGAAGGGAGAAATGGTATGAATTGTGCTCTTATTAAAGGGCAGTTTATGCATCTTGGACATTACACATACTTCATAAGAAAAAGATGGCACATGGCCTTTACACCAAGAAAAATGTTGCTTCTTTAGAACAGAAGTGTGATCAAGCCTTGCATATACAATGTCAAAACATGGCACATTACAAGTGGATGGATTCAAAGACATTCTAGCTAAAATAAGTACAGAGACGCCAGGTGTAGAAACTCTGCTAAATCTTTTTTTGCAAAGGCACTATTAGTCTCAGCGTGTGTAAAGAACTTGTATAGTCTATGAACACTATGTGAAATAGCTACCATCCATATAATTTAAAGGTCATGTATCATACATTGGTCCGGGAAGAAAAGAGCAACCAACTTGATGTCTATAATCGGGTAACTAGCTCCTAATTTTTTCCTATTTAGCTTTAATTAATATAATTTAAATTGTAGGCTTGTGGTTGTGACCTTTTGTTTGGTCCATATATTGCATCATTTATGCCCTTATTCATATAGTTTTTCTCCTTCGTATAATAATACAATCTTTACAATTTTTAGTCATTTTGTTTACTTTTGTAGGTGAAAGTTCAATCGAACGAACGCCACAAAAAGAAGCAAAGAAGGAAGAAGAAAAGCATGAAGATTGCAAAGCAAAACGGGGCGACAGGCAACTGTGGCCACCAGCCCCCAACCGTCGCCACCGCTGTAGGAAAAAGGTGCTGGCAACGTCCAGCAGTGGCCCTTTCGACGGCCAGTGGGGGTGGCAATGGCTGACATTGTCGCAAGTATCGTCCACAGAGACCAAAGCAAAATTACCAAGTTCTTTATATTAGAAAATGTTAAGCAATTACTTAATCGAGGATTTTGATTCGGCAACTTCTGACTAATAGTTTCTAAATTCAATGAAGGAAAAATGTCTAGGGATTTATTTAGTTAAGAAAGGCGTTGGATGATACAATTGACATGTGCTTTTCTCTAAATTGGATAATTGCGAGGAATTGCAATCGATTCAGAATTTAGTCTAGAAATCGACCAAATTGCCTAAACTAAACCAAAGTCATTTTTTCAAACTAATTTGTCTTAATCTAGGTTCAGTATTTTTGATTACTCATTCATCCTCACAACATGCAAATTTCTCTTTCAAGTCATTGCTATATTATGTCCTATAAAGCTATCTAACAATCGAATTTCACCTTTCAGTTCTCCATTCAATTATCTCAAGGATGCAACAAACTTTGCCAAGTCCACTCACAACATGATAGTTTCTTGATAAAACGAAATCAAACCAACATGAAATGAAAGCACAACTCTATTGAATTAAAATGATCCAACTACACTTCCATTAACAAACAAACCCCTACACAAGATAAACTACTCTCTCATAATTAAAGATTAAACTAACCAAATGATTCAGCGAGATCTGAGAGGAAAAGGCTTGGCGATGATAGCCTCCAACAAAGTCTTTAAACCGCCAACAAAACTAAGTTCCACACTCACGATTCTCACTTGCACACAAAATCAAACTAAAATCCTAACCACAAAAAGTAAAATTTAGGAAAGGGAATGACTATCTATGATGATGGGATTCTCTTCTTTCTGCTGCTGAGGGACGCCCTTTTAAGCAAATCTCGAGCTTTTCCAACCACATAGCCGAAGGGAGACGAAGAGGCAACAGTTATACAGGCACCACAGTTTGTAGTAGCCACCACGGTCGGACCGTGGTCGTGGCTGGAGCCGAATTCTGCTCTTCTCTTGCTCCATGGGCATAGGGCTCGGGGTATCTCCGTGGTAGGTTAATAAGTTTCCAAAATGTGGGTCAAATGTTCGGTCAAACGATCTAAAATCCAACAAATACCATCAAACGACCATACCCAAGCATAAAATGAGAGTAGGAGTACAAATTATTGCACAAAGCACACAATTCTCCTAAAAATGCAACAAAATGGCCTTAAAATGATATATAAGTTAAACAGTTATCAAACTCCCCTATGCTTGAACTGTTGGTTGTCCCTAAGCAACACTAAGACCGAAGATTATTCAAAAACCTCCTTAGGATAGACATTGGTAGTATCCTAATGGCAAAGCCGATCCAAAGTGAGCCCAAAAGCTGCAAAAATCATTTAGCAAAGAGACTAGGGAATGAAATTTTCGAAAACCACTTGATATACCACAATGTCAAATTTGAATCAATCCCCCTAAGTCATCAAATACATTCACACTAACATATGAAACAAATGGAGCTACTAATGCCGGCAGAACCTCACTATAGTCATGTGGCACTCATCACTCATGTGTTTAAAATGTAAGAGGGTTCCCTCAATTCTCATTCTAGAGACTCAAATCTACCATAAGCTTGACAAGATTCTCTAATTCACTATCACTAGAATGCAATACACATTGGACAATCATGAGGACTTTTATAAGGTTATAATGGGGCCATAGGTAAAGGTAAGAGGGGAACGAATGTTTTGGAAATGTGGAGCTAGAAGCCATACACTAAGAGCTAAATGACTCCAATGCACTCATACAACATTCTCCTTAGACCAATACAATTCATCTACAAAATACACCCCCATTTGAGAGATAAAGAGTTGAAAGACATAAATATCTTTTGCAATCCAAACAAGGGTAACGCTCTTTTTTATTATTGCCCTTTTTTTTCTTTTCTCTTCCTTTTTTTCCATTTTTTTGTCTTTTTTTGTCCTTTTTTTCTTTTCTAAAGAGTTAGCTAACCGAAATCTATACCAAACTTTGAATTTCAACTCTTCTCTAAACTTTGTATAACAAGACAAGGGATATCTTATATAAAACAAGAACACAAGTCCCTTCTCCAAACAACCAAATCCACTAAAAAGTTCTCAATACACCTTTCTAGTTCCCAATTAAACTTGATGCACAAGGATGAAACACTCTTCTAGTCTTGCCTTAAGGGCTACATAATCATTTGGCCAAAAGTTATGGTAGGAGGTTCAAATCAATAAAAACGGATATAAGCTCAAAGGGGCTAGCAAGGGATATAATGTATAGAGAAGGTGGCTATCTGGTCTTTTAGGCTAACAAGTCAAAGAAGGCCTCAATCATATTGCCTAAATGCATATCCGAAATGTGTTCTTCAATGAGAATCAAAGCAAGTTCTAGAGAATTGATATCAAGGAAGAGTCGCTCACAAATTGACAACAAACTAAATTGATAAGTTAGTCTTTAAAAGCTCAAGGCCTCACGGGACATCTACCAAGGTCATAACCAGCTCATTAGTAAACACATGCCAAAACTAAAGTAAAGGGTCATGGGGTAATCAACTCGCACTAAACATATGGTCAAAGCATGAAGCTCTTTTTCGAAAACTCATTCTCAGACATTTTTATGCACATTTGGGCAAATTCAAAGGATCAATCTAAACTAAAGAAGTCTACCTAGTCTATAAAGATCATCATCAGAGGATTTTTTTTCTTTCTCTTTTTTTTTTTCATTTTTTCTTTCAAAGATGCATGATCCTAATAACAAGCTTTTGAAAAATGCAAAAACTATGAAAAGAAACCATAAAAACCTAAAATGCAACCTAAAATGAAAACAAACCTAAATGTACTTCTAAAATGCTTCTAACCACATAAGATTAAAACCTACAATAAAACTCCAAATACAATCATGAATAATATATACAATGCATGCACAAGCACACACCAAAACAAATCAAGCATTAGACGCCATCAAATACAGACTAACTCCTCCATGCTTAAACAAAACATCGTCCCCAATGTGCGCACATAGGAGAAAAAGGGAAGGGGGAGTAGAAAAAAAAACAATCAGAAAGGAGGGGGGATGACGGGGTTGGCCATAAGAGATATGCCAATCTCGCCATGTCTCTAAACAAGCCTTATAATCCTGGAAGTATGGAGCCTGGGAAACAAGCATCCCCTGCAACTCGTCATGGCACTCTTGGATAAAGTCACGAAGAGCAGCGTTCTCAGAAGCAACATATGCTCAAAGGGATACTTGCTCCTCCTGGATGGACCGAAGGGTGGCTTGGAGGTCGGTATAGTTAGTTGGGGGTGATTGGGAAGAAGAATTAGGTCCAGCTTAACTAGTAAATAAGGGTGGAGGGGGTATGGGTTGAACAACCTCGGCATCATCAGGTACCCAATAAAGGTTAGCCCGGTGAAATAAGGTGATTCAATCAACATTGGGAAGCGACAGAAGCCGATCCCCGGGATATATATGCTGCGTAGACGCCTAGTCTCTACTTCATAAAAGTTCATTAGCTCAAAAGCGACTTTGATTAGGCCGCTCAGACTCAGATACTCGATCCTCAAGGTGGGGCTCAATGCCCAAAAATCTAGCGATGGTAGTGACGATACCACCAATGACTATCTTACCCTTAGTGCTAACAGCAGCACTAGACAATTGTCTGGCCAAGAATGCGTCAAGATCAAGTTGAACACCATCAAGCATACAGGATAGAAAATATAGCTCAGACAATCTCGGGACATTCAAACTATCGTCCCGAGCAAAGAAACAACAAGCAAGGATGAGTTGAGCTACTCGAATGCAAGGGTTCTAAATATGGGTACATTTGGAAGAACTAGTACTATACCTAACACTCCTCAAAAGCTCACCCCAAAATGCATTTGGGTTGAATTCTCAGGGGACGTGACGGTTTGTTAAATCCATGCTAGGTGGAAAATCAAAGATGCCATTGAAGGTACCTAAGTTTAACTCATAAAATTGCCCTTGCAAATAAAAGGAGATGTATCCTGCTTGACATTGAGGCCCTTGAGTGACCTCGACATATAGAGTACTCAGGAACTCTAAAGTAAGGTCCCTATATGCATACTCCTTAATCTCAATGAAATGTCCTATACCCCCTCGTGCAAGCAACCAACGTATATCATCTAACATTCCTAAGTGGCCCAATAGTTCCTTATCATAGTAACGAGTTGCCACAACCATGTGTTCATTCAAATAGGCATATCTAGCAACATGATCGGGGTTGGTTAAACCAGGAGGATGAGGAATGTTACTTTGAGCTCATGCATTGCTGAAAGTTCGGGAGGTCCATTGAGGCTAGGATGGTGCTTGGCTAGATGTTCCTGCCTTCTTGATACTCTGTCTCATGGTGGGTGCCATGGTTGCAAACAATGGAAGAAAAATTGAAACTAAAACCTAAAGAATAAGATGTGAGAAAGAAAAATAAAAAATTTAAGTGAAAAAGGAAAAAGAATTAAAGAGGGAAGAAAGTGGATGGAAGATGGCTGAAGGTGAGATGAGGTTGAAGAAGAAATGGTGGAAAGATGTAAAATTTGTGGGAGAAAGAGAAAGATTAAGTGAAAAGGTGAGATTTTGAGTGAAAATGGAGTGAAAATGAGAAAAAATGAGCGAGAAATGAAGGTGTAGCAATGGTGGTTTTAGAGTGAGAGAGAGAGTAGGGAACTAGAGAGAGAAAGCGTTGAAGAAGAAGAAGAAGATTGGGAAAATGGATGGTCACCGCGGTCAAAACCCCTTGACCGCAGCCCGTAGCAGCTCACCACGGTTAGACCATGGTGTCTGTTGGACACCAATTTTCTTTGTTTTGCAGACTGGGCACCCCACGGGGCAGTATGGGAGTGTTTCTTGGCCAGGGTGCCCAAAATTTTTTCTTTCTTCTTTTTTTGGTTCTCTTTTTGTTTTTCTTTTTTTCTTTTTGTCTTGTTCTTTTTTATGTGCTCCCTACTTCTTTCCTTTCTGTTTTTATTTTTTTTTAAAAAATACTAAGAAATGAAAATTGAAAGCTATAAAAAGGGGCTTGGGTTGCCTTCCAAGAAGTGCTTTTTTAAGGTCAAGAGCTTCACCATGCTTCTATGCTCAGTCTGGATCGGTGAGTAAATGGACGTCATTTTTATCAGAAACCACAAAATTGAACTTCTTCAAATGAAGGCACCACCTCAAAAGCTCAGGTACCTTCGTTGTCATCAATTGACGCCAGAGCACATTGTCAGCATACAAGAGAAACCGAGTATGTGGCCCATCAGACTGGCCACTATCACCTTGTTCAATTCCCCAATCAAAGTCTGCATCAAGTCCTTGCATATAGAATAAAGCAAAAATCGCTTGAGCAGACCTATAATAATCACTCACAGTAGACTCATTAGAAGCATGGGACTCAACCTTGGGTATGTAGGCGGCATAAGAGCAGCAAACTCCACCTTAACATACCCTTGCTTGGGATCCTGAGTAGAAATCCAATCAAAATCAGAAGGATCTTGAAAATTCAAAACGTCCTCCATGTCAATCTTAGGAGAAGGGGGAAATGCATCTAATAAGGAAGAATTAGGATAAACCACTTTCTCCTCCATATAGCATAACATAGCATAACACCCTTGTACTTCAAATGTTAATCGCCCCCTTTTTACATCAATATGGTAACCTGCTGTAGCCATGAAGGGCTACCTAGAATAACTTGGACATCATTGGTCTCAGTCATATCGGCAATGATAAAGTCTTCCAATACCCAAATATCTTCTATTTTGACTGGCACATCCTCTAATTTGCTTAAAGGTTGCGTTTCAAAACCACCTGCTAGTTGTAGTGAAAAGGCTGTGGCAATGGTCCTAAGTGAAGCTTACGAAACAAAGAATATGGCATTAAACTGACGCTTGCACCTAGGTCGCATAAAGCTCTCTCAATTTCTACCTTTCCCACAACACGGGGGATAGAAAAACTACTTGGCTTAGGAAGCTGAGATGGAAAAAATGTGGGGATCTCTCAACTTTCATTCTCTATGAATGTCACGGCCTTGCCACCATCATTTCTTATCTTACTCTCAACCATGATTATTTCTCTACCCGTTTCAAATGGTGTGTCCTCAGGGTCAATAGAGTTCTCTACGCCTTCCTTCAAGGTAACGCAATTACAATGCTCACGGGGGTTAGATTCTGGTTTACTCAGGAGTCTACCTAGAGGTTTAGATGAAGAGCTGGCTTGCTGGGCAATTTGGGCTTCCAACATCTTATTGTGAGTTGTAAGCATATCAACCTTATAGGCTAATTGCTTTGTATACTCATCTTGCTTTTGTTGCGTCAAAAGCATACTTTCCATCGTGGCCTCTAAGTTGGACTTTTAGAGAGCTTGTGGAAGAAAAGGCGGTCTTTGAAAACCGAGGGTTGGCCTAGTGTGTACTGGGGGCATATTTGGAGGGTTTGGATTAGACCTATATAAGAAATTCGGATAGTTCCTCAAACCCAAATTGTAGGTATTGGAGTAAGGGTCATTGGACGGTCTCGAGTTGAAGTTTTGGACGTAGTTGACTTTACTAGAGTCTTGGAAAAAAGGACTCCGAACTTGGGAATTCACAGTCACATGTTTAATAGAACCACAAATTTCACATGGAAGAGGGGCATTAGAATTCACAGCATTCACATTCATACGGTCCAACCTTTGAGTCATAGCATCAACTCTAGTAGAAAGCAAAGTAAGTGCATCAACTCCAAGCTTACGTCCAACCCGTTTGGGTTGGCCTCGTTTGGTGGACCATTGGAAATTATTTAGTGTCATCTCCTTTATCAGATTGAAGGCTTCATCCTCCATCTTGTTCATCAAAGTGCCTCCCACCGCATCTATGGTGGATCGCACCACTTGAGTCACTCCATTGTAAAAGGTCTAGATAATCATCCACCTTTGGAGTCCATGATGAGGGCATAACCTTAGTAAGTCCTTGATTCGCTCCCAAGCTTCATGAAGTGATTTATCTTCCCTTTGAGTGAAGGTAGTGATCTGGTTCCTTAGACTCGCCGTCTTGGATGGCGAGAAGAATTTGCCAAGAAAGGCTTTTGTTAGCTCGTCCTAAGTAGTGATGGAATCCGGTGGTAATAAATGTAGCCAAGCAGGCGGCTTGTCCTTCAGAGAAAATGGGAATAGGCAAAGGCGAATTACATCAATGGAGACTTTGTTTAACTTCAAAGTATCACACACCTCCAAAAAGATTGAGAGGTGAAGATTGGGGTCCTTTATTGGTGATCCTCCAAACGGTGTTTATTGAACCATTGAAACTAGTGTCGACCGTAACTCAAAGTTATTTACCTCCAACGTGGGTCTAGCTATGCTAGAGCTAATACCTTGGACACCCGGAGTGATGAAATCTTGGAGTGTCCTTTCAGGTTCCCTTCTTAGTGGTTCCATCTTTGGCGAAGTTTCTCGAGCCTTGCGCCTTTATCTTTTTACCCTTTGATTCTTCCTCTTTTGATGAAAAGTCCTCTCAATTTCAGGATCGCGTTCGTAAGCAAATGGACTTCGTGTAAAAGGCAGAATCTTCCTGCAAGCTAAGTCACCAACACTACCCAATCAATTAAAAGTGATAAAAAAATAAAAATAAAAGAAAGATACTTAGACACAACTGCAAGTGTACGGGTGTTGTAGTTAAAAAGAAAGTATCGTCCACAGAGACCAAAAGCAAAATTACCAAGTTCTTTCCATTAGAAAATACTAAGCAATTGCTTAATCGATGATTTTGATTCGGCAAATTCTAATTAGCAGTTTCTAAATTCAATCAAGGAAAAATGCATAGGGAGAAAGGTGTTGGATCATACGATTAATATGTCCTTTTCTCTAAATTGGATAATTTTGAGGAATTGTAATGGATTCAGAATTTAGTCTATTCTTTCAAAATCGACCAAATTATCTAAACTAAACCAAAGTCGTTCTTTCAAACTATTTTGTCTTAATCTATGTTCAGTATTTTTGATTACTCGTTCATCCTCCCAACGTATAAATTTCTCTTTCAAATCATTGCTATATTAGGTATTATGAAGCGATTTAACGATCAAATTTCAGCTTTCAGTTCTTCATTCAATTGTCTCAAGGGTGAAGAAAATTTGGTCAAGTCCACTCACAACATGATAATTTCTCGATAAAACGCAATCAAACCAACATGAAAAGAAAGCACAATTCTATTGAATTAAAATGATCCAATTACACTTCCATTAATAAACAAATCCCTAGACCAGATAAACTACTCACTCATGATTAGAAATTAAACAACTAACCAAATGATTCAGCGAGATCCGAGAGGGAAAGGCTTAGCAATTACAGCCTCCAACAAAGTCTTCAAACCACCAACAAAAACTGAGTTCCACACTCCAGATTCTCACTTGCACACAAAATCAAACTAAAATCCTAACTACAAAAGGTAAAATTTGGGAAACGGAATGACAATCCATGATGATGGGATTCTCTTCTTTCTACTATTGAAGGACGCCGTTTTAAGCAAAATCTCGAGCTTTCCTAGCCACACATCCGAAGGAGATGAAGCGGCCACAGTGACACAGGCACCACGGTCTGTGGCAGCTACCACGGTCGGACCGTGGTCTTGGCAGGAACCGAATTCTGCTCTTCTCTTGTTTCACGATCATATGGCTCGGGGTACCTCTATGGTAGGTCAAGAAGTATCCAAAATGTGGGTCAAATGCTTGGTCAAACGATCTCAAATCCTGTAAATATCATCAAACAACCGTACTTAAGCATAAAATGAGAATATGAGTATAAATTATAGCACAAAGCACACAATTCTCCTAAAAATGCAGCGGAATGACCTTAAAATGATATATACGTTAAGCACTTATCAATGGCCACCCATCATCACCCTGTGTTCTTCTTGCCTCTTTTTGCCTGGCTTGATTTCTATTTAAGGGGACCTCTTGGGACCTTCTGAGAGAGCCTTTTGGGAGGTTTTAGAGCTAGGTTTTAGTTTAGGTTAGTCACTAAAACCCACATTAGGGTTATAATAAACATTGTAGATTAGGTTCTATTTTGCTTATTTTAGATTCATGCTTGTGGATCTTTAAGTCTATCTAAGCAATCAAGACTAATTTCTCTTCTCTATTTCTCTTTAATTTCATGTTTTTTGTTTTGTTTGCTACTTTATTAATTATGTGCTTTGATTTTCTTCTTGATGTTGTTTAATTGTGATTAAAGTTGTGATCTTTGACTGTGGTTAGCCTTTAAGATGGCTAGTTGATATTATTTAAACATTAGCCTACCTTGTTCATGTTTGGATTTGGGGTTTTCTCTCACGTCCGCCAAGTGTTCGATGAAATGCTTGAAAGACTTTTCATCTGAGTTTTGGGACCATTGACCTACGCTAAAAGGTGAGGTTAATTGTATAGTGTCGGTAGAGAGGATAGCTAGTGTTTGGACATAAAAATAGTCCAAATCCTAACTAGGTCAGGGGTTGCTACTCTTGTAATTTAATTGGGCTAACCCCATGAAAAGATGTGGTTAAAACAATTAAACTAGCCTTTCACCCTTGAAAGAGGGCTTGGGCGAGCTGTTATGGTGCAATCGATCATCTTTGAATGCTAGCATAACTTGAGAAGGCGAGGATTTGACCCGATTAGTTAGTTAATCTTAGTTTTAATTACAATCAAGGTCCTTTCTGCTTGCCTTAGTAGTTTAGTTCCTTTTTCTAATTCCTTTTTCAATTATCCTAGATTGTAAAACTTAAGCTAACTTAGAACTTGAAACCCAACTCCCAGTGGACGACACCATGAGTACTCAGCGATAAACCTTGCACTGGAGGTTATAAATTTAAAACTTCAATTCTTCATATCATGTTTGGGGCCGTTGTTGGGGAGTAGACGTTTTTCAAGTTTGGGGTTTACTTGAGCTTTCGAGTCTAGGATTTTAAAAAATTCAAAAGAATAAGTTTGAAAAATCAAAAATTTCTAAAAAAGTCAAAATGGCTATTTTTTGTTTATGACAATTTTGAGCATGAACCTTTTTGACAATATTTGCGTAGATTAAATGATTATAGTGCTTAATGTGTGCATTACACATATGAAAATGGAAAATATGCAACGTTATGCTCGAGGTAATAACACATGAGACTTGAGTCACCCTTGAGTCCATGTGTTATAGTGGTATGTGCTCTTTAAATGTTGACGACATGTGAGGTGTGTTTAAGTCGTTAGCTTGGTATCAATGGCAACATGAGAGTGCTAGTGAGTCTTTTGTATGCTTTTCCCCCTTTCCCTATGGTCTGCACGTTCAATCCCCATGTGTAGATCAATTTAGGGATTCATTTCATCATCAATCCTCTTATTCTCACATTGTGTGCTTTTATTGCAAATCTTTTTATCATGATGTGAATTCTTATCCTATTATGATCTTTCTGATGAATGCTATGCGAAACTTAATGCCGTAATAGAGACAATGAATGAGCGACGTGAGTGTTTTATTAGTGAGAAGAGGGAGTGTAGCCTAATGCGTGAGACCATCCCTAGTCTACCTTCCCTTAGACCTAAGGCAAGTCTCTATGATGATTGTGACTCTTACCTTCCCCTAGAGGTCGATTCTACTATCGATATACCTTTGACCGACTCAGAGGAAGTGTTTGACTCTCCCTTGACTTCTTCACCAGTTGTTGCTCCCTTTTTTCTAGCACACTTAACAACACTACCATTGGTGGCTTGAACTTACTTTCTCCTCCCCTCCCTTTAGCTCAATGCAGGGGGTTAAAGATAGGTGAGCCTTCTAAGGGTGATGCTAGTTGTGTTAACGGTGATTTGTTTGCTTGCTTAAAAGAACCTACCTTGATTGAGCCATTTCTTGAGGAGACTCCCTTTGAGGAGTCTTGTGGTGATGGTGTGGTGATTGGTGTCGCTCCTAGCATTGAGCATATAGACACCAGAGTCCCTTGACTTAGCCCCATTTCATCCCTCATGCTTCCCGCCAGCCTCTCGCATTTGCATGCATTTCAAGAGTCCCTAGGTGACATTAGAGGGTATACTCGCTCCTTTGACCTTTATTATGCATACCTAGAGGATATGTCTAGAAAGATCCTGTGGAGTACTTTCTTGATCTTACTTTTGATTTTTCTATGACATTTGATAAATTTAAGAGGACACTGACCATATTTGTTATGATCTTATTAGTATTCTCTTATTCACATCATTTTGACATACATGCAACGACACATGATAAGCTCTTGTGAGTGTTGACCGCATATGATTTAAAGACTCGAGTCTTGAGAGATGAGAATGAGTGATTGATGCTCCTCAAGCCTCCACAACACTATCTTAGAGAGGCATAGTTTGGGTACAATCATCACCCAACCTGGTATAATCGTTCTAGTTCTTCTTCCTTATTTTTATTTTCTTTCTTTTTAGTTTTGTTTAGTTGTGGATACTAGGTTGTGTTATTGTTGGTGATCAATATTGAAGTGAAACTTGTGACGTTGTGAAGCCAATTGATGGCTATGATCACCTTGTACGTCTTTTGTGTATAGTTGTGTTTTGTTATTATTGGTATTGTTGGATTTGTATATATTCTTTGTTGCTGGTGCCGATTTTGTATATGTGTATATTCTTCTTGTCAATTGGGTGAGGTTATGTTTTTGGGTGAGCGTGACAACTTATGTATATATGTGTTCGTTGGGTATTCTTATGTTTTTGGTTTTGTTTTGTGTTTTGTGTGTTTTGTGGTTGGTATTGACTCCTTGGCTCTCAATGAGGACATTGTGAGATTTAGGTGTGAGTGGGGAAAGTCATATACCCTTTTGTGCATATTTTTGTGAAATGTGTTCAATAATTTTGAGTGTAAATTAAATGCCGTAATTATACGACTGTTGTCGTAGTACTTGAGGGTCGTCTCCATAGGGACGATGGTGAGATTTAAGGTCACTAAATGCAAAAAATAACTAATCTAGCATCATTCTAAGCTAATTACACAATAAACAAACAAAACTATAGACTGTAAATGGATCTAACTATAGAGAATCACTAACTTTTCATATCAATCACTATAACCTAAATGAGACATTATATAATCTAACTTAAATAACATCAAATCAAGGCAGCTAGAACATAATAGAATCAAAAGAAAACAAAAAATAGAGTAGCAAGGGAGGGGGAAATCTTAGCCTTCTCAGCAGCGTGCAATCAACAATAGAGCTTACAAAAACTATACCGAGAATTGCTCAAACTTGGCGGAAGCACCATACACTTGTTTTCAAGCAGAACAAAAATAGGGCAGGGGTGAGATTGCTAGCAGGTGATCATTAACCCAACGAACTTAAACCATAAATCAAAACTTCATCAAAACTAATGAATTATAACCTGGCAGTCATAACCCAGCAAACATAATCGAAGAGCATAGAAAATAGAACAGAATACATGAAGATGAGGGCAGGGTTTAGGGAATCCATGGGTGTCCTAGCACACAGCTCGACCCAGGAATAATCTTCGACCCAATCCCCCATCAAAATAGCAAACCAAGTTCATTGCTTTAATCACCATAGCTAAGCTATCGCAAAACATAGAAGAAAGGGAGGAGGGGAAGCTCGATTTCAGCCATCCATTAACCCAAAACTAACCACAAACGAGCTTCAAAACCCATAAAAAATGGCGGAATCTCCATTACCTAGTACTAACAGAATGAAAACAGGGAAGGGAAATATATCGAAATCAATCAAACTTGAACCCAAAACATTATGGTTGCAAGTTGAAAATCAAGAATGTCGACTCCAAATTACGAAAGCAAGCCTAATTACATGAATTTGAAGGCTAAAAACAAACCTAAATTCGATAGGGATGAAACAAAAACAAAAACCCTAAATTCCTAACAATTGAGATTAAAACTATTAGGAACCCTAGAATTAAACCTAAAAAAGTAACTAAACCTAATTGATACCCAGCAATGTTCTGAATGTGCCACTTCCTCGATTTATACTGGAGCCCTCTTCAATAGCGGCCCTTGATGTGGAATGGCGTGGACGGCAGATGGGGATGCTCTATTGGCGTGCTATGCTGGCGGTGAAGGAAGTGGTGAACGATGGTGGATAAGGATGAGATAAGATGGTGGTGCTGGTTGAAGGAGTTTTCGAAGAGAGAGATGGGTTTGAGAGAGAGAGTGAGAGAGTGAGTGAAGATGGTGAAGCTCATATGGTGGTATTGGGTTTGGGGTTTTTCTGGCAGCTAAAGGCCAAGAGAGATAAGAGAGAAAGTGAGGAGATAAGTGATGGGGGCAATGCAGTCAAGTGTTGCACGCGTGCCCAAGCTGGGGTTTAGGTAGAAATAAGGCTTTCCTTTTATTTTTGTGTTTCTACCTTGCTTTTTTCCAATTTATTCAACACCTATAAAATCAAATAAATTCAAATAAAAATCTAAAAATAATAATTATTACAAGCATAAATTAAGCATAAGGGTATTATATAAATATCATATTTTTGCCGCAAACAAATACCCCAACATTAAGATTTTGCTCGTCCTCAAGTAAAACAACTAAACTACCTAAAAAGAAATTGAAAATAAAAAAAAGAAAATCCTAACTCACTTTCGTAGGAAGCACGGTTGCATTTAGCGTATGCAACAAGCCCTTTAAATCCCTCGGTTTTCCGAGTGGACAAGTGAGGTCTCATCACGGTTTTCAAGTGAAATACCCATAAAAATTATTTCAAAAACAAAAAAAAACTTTTTCAACACATAAACATATATACAAGTAATTAGGAAACCCTGTACATAACTTGGGCAATTGCATCACCCTAGTAACGAAGGTACAAAAATATATACAACTAGAATGTCAAAACAGAAGACATCTAAGTCAAAATAAGCATCCTGAATCTCATTTTTCACCCCACGCAAAATATGCAACGATATGTACACCTTAGTGCATGTGTAAATATGTTTCAACTCTTATGAATCAAGTTGCTAACATTAACATGATCTATATTTGCTTGCCTAACTGTCTTATTTGCTCCTTTTTCTATTTTTTTCCTTTTTCTGAAGAATAATCACACGCACACGCTAAACCCGGTTGAGTTACAAATATTTAGGCCTTCCCTAAAAACAGGTTTTATTCGTTTGTGCAAAGCACTTATTCGTTTGTGCAGCTAAAGGCCAAGAGAGATAAGAGAGAAAGTGAGGAGATAAGTGATGGGGGCAATGCAGTCAAGTGTTGCACGCGTGCCCAAGCTGGGGTTTAGGTAGAAATAAGGCTTTCCTTTTATTTTTGTGTTTCTACCTTGCTTTTTTCCAATTTATTCAACACCTATAAAATCAAATAAATTCAAATAAAAATCTAAAAATAATAATTATTACAAGCATAAATTAAGCATAAGGGTATTATATAAATATCATATTTTTGC
The DNA here is from genome assembly GCA_017589665.1 of Selenicereus undatus. Classification (NCBI taxonomy): domain Eukaryota; kingdom Viridiplantae; phylum Streptophyta; class Magnoliopsida; order Caryophyllales; family Cactaceae; genus Selenicereus; species Selenicereus undatus. Next base: position 67,442,573 of record JACYFF010019584.1, on the reverse strand, counting down.
CGCAAACAAATACCCCCACATTAAGATTTTGCTCGTCCTCAAGTAAAACAACTAAACTACCTAAAAAGAAATTGAAAATAAAAAAAAGAAAATCCTAACTCACTTTCGTAGGAAGCACGGTTGCATTTAGCGTATGCAACAAGCCCTTTAAATCCCTCGGTTTTCCGAGTGGACAAGTGAGGTCTCATCACGGTTTTCAAGTGAAATACCCATAAAAATTATTTCAAAAACAAAAAAAAAAACTTTTTCAACACATAAACATATAAACAAGTAATTAGGAAACCCTGTACATAACTTGGGCAATTGCATCACCCTAGTAACGAAGGCACAAAAACATATACAACTAGAATGTCAAAACAGAAGACATCTAAGTCAAAATAAGCATCCTGAATCTCATTTTTCACCCCACGCAAAATATGCAACGATATGTACACCTTAGTGCATGTGTAAATATGTTTCAACTCTTATGAATCAAGTTGCTAACATTAACATGATCTATATTTGCTTGCCTAACTGTCTTATTTGCTCCTTTTTCTATTTTTTTCCTTTTTCTGAAGAATAATCACACGCACACGCTAAACCCGGTTGAGTTACAAATATTTAGGCCTTCCCTAAAAACAGGTTTTATTCGTTTGTGCAAAGCACTTATTTCATTACCCAACCAGATGTGTAATTAAGTAAAATAGCACATATTCAAGAAAATTAAAGATATGAAATTAGGATAGTGGCTATGAACATTGGTGCCCAGCTTCTTATTCACATTTTAGGCTTTTTTTTCTTTTCTTCTTTTTTTCACATTTTCAAGAGCTTAAAAGGCAACTTCAACAAACAAAAAGTTCACATGTCAACTTAACAACAAGACTCGAAGAATTGATAATAAAGTGAGAAAGGTAGCACAAAATCACACATATGTGATAAGTTTATTATGAAAAATCGAATATCCATCCTCAACTAGACATGTCTTCGTGCAAACTCTATCTACATGTACTCATCAAGCTAGCAACATGGTATCACAATCGCCAAAGAAAGCACACAAATCCCAAAAGAAAAAGATTTTTTTTTTGAATTTTTGAAAATTTTCAAAAAATATGTACAAATAGGCACCTCATCCCCACACTAAAACTAAACAATGTCCTCATTATGGGAACTAAGGTGCCAAAAAGCAATCACATAAGCTACACAACCGTAAAACCAACACAAAACCACAAATACATACAAACTAGGAGACCACCAAAAATAAAATTAAAAAAACAAAACCAAAAACTAAAATCACTAAAATCAAAATCACAACCACAACTAAAACAAAAACAAAACCAAACACACATATTTACAAAAACCAAAAACCAAAAACCAAAATCACAAAAGAAAGCAAATCAAAAACCAAAACAAAACAAAATAAAACAAATCATGACCAAAACACATGTAATCACCACAATAGAAACAAAACCGAAACCAAGGACTTACTAAATACAACACTAAACTAAGAGAAACCTAAAACAAAACAAGAATCAAAAGAAAAGAAAAACACAATACGAGACCAAAACAAAACCACTAAAACATCAAAAAGAAAACAAAAACAAAGGATTAACAAAAACAAAGTATGAAACAAAAACAGAATCAAAGAAAAACCAAAACTTACAAACCAAGGAAACAAAACAAACTAAAAAAATATACAAAAACAATCCTAGATATCCACACCTAACAAGTATTCACAAAATCATAACACAATCAAGGGTGATCATAGCCAACACGGCCCCACAAATCCTAAATTGCTCCTCAAGATCGATCACCCACACAATCACAATCCTAAATATCCACAACTACATACAAAAAGAAAGAAAGAAATGAAGAAGAAGAGTAGGGAAAAGGTAGAATGATCATACCATGGTGGATACAGATTGTACCCAAACTAAATGCCTCACTCATATGGTGTTGAGGAGGACCATGGAGCATTATCTCCTCCATCTTAACTCACAAGCTGCTACTCGCATCAAAACCAACCAATGATCGAACCGGCTTGTCAACCAACCGGGCACAATCCGCTTAAAAATGCAAGTAGTTAGAAATAGGAGCTGGAGTAAAAATAAAGTGCACACATGGAATGCAACTCAAGGCTCTCTTGAACTTATCAAAGCTCATAGCCCAATCAGAAGAGGGATTTGTATATTCAAAATCAGACGCACTAGTCAATAGCCTAAGAAAGATATGGCTATATGAATGCAAAGACCATCAAGAGTAATCTGAATGATCAAAAGGTATTCGACATTTCTAAAGGGGGAGGGGAGAGAACCAAAGCAAGGCCAATCAAGGGAAATATGAAAATCAAAGCTCAAAGGATGGCCTAAATTCAACTCCTTCACCTCAAAGTGATCCTCGAGTCTATTTATGTCACTATCCTCAAGGTTATGATCTAAACAGGAACTACCAAGCATAGAAGTTTCAGACTCTACAAAGGAAGATTCAGGAGGGTCTGAAAAAGGAAGAAAAAGGGGAAGGAGAGAAGAAAAGGGTGAAATGGGAGGGGTGGGAGCTAAGCTAAGTAAAGTCTCCATAAAAATGAGATCATTAAGCTCCATGTGAGGTGCAACCTCACTAAACTCCACGTTAGAAGGCTCATTAAAAGAGTGCTCCTTAGAAAAAGTATCCTCTGACTCAACTAATATGCCACACTGATCATCAGAACTAGCTAGTATCCGTCTCAAATCCATCTCGCTCCTCAAACTCCCCTAAGGGAGTCAAAGGAAGAGAGGGGTCAGGGATAATTGGGACATCCTCAGAGGTGTCCAAAGAGGCGCTAGCCTCAAAGGGAGATGCAAAAGGTGATAAGGGATCACTCGGAACCTTATGGTCATCAAAATATATATCGTCATAAAAACCATGCCCCAAAGGAATCGATGCATTACTCCTAACGTCAAAGTGATTACAAGACCTAAGGTCAGTCTTGAGTAAACTTTGCAGGTAAATATCCCTATTAAAGGCATTGAAAGCCTCTAATCTGGGTGGTCCACTAGCAATGGACAAGTATCAACATCATGATCAAAGGAATCACAATAATCATATGAAAGATGAGCACATAGAGTATGAAAGTGCTCATAAAATATTCCTCAAACTGACTCTCAAATAAAGATGTAGCATGCATCATATGAGGGTTGGGAGAGGGGTGACTAGAGTTGTCTTTGGCATTGTCATACTCCCAAGTATCCTGAGCCAGATATTCAAAGAAATCCCAAATTTTATCAGGAGTCTTAGTGAATAAATAATCCAAACCCTCGGAGTACATAGCCTCAACATGACCCCAATATTCATCATTAAGATCCTCAAAGTTCACTTGGCAAATTTTCCATTTCTCAAAACAATGATCAACACATTGAGCACGAAATTCGTTCAATCGACTCAAATATCACCAAAATACTTCATGCTCAAACTGAGAAAAATTGAAACTCGCCATATATTTTTAAATTTTTCAAGTTTTTTAAATTTTTAATGATTTTCAAGTTTTTTAAGTTTTTTCAATTTTCTTGACTTTTTAAATTTTTTATGGTTTTGTCTTCAAGGAGTAAAATGAGCTAACAATTAATAACAAAACAAAGAAAGTAAAACAAGACCTATGCAACTAATAAGATAGTAGGTAAGAAAAAGAAAATATGACCTAATCCCATGCCGTCGTCGCAGACAACGGCTCCAAAGACTTGTATGATATTTTCGAGTATAAATTAAATGTTGCAAGTATACGACTATCGTTGTAGTACTAGAGGGTCGTCTTGATAGGGATGAGGATGAGATTTAAGGTCATTAAATGTGAAAAATAACTAATCTAGCATCATTCTAAGCTAATTAAATAATAAACAAATAAAACTATAGATCATAAATGGATCTAACTATAGAGAATCGCTAACGTTTCGTATCAATCACTATAACTAAATGAGACATTATATAATCTAACTAAAATAACATCAAATCAAGGTAGCCGAAACATAATCAAATCAAAACAAAACATAAAACAAAGTACCAGGGGAGGGGAAATCTTAGCTTTTTCAGTTGCGTTTAATCAACAATAGAGCTTATAAAAACTAAACCGAGAATTACTCACTGGCGGAATCGCCATTAACTTATTTTCGAGTAGAACAAAAACAGGGCAGGGGTCAGATTGCCATCAACTTATCATTAACCCAGCAAACTTAAACCATAAATCACAACTTCATCAAAACTAATAAATTACAACACAGTGGTCATAACCCAGCAACCCAGCAAACAGAATTGAAGAGCACAGAAAACATAACAGAACACTTGAAGAGGAGAACAGGGTTTGGGGAATCCATGGGTGAGTCCTGGCACATAGCTCGACCCAACAACAATCTTCGACCACCCAATCCCCCATCAAAATAGCAAACCGAGTTCATTGGTTTAATCACCATAGCTAAGCTATTGCAAAACACATAAGAAGGGGAGGAGGGGAAGCTCGATTTCAGCCATCCATTAACCTAGAACCAAGCACAAACGAGCTTCAAAACCCATTACAAATGGAGGAATGGCCATTACCTAGCTTCAACATAATGAAAACGCGGGAAGGGAAATATATCGAAATCAATCAAACTTGAACCCAAAACATTACAATTGCAAGCTAAAAATCAAGAATGTCGACTCCAAATTATGAAATCAAGCCTAATTCATGAATTTGAAGGCTGAGAACAAATCTAAAATCGAAAGGGATGAAACGAAAATAAAAACCGTAAATTCCTATTAACGGAGATTAAAAGTATTAGGAGCCCTAGAATTAGACCTAAAAATGTAAACTAAACCTCATTGATACGTAGTTTCTTTATGAATGCGCTGCTTCCTCCATTTATACCCAAGACCCCTTCAATTGAGGCCCTTGATATTGAATGGTGTGGTGGCAGATGGGGATGTTGTGCTGGCGTGCTGTGTTGGCAGTGAAGGAAGTGGTGAACGACAGTGGATGAGGATGAGATGAGATGGAGGTGTTGGTAAAAGGAGTTTTCGAAGAGAGAAATGAGAGAGAGAGAGAGAGAGAGAGAGAGAGAGAGAGAGAGAGAGAGAGAGAGAGAATGAAGATGGTGAAGCTCAAATAACAGCGTCGAGTTTGGGGTTATTCTGGCATCTGAAGACCAAGAGAGAGAAGAGAGAAAGTGAAGAGACAAGTAAGGAGGTAACGCAATCACGTACTAGCTACGTGCCCAGGCTGGGGTTTGGGTAGAAATGAGGCTTTCCTTTTATTTTTGTGTTTTTGCCTTGCTTTTTCCAATTTATTCAACACCTACAAAATCAAATAAAATCAAATAAATTCTGAAAATAATAATTATTACAAGCATAAATTAAGCGTAAGGGTATTATATAAATATCATATTTTTGGCGCAAACAAAAAGTTTTCAATTTTTTCAAATTTTGTATAGTTTTTCTTCTTGGCTTTGGGGGGCTTTTCTGCCTTTGCAATTTGTGTTTGATCTTTAATAGCTTGTATATAGGTTGCATGTGCATGATGGAACACTTATCTATAATGTAAGTTTCGACTTTTCATAATAACCCCATTTCTTATGGAGGAGTTGTGCCTGTCTTGTGCACTTGACCATTGATTTTTGATGTTAGTTGTTGAAATGCGGGTTTGAGGACATTCTAGTTGGTTAATTGACTTTCAACTTTGCCACCAAAAATGAGAAAAAGAAAAAAAAAAGAGGAAAACAAGAGTGTGAAAGTGAGCTTAGCTCCTACACCTCTATTTGGGCTTGAATAAGTGCTTTGCACATTCAAATAAAATCCCTAAATAGCAAAGAAATCCAAATTTGTGCTAAGTTGTTCCTTCGGGAGTTCAAGGCCTATTAACACAAGAACTACCCACCTGGGCCAAGGACCATAAGGGGAAAGAAGAAAAGAAAAAAAAGAGAACAAAAATGATGAATGAAAGAGACCTAATAAAAGGGAGTCCTACGCTAAGTGGAGATGACCTTTTTTCCCAATTTTAGCCGAACATTAGGAGTCAATAAACTGTATGTGGATCACCAAGGTATACGCCAAGTAGATATACAAATATAAATAAATATATATATATGTATGCATGTATGTATGTATGTATGTATGTATGTATATGTATGTATGTATGCAT
>JACYFF010019584.1:67330737-67411455 GCA_017589665.1 Selenicereus undatus | reverse complement strand
TATATATATATATATATATATATATATATATTTATATTTATATATATGTATATATAAAATTGAAAGGGACTTTTTTTTGTTGAAAATCTAATGGGCTTAGTTATAAATTTACCAAGAAAGTTATTGACTTATAGATACAAGTATACTACCCATCCCTGACCCTATATCAAATGCGCTACGCAATCATCCAACGGATAATTAAAAGGGACTTTGGTTGTGGAAAAAATTAATGAACCAACCTAACGCAAAATCTTGAGTCGATGGTTTCATTTGTAAGACCCAATACCAAAAGATACCTTGAAAAATGACAGAAAAAAAGAGAATGCAAATAATAAATTTTTTATTTTTGCCCCAGCGGTCGTTCATAACTTCACATTTGTTATACTTGGAGTTGCTAAATAGAAACATGTTAGTTCAAGTTAACATTTTTAATAATCGAATGAATGCTGTGTGATATCACGTTAAGTGATCATATATCAAAATTCAATGATTTGTCTTTGTGAGATTAACAGCTTGATCTACATGTGCCTAATGTGTCCAAAATCAAAAGCAACAACAATGTATGAGTATGTGTCAATTAGCACTACATTTATGTGATTGTGAATGTTCGTTACCTAAACTCGAGACTTGGAATTTAATTTTCCAAAATGCAAATGAGTCACATTATTATGAGATCATAAGCAAACATACATTCTTGAATATGATTGTGTAGAACTAAACATGTTATGAAGATGATTTAGAGTTGTAGATCACTAGTGCGGTATTTTTGACAGCAATCACAGAATGATATTATAATCATAGCATGCATTGCATTAAGTCACTAAGTGAATCAAATAGTAAAATAGGACTGCTAGATCCTAATAAGTTTAATAATTTGTTAATTGTGTATATCTTTTCTTAATTTCTATTTTGACCAAATTTTTTTTTCTCTTATATTTTTACTAGATATCTATCAAATTCAAAATGCAATGCTATTAACTATTCATTTTTTCCTATTAATTTTTTAATTGATTTCATTTATAAAAATTCCCTCTTAAGTTGTTTTTCTTTGACCACCTAAACTCAACTGATTGAGTTCGGAAAATTCAGAATTCCCCCCAAAGTCTAACCTCCCAACCCCCCCCCCCAAAAGTTGCTACTGATAATTTTCGAATTTTATTATTTTCAGAAGTAAAACCTAAGTGTAACTAAAAACTAAAACCCTTGACGACAGACTAGATAGTTCGGACTATGATATTTGATTTGCTTAAGCCCCTCATCTCTCGCCGCCTAAATCCCTAACCCTCCCTCAGTTAGTCAGTCTCGTATTCGCCAGACCCTGCCTAACCCTCCGTCAGTCTCCTACTCGCTAGTCGCCGCCTGACATTCCCTCAATCTCCTACTTGCTACTAGACCAAATTGAAATACGTCAACAATATTATGTTTTACCTAATGATTAAAGACTTTGATGACATTATGCACTATGGTTAACACTTAGATTATAAGTTGCTTGTTTATTACAACTTGAGCTAAATTGCTGTATAAGCTTTTCTTCTGGGCCTTAGCAATGAAATTTAGGGAATTAGGAATAGTTTTGGGTTGATTGGTTGTGAGTATGCTTCGGTTTCGGTTATATTCAGGTCAGGTATACTCAGGTTCAGGTTTTATTCAGATAAAATTGAGTCGACTAATAATCAGGTCGGTTTTAAATTTGGTACGGTTCGGTTCGGGTTGTCCATGTTCGGTTCAATTTGGTTCGGATCACTATGGATCGGGTTCAAATTGGGTCGGGTCATTTCAGGTGTTGGTCATTTCAGTTCATGGTAGAATTCAGGTTTCGTTCGGTTATGGATCGGGTTACTTCGGGTGTTCGGGTCTAAATTAGTTCATCTCATTTCGGATATTGGATCAGATATGGGTTTGAGTTGTTCGGTTCTGACCTCAGGTCAATTTTGCCAGATCTAGTACCCGTAGTTTGAAAACCATTGCTAAGCAATAAAACAACAAAAACACAAGAGGAAAAAAATAATGGACAACTAATATCATGCAAGATAAATATGTGGTTGGACACATTACCATTATAGTACTTTACAGAAGGGCTCGACGCAGATGTATTTGTTGTCAATGGAAGAATATTGCTCCTACAGATGATTCCTCGATATAGTTCATTAAATAGAAATTCCAAAGAGTTTTATGGTATATACACTTCTTCGAATTTCAAAAAGAAATAGTAAACCTTATCAATTGAATTTGTTACTCCAAAATTTTATCTTTGGTCTCTACTATATAACGCAATGCTTAAAGTTTAAAGGACAAAACTTTTGTAAGAGAGAAAGTGTAACAACCCTACTTTCTCTTCTCAAAAAAAAAAAAAGACAAGGAAATTAACCTTGGATGTTGTAAAAGAATTTTCAAACTATTTTATATTTTAATAGAACTTATACGTATATGATAATGAATTACTTGATGTTTAAAGCCTTTACATAAATTGAGGGTCCAATAGTAACATAAGTGCTAATTATGCGTAATAGTATTATTTGAACTGTTTAAAAAATACTTGTAACAATTTCCTTTTTGATAGAAAAAATACTTGTGACTATTAATATCATAAATAATCTAGAAGTTTACTAGGAAGCTCTTATAATACTTGTGGCATATCAAAATATTTAGTTAATTTGGAGGGGGGAAAAGAAATGAAAAACAACAACAGATATATATGAAAAATTGCTCATACATAAATATGAGGACAGGTGACCAGACTTGTGAGTTTAGGCACGGGGTTAAATACGAGACAGGTGTATTTGAATTCGGGTAAAATATGGGTCAGGTGTATTTTATGTTCGAGTAAAGTACAGGCGAGCGTATTTTGGTTTTACGAGTTTCAAGGTGATCTAACGACTTTGGAGTGCCTTTTTGTGAATTATTTTTCTTTCGAAAAAATAAATTTTTTTATATATTTATTACTCAACATTATCAGCATTTAATGAAAAAAGGTAGTAATTGTAAATTTTCAAATATTAAAAATATCCAAACTTTTCGTTATGATGTTTGAACATCACGTATATTTGGACTTGCAGAGGATCAATCCGCTTGTGGTTTGGTGGATAGATCTATACATTGAACAAAGGTCAATAGCAGGTCAGATCATTTATGGGCCTACCAGTCTAAAGTATGTTAATGGGTTGGACCGATTCGACCCAACTCATTTATTACTTAAATTAATTAACATAATAAACTAGCAAAATTAATTAACATAATAAACTAGCAAATTAATATATAAAATTACATAAAATTACCCAAACTAAAAATTTGGATATATTTAAATTAATTAACATAGAAACATATTTAATTATTTCCAACAAAATTAAATCAGCTAAGTATTGCAGAAAACAAAAATAGAAACTAAAATTCAAAAATAAATAAATGGTAAGCTACAATAAAATAAATATGAAAATTAGTAAAAATATAAAGGTTGATTATAAAACCTAAATTTTCAAACTCAAAACAACCCCAAAACACAAAAATAAAAATTAAAAGACTTAGTTTTCAAATTTACCAAACTGAAAACCTACACTAACAAACTGAGACCTCTCTAGAAATAAATTCTAAAAATATCAAATAAATTTTGAAAGTTTCAAAAATTAATAACTATAGATCCAGGCTCTGAGTAAACCCTAAAATGACTTGAAACTCAAAAATACTCAAAAGAAACAAATTCTAGCATTAATTCCAAGAAACCAATAAAAATTAACAAAAAGAGAACACAAAATTATTCTAATAATGAAACCACACTAAACCTCAAAATGTAACTAATCTAAAATTACCCGGACACACAAAAAAGACTACTCCTTAAGAGGCGCAATGGAACTTAATAATTAAGATTAAAAGTTTAAAAATAAATTTGACAAACAAATGAGCTAGATTGTAGAAGACAACCGACCATGCAAATTACTTTATCATCAACATACAAATTGATTTATTCATAAGCTAAATTGTAGAAGACAATGCCCATGAAATTTTCTTCCCCACCCCACAGTTTTTAATTTACTTAGATCCAACCTAAGATAAACTTACTAGTTTTAATAATCCTAGCATGGTAGCGCCAGTGAAAGAATTAATCAAAATAGAGCATTAGGTATTACAAAAATCTTATCTAGCACCTTGTTACCAACTTATCAGTAAATTGACTTAATAAAAATCAATAACAATTTTCTAATTAAAAAAGATAGGCACGAGCCATCCATAATTGACTAAGGTGAAACTCATACCTAAAAGACAATAGCTTTTACATAATTAAGTCTTTTAAAGTATCTTATGCATTTATAGTAAAGTAATTAGTGTGCATTCTAATTAATCTAACATTACCATCATGAACAATAAGTATAAATCGTTGTAGAATCATGAATCAATTAATAAGACAATAAAGCACAAATCTTATTTCAAAACAATTAATGTTGCAGGGTTTTCAATAGAATGCTAAGTGGACCAAGGGACACATTCGCATAATGCCCACCCAAATAGATGTCAACTTTCTTCCTCGACCTTGTAGAAATCGCGTCATTAAATTTCCTCGCATCATTGGGGTCAAAGGAAGAAAGAAAGATCCCCCTCTCAGGTTCACTAGAAAAGTTTCTCTCTCTCTATTTGACATGGCAAATTGAGCAAATTATTCACTCATGGTCTTCTTTATCCTCTCATTAGACTCTTTTATCTCTTTCATCATTCTCTCCATATCATTCACTCTCTTTATCATTTTGTCATTTTCATTGCAACTAGGTGGGGGTATGATTGAGCAATAATTTGCTGAGGGGGAAGCCCTCTAAGTGCATTGTATGCCCCCTGAAATAGTGGCCTTTAATAAGAACTAGAGGATGATGTGTTTCCTTACAAACAACCACCTTAAGCATTAGGAATTAAAGCAGTTGGATCAATCCATAAAAAGTTGGGGAGGTTAGACTACCTTGAGTAGTATGTAGCAGAATGGGCATCAAACTTCAGCCTTTCAATGCCACATTAACCAGCACGTAGTACTCTTGGGTTATGGCCAATTGTTGTGCAAACAACAGGAGAAGCACTTAGGAGATGCTCTTAAGCTTAACATCATGAGCGTGGAACCACTTAGGGAAAGGGCAAATTGTTTGGAAATTTAGACAAGACTATCCGCCTAGGCATTTAAGTGTGGCTAAATGTGTGTAAATATAAGTGGTGCCATAATCGCATATATTCCTCCCTTTTGTCAATTTATTCGGGTATTTAAAAGCTTTCATCTCTAGTCGTTTTCCATTGTAAAGTCTTTTCAGCAAGTTCTTTCAGAAATTCTCATTCCTTGATTCCAATTTTAATCAAAGACCCCTTGACGATAAGGACTTAACCATAGTCTCTATTAATTGGTTAACTCTCTCATATGTAATTTGTCATAAATATAATTGCTCCAGATTGTGATGGGGAAATTGAACCATTAAGTTCTTAAACTTCTCAAAATATTTCCAAAAAGATCCATTATAAAGTGGCACAAAATGTTGATTTCATTTTGTAATTTAACGCTTTTGCCATCTGGGAAGTATTTTCTTTAAAACACCCTAACAAATCCATCCTATGTAGAGATAGAATTTCCAGGGAAGCTATGCATCCAATTCTTAGCTGAATCTTTTAAGGCAACTGGAATGAAACACAACCTAATAATGTCTTCAGGAGGATTTTGAGAATTACATAATTGAGCACGCATCCTCTAACTCACTTCAAAACAATTAAGGTTCACCACCTCTCGAGAACTTAGGGAGCATGACATGTATTGCAGTATAAATTCCAATTAAATATTCTCACCAAGTCGTAGAATTCAAAAACAAGAAGAATTTGTAGACCTTAAGGGATAGAAAATTTGATTTAGACTCCTATAAGGAGGAGAAGGTGGAGTTTAAGCCTCTCCTCTTTTTTCCATTGCTTCTAAATTGAATGTAAGGGGTCAATTTATCTTGATGTGAGAGTTTGAGATTTCAATATGAACAAGTCCCTGACAACTAGGTGACCTTATGCAAGCACTCGTTGACCATTTTTTCTAAACTTTTAGTGGTTTTCTCTTAATGACAAACAAAATAAAACTATTTACAGCAATCAAGTCAAAGGCAAATGTGAATCCAGTGCCACCATCCCGGTAGTGGTGCCAAAATTTTTTGAGATTTTTTGAGTGAGAAGGTCATCATCCTTAGGGATGTTAGTGAATTCGCATATGTTGAGACTCATTATGGATGGGTATTAAATTAATCAAGTAATATGCTATCAATAAAAAATGCACTCCTAAATTAGCTAAACTACTAATGAAAGCCTAAGATCCCCACCAGCAAATAAACCACCAAATGGAGAAAATAAGGCAACCAACACATAAATATATCAAAAGAGGTTATCAATGGCATGACATGGCCATACAACAACTTGCCAAATTTCTCCTTAAAAAATCGCCCATAAAAAGAAAAATCAATCCTAGACTTAATAGTTATCTATCTAATAAAAAAGAAGAGGAGAAATAAAGTTACCCACAAACCCATTAGCACTTGATGCTGATTTTTGCTTGATTAACATCCATACCATCTTCAATTTACCTTCCATTACCACTAGACAACTCTATTCTAGCTTCCTTGATGGGGATTGAAAATTGAGATTGCAAATCAAAAGTAACATAAGAGAAGACCTAAATCTACATGTCATCATCATCATTCTCAACCTCTAGAATAGGAGCTCTCTTTCTAGTGGTAGTTATCAGTGGATCAGTATTTATAGTCACTAGGGCCCTTTAACTATTATCTTGACTTTTTGATGAAGCTTCAAGGGTACCGCATTTTGGTTATGCAACCATGGGCAACCAAGTAGGAGTTTGAAGGTGGTCTGAATGTTTATAACGTAGAAGTCTACCGTCCTTTCTATTCCTCCATCTTATGTTGAAGGCAACATTCCCTGAAATAGTTCTATAAGTAATGTCATTGTAAGGCCCACATTCTTTGTTTTCCGTTAAGCTAACCGTATTATCTTTTTACGTTATAAAATCGTATTTTTAGTAACTGTAATCGATGTACTTTGAGAGTTATAATTTTATTAAAAAAAGGATTATTATTGCTATTATTGATTTTAAAGTTCATTCGTGCTAATTGCGCCTCCAAATTCTATCAATAGTTAAATTTAGTCGTTATTCGATTCATTTAGTCGTTCCCCGAGTACGATTAGGTTTTTGACGTTAGAATTAGTTTGTGGTTTATTAAATCGAACCTAGACGTATTTCGGAACGAAAGATCGATGAGTGATTGTTTAGAATAAGAGGTTCGAGATTGGGGTGACAGTTTTAGTTGACTGAGCTTTTAAACCCAAAAAAAAAAGAAAAAGGAACAGGAACATAAGGGGCTGAAGCCCCTTACTTTTCTCAGGAAAGCCATGATGGGGGAAGGGGTTCTCAAACCCTCAGCCCCGACCACCACCCCACAGCACTCAGGAGAGAGAAAGAGAGGGGCTGAGCGATGGAGATAGAGAAAGGAGAAGGGGGCGATGACGCCGGCGACTGGTCGTCCCACCATGCGCGACCTCCCTGCCCCGCAACCCCATACCGTCAACCACCAGAGAGAGATCGAGTGAGGCTGAGGGTTAGGGTTTGAAACCGATATGCACCGCCACCACCACCGAGCAGCGTCGCTACCACCACCACCACCACCACCATCGGTGGCTGATGTTGAGTGCGACAGCGGTGACCGGGGCTCGAATCAGGTAGCCTTAAAGAAGCAGCAGCAGCAACGACATCAGAAAAAGGGGGGTTGATTCGTGTCTGTGGTTTGGGGGTCGAATTGAGTCCGTTTTTGCATGGGTCAAGCATTGGGTTGGGTCTGTTCTTGCGCTAGTAAGCAATGGTCAAGAAATCGAGCTTTTCCAGCGCTCAAAGTTGAGCCTAAAGCCCTTCGAACGAACCCTTAGCTTGGAGTCCACGTGGGTGTTTCTCACCTCCTAAGTATTAGTAGTTAAGAAATCGTTTTAACCTTTAAGTTGTGTTGTATGTTAGTTTAGTTAACTAAGGCCTGAAAAGTAGCATTGGAATGAATCATGCATGTTTAGAATCATTCGAATCAATTTAGGTAAATTATGCATAATATGTTAATTCGAAGGGGTTTATGTATGCTTAGCTTTAATTCGAATATGTTTAGTATTAATTCGAATGCATATAGCTAATTCATGCCTAAGTTTCTAATTAAAAATGAAGTTAGTTTAACATGTTTAGCTTCGATTCAAGTAATGAGTTAATGCATGAAAGGGGATTAATTTCAAAGTTATATGAACGTGTTTAGCTTCGACTCAAGTTAAGTAGCTAACATGTGAAAAGGAATTAATTTTGAAGTTGTTTAAACGTGTTTAGCTTCGGTTCGAATTAAAACTAGCTAATGCATGTAATTGAATTAAATTCGAGGCTATTGAATTATTTTAGCTTTCATTTGAACCCCTTCTTAGTACGTTCATGCTTAGGAAAGTTATTTCGAAATGCATTGTACATGATTAGAATGTTTGTTATACTGAATAAAGTGTTGTTGATTATAAATACATGTGGTTATATGTGGCTGAATGGTGTTGTTGCTCAAGTAAGAGCCTAAACCTCACTCTCTTTTATATAAGCCAATATGATAATATATTGTGATTAATAAATTGACGAATCGAGCTAGTAGTTGGATGGTTTGAGGACAACATTATGGGCGTTCGAGGTCTTGTGGTACGGTGCAAGTGAGGAGGGAGACTGGGTTGTGAATTAACCGCAATCGAGTGGATTGCGAGGCCATGTGTGGCTCATTGTGTTGAATTGATATGAAGTGCTTAGATGTGATATATGTGATATATGTGCTTAAATGCTTATATTGCGTTATGTGCATAAGAGTGAGTTTTTCAAAGAAAGATTTCATGTTTTGAAATGATAGTAGCCATAACTATTAATGCATGATGGCCTATTTCAATTAAATGAAAACAGTTTTGGGAGTGAACTCACTTGAACGGGGGAATCCCTAAAGAGTTTTACAAAAGCGTGAGCTGCATGATAAAGGATTTCGCTGTGAGAGGCAGCAAACTTATTAGTCGTTAAGACCAGTTTAAATGGCTAAGATAAGTGCATAGGGACAATAGATAGGGAGTGAACCTGCTTGAACGGGGGAATCCCTATATACCCTAGGGAGTAGTCCCTAGAGACCTTGACGAGGGTTAAGGTCCAAAAGTTAGTTGCCATCCCGGGAGTAAGAGCTTAGGGGATTGAGTGTAGATCTCTCTCAACCAGCACTCTATGATCTTATGCCCAGAAGTAGTTTCTTATCAAATGAGAAAAGCAGTTGGCGTTTCGCCTTTTTAAGTATTTCAGAAAGAAAGTTTAAGGGTCATTATGAGACCAAGATGAAAGAGATTCTTTCAAAAGATATATGAGCCTCAAGAGGCTAAGAGAAGAGTTTTTATGAGCCTCAAGAGGCTAAATGAAGTGTTTTTAAAGAAAAGAAAGAAAGTTTCCTATGTATGACTTGTGCATATCATATGAATGAGATCTAAGCAAAGTATCAAAAGTGTTATGTGCATGTTCCAAGTATAACTTGTGAATGAGATGCTAAGTAAGATATGAGTATGAAAAGAAAGTCTTAAGGGTCCTAAAAGGGCAATACGAAGAGATTTCTTGAAAGGAAGTTAACCTTCAAAACTTTTAAGAAATGCTTGCAAAGAAAGAAAAGAAAGCGTCTACACTTGTAACTTCAAAGCATGTAACTTTAAAGATTATGTGACTTCAAAGTGACTCTACAAGCATTATGAACAGATATATGTGATTCCAAGGTGCCATGTGGCCATATTCTTCACACGTGCATCATGTAATGATTTCTTGAAATGAGTAGTAATGCATCCAATGTTATGTTTAGAATCACAAGTTGTGTAAGTGAGTTCCTATCATGCCACCGTTGATCGAAGCTAAGAACCCATCATGTTTAAGCGTTTACAATCTGTGACATGTGGCTTATTATTATAGCCATAGTGTTACCTAACTATTCATTAAGTAGATATTATGAGTTATGTTTATGAGAAAGAAAGCTATGTGTTTAGCCTCGTTACTTGGTTAAGTGTTTAACTGCCTGTTAGTAAAGAACTTTGGTCATTTAAGGACCTAGAAATATGTTAAGTGGGTAAAGTGAAGCTTATAGTTGGTGATATTTCTATAAGAACTTCGTGAATGCCTATTACGATAGTAAAGTATGGATATGTGATATGTGATTAGTAAAGATATTATTGCCTACAACGGTTTTGGTTTTAAGGGGGTCGGGGGACACTCACTGAGCGTGTGCTTGCTCATCCCACTACTCTTTCCCCCTTTTCCCCCAGGTTTTCTTTATAACAGAAAGAAGTGGAGTCAGCTACGTCGAGATGGAACTCGTTCTTGCTTACCAGGTGTTGTTTGGATCCATTTGAAGGGATCTTACGTGCTTAATGAAGTCATGTCATGTGTTCTTAGTTTGAAATGATTGTAAACAAGTATTCTAAGTTTATGTAATGCATATTGTTTATGAGCCGCTCTGTATGGCCATATGAGCCAACCATCCAGTTAGCTAGATGTCTTTTTGGTCAAAGTTAGTTATGTCTTGGGATGTACACCCATACTCCGGTTGTGTGAACTGTTGAGTTGTATCTTTTACTTTTTCTGTATTAATGAACTATTCTGTTTGGTGTACTCTGAGCGGGTGGCTCATCGAGTTATGAACTCCGGCGTGTGGCCGTTGAGCTATGTTTTAAATGTTTATGCTTCCGTTGATTTACAGGGACTTATTGTAAGGCGTTTAGCCTAGAAACGGTCAGTTTTCAGGGGAAACTCTGTCCGTTTCGTCCCAGAATTTAAGTAAGAAGTTAGGAAAACGTAACGCTCCCGGCCCTAGGGGCTGGGGGTGTTACAGTCATAGACTTGTAAGCCTTAGATTGAAGGGTTCATATTTACTTCAGTTATGCCGAATTGTTTTGTTGTCCTTAATGGACATGGGTTGATCGACCACATGTTATTCACTAAGGTTATGGGTTTAAACTAGTTTTTGCAAGTTATGGTAAGATATAGAGACGTGTTCTATTTTATCCCTTCTTATAGGAGGTATATATGCCAAAAGTTGTACTCGAAGGGGATATCTCGATTATAAAGAAACTAACTGATTCCTCAGGAGTGGTCTACACTGGAACCTCTATCCCGATGAGGGCTTTCAAAAGAGTCTTTTGATGGTTTATTAAGGCAGCGAGGAGCTTTTACTTGGTATTTCAACCTTTTTCTTTTTTAATATAAAGAGGACAAGGTTCTCTTGCAGTTCTTAAGTACGAATGGAGTTGGCTAGCCCACTTCTTAAATTAAATACGAGGGTTTGCAGCGTCTTCCATTGTGGGTGAGATTTTTGACTTCTTCCTCTTCATCCCATTTCAGCTAAGCGGTTTTATTTTGGATAACGGGAATCATCCAAGTGTCTTCATGTCATCTCCCCACACTACATTGACTTTTTCTCCAATAAGGGACTTTTATGGTGAAAACATTAGTAGCGAACTTAATGGGTCAGCCTAAGTGTTGGGCTTAACTGCATTCGGGATGGGTAGTGTTCCATCACCAATTAGACCCTGTACGACATGCTTTAATGCTAAGCATTGATCAGTCATATGCCTTCTTCCCACGATGATAGTTGCAATATAGTATCATATTTTTCATTGTTTTTTCCCTTAGGTATATTAGGAATGGACCTAATAGGCTTAAGGAGCCCTTGACTTCAAGTTTTTTCAGAGCTCCTATGGGTTTCATTCCAAGTTAGATGATGAGCCTATAGGTATGGCGATGTCTAAAGTATTATATCGTGTTGACCTCATTATCACTTTGGCTTTAGAGGTCATGGATGCTTTCTTATCTTTAAAGGAGTATTTATTTCCTTGATAGGCATTCTTTGGGCCTTTTTCGCATTCTTTCTTGTGCCAACATCTCGGCATCATGTAGTTGTATGAACGTGTTCGAGGGTTGAAGCCATAGATTTTGGGGTAATTGGATGTAAGTTTCTAATAGCCATGCAGACTTGTTCTTTTCCTCAGGATGGCTTACCATCAAGGGTACTTTTGCTCTCCAATGTGCTAGAAAGAATGAGAATCTTTCTTTTTCTCTTCATTTTAAAAGTTCTAAGTCGTGGAGTGTGGTAGGTAGCTCCGCACATTAGGAATATTGTGACAAAAATTCCTTAGACTTTCCCCAACACTGACCTTGTGTGGGTCAGGAAATGAAATGAACTACTCATCGTTTCCCTTAAGGTGAAGGAGATTATTTAAGGGAAAAGGGCTTTCTATATGCCCTTTACGCTCATCATATTAACAAAATTCCTTAAATGAGAGGATGGGTTGCCTAGGCTCGTGATTTTCAAGTTTTGGTAGGGGAAACATGGTTGGAAATGTCCTTTTTAGCAAGGGTGTATAAAGGTTAGGTCTATAAATTGATTTCCAAAAAGTTGAGAGCTCTTTAATAGTTGCTTTAACTTATTATGCTTTGATCTCATTGGTAATTGATATACCTCGTGGGTCAAATGAATAAAGTGAACATCGTCCTTTCTTTAAATTTCATGCTCATGCTCATGCCTCTTTTTGGTGAGATCACCTATAAGTTTTGTTGCTCATCAAATTTAGCCTCAAACCAGGTTTCCATTTGGACTATCAAATTAGTCATAAGGGTTGTGATTAGTTTAGTAACATCGCCATCTTCCTCGTGATGGTTGTTGTTGATGTCATTCAATTCACTGACATCGCATTGGAGCTTGCAAATGGAGATCTTACTAAATGACCTTGATGGTCCCTTCTCTAAGGGCCCATTTTGCCTTTGTAAGCCATAAAATTTGGGATTTTAGCAAAGAAAAAGGAAAATCTTTTTTAAAAAGAAAAAAGAATTACCAGCAGATTTTAATTTTTGAAAACTAAGGGGAGGAAGAAAAGGAACCTTAAACCAACATCAAGAATATTGGCATAAAGGTAGCCAAAACCTCTACGTACCTTTAAAGACCAGGGAGATTAGGAGGAACCACGGGACATTCGGTATAACTTCTCTAGGCCATTGACTTCCTTCTAACACCCTTAGTGTCATACAAGGTGTGATCGCTAAGCTATAATGGCATTCTTATTGGAACTGATGGGGTAGAATTCCAACCACTACTAGCATGAATCTTACCATTGTTAGTTTTGTCCACAAGTTTCTAATTAGGGCATATTGCATTCCTACTAGGGCTTTGGTTCTTAGTCAAAAAGTCTAAAAGACATTGACTCATTTCGATGAATGAACCCTCTTAATGAGGATAAGCGTGTAACGCCCGTGTTCCTTATTTTTACGTTAAGCCAATTGTATTGCCTTTTTACGTTACAAAATTGTATTTTATTAACTATATGAGTTAAATTATTATTGATGTGCTTATGTGAGCGATAATTTTATTAAAAAGAATATTTTTGTTGCTGTTAATATTGTTATTATTAGTTTGAAAATGTTAAAATGATTTTTACTAAGCATTAATAACGGCTATTATTGAGTACTAAGCCGAATAGGAACCCGAATACGATTAGATCGTCAACCTTAGAATTAGTTTCGTTGTATATTGAATCGAGATATATCTTTGGGCATGAATAATTGATGAAATGTCGTATCATCGATTTGGGTTTAGAGTTCGGGATATGAAATTTGGCTAGCGGTGTTAATTACTGAGTGAGCTTGCAAAAAAAAAAAGAAGAAGAAAGGAGGGGCAATTTAGTAAAAGGCGCCTGACCCTTTTCTTCTCCTCCTTCGCGATAGCCCCCCTCCCCGATGCATCTCTCTTTCTCTATTGTGCCTTCTTCTCCTTCATCACCATACGCGGCTGCCAAGCTCCCAAAACCACCAATTTTTGCTCAGCCCAGCTTGAAATTTCCCCAGATTTTACCTCCTTATCATTAAACAAACTTTAGCTATGAAATCTAGGCAAAGTTTTGAAGAATTCGCCACGTTTCTGGTCGAATTAGGCATCAAATCGAAGCCCCAAATGCGTGATGAAGCTCGGCCATGCAACCCCGTCTTTAGCGACTCCAATCCCTCTATAAATTAGGGTTGAATTCACAGGACAAGCATCCCCCACAACCTCAAGTCAATGAGTGAGATTCTGGTCGAATTAGGGTCCGTTTTGCGTGGGTTAGGCGACGTTCGGGTCTACTTGTGCAGCCAGTGAGCAAGGGCCGGGAGTTGGAGTTGTTCGAGCACCTAAAGTCGAGCCAGTAGCCTTGGATTTGAGCCTCTAGCTTGGAATCGAGGTGGGGATTTCTTTACTCCTAAATTGCTATTATTTTCAACGAATTTCACTAAATTTAGTTAGTGCGTGTTGATTCTGAGTTTAGTAATCAGTTTGGGTGAAATTAGAATCGAGATTGAGAAATTATAAACATGCTGTTGATTTCGGGTTATTCGTATGTTGAGTTGATGCACAATTCTACTAACTGGTCAGTTTTGGAGATTGTGGAAACATGCAGAATGTCGCCTTCGTGCTATTATTGCATCAATTTATTAGACTTAAATTCTATCTTGAAGCTTAAGGATGCTAGCTGGGCGATTTGAGGTATTTGTAGAGCATGCTGATTTATGTTTAAATGTCATTGCTAAATCAGTACGGTTATGCTTAAATCCTGTTTATGGCAATTAGTATGAATAGTACACTTGTATTTGATGGTTTCACGAACTATTGATTCGTCTATGACAATATCGAACCTAGTCGGTAGTTGGATGGCTTGAGGTGGAACTAATGAAAAATTTGAGGTTCTTGTGGCCGTTGTTGTGTGAGGAGGGAGCAGGGGTCGTGATTGACCGCAATCGGGTGGATTGCGAGGCCATGTGTGTCTCATTGGGCGGATTCTGCCAAGTTAAATTATGAAGTGTTTGAAAGTACTACTTGTAAACCCCTTCCCTCTTGATGTGGCTAAGTGATGCTATGTGACTGACTTTTGAACTTAAACATCTTTAAGAATGGTCGTTAAAAGCTTGTTTTCATAATTGCGAATGCTTTTAAGTATTTACCAGTTACCTGTTAGTTTGTTAAGAAGTTTGTAGCCTAAAATAATCCTATATCATCGAACTACTTAGGGAATGACCCAACTGAATAGTCGATAGGTTTAGGAAGTTAAAAAGCAAACTAGTAGCAAGTTTGAAAATGTTTTGAGGATTTGGTTTGTTTATGTCTCCTTCTTTGAGTTTAAAAAAGGATTTTAAACGAACTAAAAAAGGGCAACTGAAGGAGTTTATTACGAAACGTAGTTTAAGTTATATGCTAGCCACTTACTTAGCATTTCAAATTACAAATTATTAAACTCTTTATGATTTTAAGAAGCTTCTTGTGTTGAAAATGAAAATAACCATAAACCAATAGTAGGGTTATGGGTTATTATACTACACAAGCATAATTTTAATAAAGTAAGTAACTAACAAAGAGAAATGATTCGTGATTCACTTGAAGGTGAAACTTACTGTGTGTAACAGTGACATCTTTTATAACCTAAGAGGATTCTATGTGATTTTAAAGGCTAAGATAGTGCTAGGCAATTGGCCAGACATTGAGGGTGGGAATTGGACGCGGGATAAGGACTGAGCTGTTTCCCTTAAAGGTCATGTTGGAAATTGGACGCCAGATAAGGCGTGAGCTATTCCCCTAAAGGTAATGTTCGATAATGAGTGACGTGTCATAAAACCTTGAGGGGGGACTGGACGCAAGATAAGGCATGAGTTGTTGCCCCCACAAAGGACAATATCGAAGTTAGAGCTACTCTGCTGAGACACGTTTTGGCCAAATGTTATGATACGTATATCCCGGGGACAACATGAGTTATGAGTGATGATCTCACTTAGGGCGAGCGTAGAACTCCCCTAGCTAGCACATTATGATGATCTTATGCTAAGAGTATTTTCCTAATAAATAAGAAAAGCAATTCGCATTCTGCAATTTTAAGTATTTCTAAAAAAGAAAGATTTTAAGGGTCATTACGAGACCAGTTTGAATAAGATTCGAAAAGCTTATGAGGGTCATTAGATGACCAATACGAAAGAGATTTCTTTTTAAAGAATATGAGCCTCAAGAGGCTAAGTAGAGTGTTTTCAAGAAAAAGAAAGAGAGCTTCTTTGCATATTTTATGAATGAGATTCCAAGTATAGTTTAAATGAAATTTCAAATGAAGTTTGGTTATATTCTAGTAATGCATCGAACATTTAAGCTTTTAAATGTGCATATCCTCTGAAAGAAAGTTTCTTGCCAAGTCTTTCTTACCAATATGAGTATTTCAGAAACTTTTAGAAAGAATTATGAGCCTTAAAGAACTTAACGTGATTTATAAATTATTCTTGCAACATATCATGAGTCACTGCGTTTTCAAAAGTGTGTTTGAAGGCGTCTCACTCAATCAGTGTTGCTTACTTGATTATGTGCCAAAATGCTTGTCAGTAGGGAAGTTTGGTCATTAAGGGCCTAGAAATGAGTTCGAGTGGCTAGTGTGAAGTTTATGGGCAGTAATCTTTCCTTGGGGACTACAATTGCCTAATATGATACTAATGTATAAATGCGTGATATGTGGCTATTATTGGTAATATTGTCTGCAACTGTTTTGGTTTTAAGGAGTCGAGGAATTCTCACTGAGCGTGTAGTTGCTTATCCCATTACTCTTTCCCCTTTTCCCAAGTTTTCTTTGTGACAGGTAGAAGTCGATTCTCTTATGCCGAGTTGGAGTCTACCCTTGCTTGAAAAGGTGTCATGTGTGCCCTATAGAGTTAGACTTATGAATTAACGATGTAATATAATGTATCCTAGAGTTATAACTGTTTGTAAATTAAGTCCTCTAATTCATGTAATGCATATTGTTTATAAGTCGCTCTGTATGGCCATATGAGTCAACCATTTGATTAGTTAGTTGTCTTTTAGCTAAAGTTAGTTATGTTTTGGGATGTAAATCCCCGATATTCCAGATGTGCGATCCATTGAGTTATATCTTTTATTTCCTTCCTTGTTATCGAGCTTTATGGTTTTGGTGTACTCTGGATGAGTGACCCATAGAGTTGTGGACTCCGTCGTGTAGCTGTTGAGCTGATTTTAGAATTCTATACACGTCCATTGATTGCAGGGATTTTTGTAGGGCTTTTAGCCTGAAAAAAGGTCAGTTTTTTGGCAAAATTTTGTCCGGTTCGCCCTAGAATTTTAGTAGGATTTAAGAAGTCGTTAATGCTCCTAGCCCTAGGGGTTAGGGGTGTTATAAAGAGGTACAATAAAAATCACTTAGCGCTTGTTCAAGGCAATCATTCACATGAGGTTTGTTCCTAAATCTAAGCCCAAAGGACACATAGAGTTGGTGGTCATAATGTCAAGTGGGACAGACTTGACCATTTTTATCTTTGAAGCCATGTGCTTCGAAAAGCAGCACAGTAGTTCTCCTTAGGGGTAGCGGCATGACTAAACGGGAAGGGCCACATGTAGTAAGGGGTTTCGTTTTATTTCGAATGTAGAGAATAACCTCAGGGAATGCTTTATTGGAGAGCACCCAATAAACTTTGACATATTACCGAGGATGGTTGCTTCATTAGGATGAAGTTGCCAGCTGCAGTCAAGGTGAGGTTAGAAGTGAAGAATGCAAACCTTGTATGCTCAAAACTTATGCTGAGAAACCTTTAAGACAAGCTCTGTTAGAAAAATCAAGAAGTTAGTTTAGTCTGGGTTCTTTTAAGGTTTGTGTTTAGGCAGTTGGTATGGGGCTAGAGGGTAGAGTGATCTTCTTACCATCTTGTTAAGAAATAGGTATTGAGATAGCTATCATACATGACCCTTCTATCAAACAGTCATACTCTCACCAACAACACATAACAGACATCCATGGTGATTATATCACACAAT
Source organism: Selenicereus undatus (assembly GCA_017589665.1). Taxonomy (NCBI): domain Eukaryota; kingdom Viridiplantae; phylum Streptophyta; class Magnoliopsida; order Caryophyllales; family Cactaceae; genus Selenicereus; species Selenicereus undatus. Next base: position 67,393,561 of record JACYFF010019584.1, on the reverse strand, counting down.
GCTCATCAAAGATATTTTTGCCAATTGAAAGGAAATTAAGCATCTAGAGTTCACTTGGAGGCCAATACCTTGGTTTATCTACTAAATGTTATTAAGGTAAGGATGGGCTGAAGTTGGCAAGCCAATTTTCTTAATTAGGTTAGCACAAGCCACATTTTAACAACTTCCACTTAAAATGATCAAGGAATAAACCATGCCTTTCAAGGTGCATCTATTGTGGAAAATGTCCACTCTTTCATATTTCTTGTAGCTTTTCTTACTGTTGAGGGTCTTCTTGATCACCAAGAGGTCTCCCGCATCTAGTTTTATATAAACCTCTTCCTCCCCTTGTTCTTTCATAAAGAACATTTCTGATAGGGCTGCAAACATAGGGTGACATTGTAGCAAATCAAAGTTGTCTCCCACAAGGACGAGGTTCATCTACTGGGCTTTATCCCATCAAGATAGGCTAAGTAGATCAAAATTTGAGATTGAAATTATATTAATCTAACATCTAATCTAATGGATAATTAATCAAGGAATTTAATCCAATCTACTAATTTTCCAACGCAAGTATTAATCAAGCACCACTTCTTTAGATGGGTAATTCCAAAATCGATAATCGATTTATCAAACGCCTCCTTCAAGGTGGAATGAAATTCTTAAATCTAATCAACTACCATTTCTTAAGGATTTTTTATTAATCTACGATCATTAAGAACGCAATTATCAAACTTGGGAGTTTCTTAAACAGTGAGTCTTTCTCAAGATCCTGCACACTTAAGTCGAATCTTGGTTTTCCAGCATCTAGTTTCACCTTTCAGTTCTTCACCAAATGTCTAAAACAAGTATGAAATTGATCAAGTTTCCTAGTAGCAATTGGACATCTGAGATTCAATAGACTAAACTCAATAAATCTGAAGCACTTTCATATCAAAACAATAATTGATTCAATCACAACAATTCAACTCAATTCCAATATTAACAATTCAAAAACTTAACATAAAAATCAATACTACTCTAAAAAGCATAAAAATCTAAAGAGAAAAGAGAAGAGAAGGGAGAGGAATTGCTTAGTCGATGCACACTTGAACCGTCGTTGCAAACTCGATCCGAAATCCTTGCAATCTTAACCTTGAACTTGCTCTAAACTCTCTCTAATCTAATCTAAATCATAACTTGATGGTGGATTTGTAGAATGGGATGGATTATTGGCTTGAGGATGCAGTCAAAATTTGCCTTTTGTAGCAGAAATGAAGGCTGCTAACCACCCAAATGAGTGGGAAAACGAAAAATCGTAAAGAAAACTAGTGAAGTCAAGGGAACGAGGATGACCACAATCAATCCATGGGGTCCACCACGGACCATGGCCCTCACCACGAACAGACTATGGTGCCCTCTGTTGGCTTTGCTCTGCTGATTCTGCGAAATCTAGTCAACCCGGGTTGACTGTGGATGCTAACCTGGGTTAACCATGATACATACCCATGTAAGCCATGTTTCTTGCGGGTTTTGGGGTCAATTTTTTTGGGCTCTCACCTCCTTGCATAATTCTTCATTGATTTTCATGATATACTCAAGTTCTGTTACCCTGTTTCTGCAAAATACCATCAAAAACAGCAAATCCAAGTATAGAACAGAAAAAGGGCATAAAATCACTCAATTATGCACAGTAATCCTATAAATCGGCACCCAAACACTCATGAAATTCTATGAAAATGTGGGATTCATCACTCCCCCATGCTTAAAGCTTTGTTTGTCCTCAAGCGAACACTAGAGAAAATCAGTAAAGGGAGAGGCACCTAGGACATAAATACATAACAACCTCCTTTAAAGTAGGTAACTCATGGCATATCACAAGCAAGAATAACAATCAACGGCAATCCCAAATAGTGTGCAAGACATTTCAAATTTAGGAGGAGAAGGTTTTTGAAGAAATTTACAACCACAAGTCATATATCAAATTTCGTCACCCCTATGGAACCACAAAGCACATCATGCAAGTACATGGAATTGTAAAGCTAAACAGACTGGTAGAGCCTAACTTTTGTGAAATATGGATCACTGCCGCTCATGTGTTCGACATATAGCATAAGTTCACTAAAGACTCATTCCAAAGATGCAATCTACCATATGCTTCTAAAGACTCTCAAATTCTCCACCACTAAAAATGCAATATGCACATGACAATCAAGAGGACTTTACAAGGGTTGTAGTGTGGGCTAAAAGGATTAAGGGAAAGGAACTAAACAAATGCATTTGGGCAATTTTGAGCTATTTAGCCAAATGACTAGAGAGCTATCAATCAAAGCACCAAATTAATAAGCTCACGAACACTCCAAACTTCAACAATACAATGAACATATCCCACAAATCAAGTAGGAAATGAGTTGACAAAGAAAGGAACTTAAGCTATTTACATATCCAATGCCAATCACTTATTCATTCTCCTGTTTGTTGTTCTCTTTTCTCTTTTTTTTCCTCAATAAAACTTTTTTTTCTCTTTTTTTTCTTTTTTTCTTGTTTTGGAAACTGAAATAAGAATTCCAATCATTGAAAGGCATAGGGTTATGAATTATCAACTCACAACCTCATGCAAATTTACACAGTCTAAATAAGACGGAAACACAACTAAATGCTCAATAACATCAATCCCTTAATAAACCAACATACCAATACAACCTTAAACTCAATTATTCCCAAAACCACCACTACATAGATGAAGTGCTGCTCCAAAGGCTTGGGTTAAAGGTACGAATTTGTGTTTGGCTAAGGGCTAATATGGCGTGTTCACAACAAAGACGGATATAAGCTCAAAGGGGCTAGCAAAGTAGATAAACTTGTAATACAAGGGATAGACTATTTGACTAAATGGATAAAGTATCCAAAGAAAGAATATCTCCATCATATCATCAACTATGCACTTGCTAATGTGGTTTTGAACAAGAATCTAGACAAGTTCTAGAGATGCAACATTGGAAGAATCACACACATGAAATAAACATGAGACTAAATATAATGAATTAGTTAAAAGGTTGCCCAAAGTCTCACAAAAAATCTACCAAAGTATCATCTAGCTCATAAAATCACTATCATGTACTAACATTATTGCTAAAGAATTGAAGGGATAACAACGTTCTCAATCAGGACAAGGGCCAAAACAAGAAATATTTACAAAGCCTTCAAAAATTTTTAGCACTAAAAGGGATTACACATCAAAAGTTACTCAAGCTTATGAAAGCTATTTGGTTTAGCAAAAACATCATTAGAGGGCATCTCAAACCAATACCATCCCTACATATATCCTATATGCAAACCTAAATGGAATTAAAATGTAACACACTAGTGCAAACAAAAAGAAACCTAAAACTATAAGCTCTAACTAGTATGCAAAGTAAAAACCAAAAACGAAAAAATGGAACTACCCTCCCCCCATGCTTGGATAAAGCACTATTATCAAAGTAAAGAAAGTAAGAGAAAGGAAAGGGAGCAAAACATAACGATATCACCAGGTTAGGTGCTGGATGCACCGAAGCTAAAGCCTCCTCGCAAACTGGGCACATGGACCATCAACCACTCCATCACATCTTCAAGACTTTGATCACCACATCAGACTCCGTCAAAACACCTAGGAGCTTATCAAACTCCTAGGGTCACAATTCAGAAAATACAAGGCAAGAGGCAATAATTAAGATTACACGAAAGACAACAAGTATCCTCTTAACCTTATCAAAGGCCATAGAAAAATCATCGGAAGGATTAAAGAATGTAGTCTGCATGATTTTCCTAGGCAAATCTTCTAGGCATACACAATAAGGGTTAATGGAGGGATCATACCCTCTAAAGTAACCTAGGGACACATAATCATCAACACTCCCACCAAGCATACCAAACACATTATCCTCATAGCCCAAATTAGCATTAGAATAAAAAACCATTGGATTATCAATGGGCGCATAAATATAATACTTAGGGGAAGGAGTGGGTTGTGAACAAAGCGGGGAAACATGGGAATGATCAAGAGGATTTGGCATAATACTGCCATCAAAACCAAGGCTAGGAAAGTCCTCATGCAAAAGCACATCACTTAACCCCTTCAAAGGAGCCAAACTAGATCAACACCTCATCTAAATTATCTTTTAAGTCAAAACATGCATCAACAACAATAAACATAGCAACTACCCCAAAAGGCTCACCCACTGCGAGCCTCGTACACTGAGCTAAAGGAAAGGATGAATGAGGTAAGGCCAAGATAACATCAATATTGCCCATGGGTGATGCAAAGTCAGGTTGAGCATAACATGCATAATAAGGAAACAAATTAATAGCATGGTCAGAAGAATTACACAAGTCACACAAAGAATGAGCATAATAAGATCTAGAACAAAATATACAAGTTTCAGAGAATGAATATCTACAAACATGACTAGCCTTCTCAAACTCAAATGAATCCCAAGCAATCCACCAATGCACGTACCAAGCTTAATCAACACTTTCACCATGAAAGCCCTGATAGCCTAAAACAACTCGGGTTTTACTATTGACACTCTTGTCAACAATGTCTAAAATTTTTTGTTTACCCATACAATAACCACTTTTAGCAAGAAAAGCACTGAAATGCTTAAAAGTACCTCCAAAATTATTCATGCTCGAACTGGGGAAAATGGAAATGACCATTGTTTTCTTCTTAATTTATCTTTAATTTTCAAATTATTTTTGTTTTTTTTTTGGCCAAAGAAAAACAAAATGCTTGGTCAAACCGATTGTGAAATACCCAATATCCAACATTCGTCCCTAGTAACGGCGCCAAAAACTTGATAGGGCCGTAAGCACACGGTGACATTGTAGCAAATTAAGGTCGTCTCCCACAAGGACTAAGTAGATCTACTGGGTTTTGTCCCTTCAAGATAGGGTAAGCGGATTGAAATTTAAGATTGAAATTAAATTAATCTACCATCTAATATAGCGAATAATTAATCAAGGAATTTAATCTAATCCAGTAATTTTATAACTCAAGTATTAATCAAGCACCACTTCTTTAGATGGGTAATTGCAAAACCTATAATCGATTTATCAAACCCCTCTTTCAAGGTGGAATGAAATTCTTAAATCTAATCAACCATTTCTCAAGGGTTTTTTTATTAATCTAAGATCATTAAAAACGTGATTATCAAATTTGGAGGTTTCCTAAAGAGTGAGTCTTTCTCAAGATTTCCCACAATTATTCAATCACAACAATTCAACGCAATCCCAATATTAATAATTCAAAACTTAACATAAGAATCAATACTAATCTAAAAAGCATAAAAATCTAAAGAAAAAAGAAAAGTGAAGGGAGAGGAATTGCCCAGCCGATGCACGCTTGAACCATTGTTGCAAACCCGACCTGGAATCCTTACAATCTTCACCTTTAACTTGCTTTCAACCCTCTCTGATCTAATTTAAATCCTAACTTGATGGTGGATTAGGTTGAATGGGATGGATTATTGGCCTAAGCATGCAGTTAAAACTGGCTTTTATGGCGAAAATGAAGGCTGCTGATCATCATCCAAATGAGTGGAAAAAAGAAAAGCCGCAAAGAAAGCCACCGAAGTAAGGGGAACAAGGATGACCACGATCAGTCCGTGGGATCCACCACGGACCATGGCCCCTACCACGGACAAACCATAGTGCCCTCTGTTTGCTTTGCCCTGTTGATTCTGTAAAATCTGGTCAACCCAGTTTGATTGTGGATGCTAAGCTGGGTTAACCATTACATAGACCCGGGTAAACCATGTCTCTTACGGGTTTTTGGGTCATGTTTTATGGGTTCTCACCTCCTTGCATAATTCTTAACTGATTTTCATGACATACTCGGGTTCTCTTACCCTATTTTTATAAAATACCGTCAAAAACACCAAATCTGAGCATAAAACAGAAAAATGGCATAAAATCACACAATTATGTACAGTAATCCTATAAATCGGCATCCAAACACTCATGAAATTCTATGCAAATATAGCCTTTTCAATTTCCCTATCCTATTCCATTTCCTCCTCCTAAACTTCTTTGTATTTAGCCATGATCACTGTATTTTTAGGACATTTTGAGGCTATAAGCCTAGGCCTTGGAACTTATAACATCTCCTATTAGTGTTGAATCTTGGTCGAGGTTTATTTTGAGGTACAAGAGTTTTTACCTTGTTATCTTTTGGTATGTCTTCATGTTATGAAGCCATCCAATGAACTCACCTGGATCTATCCTTGCTTCAAATTTTAGCACCTCAACCTTGATGTCACTACTTTGTTGGTTATTCACTCTTTTTGGTTCCTAGCTTATATTAATCTTCACTTGAACTGCCAAAGGGATGGTCGTGGCTATTTCACTCATCTTGGGAAGCTTCAGGTGAGCTACAAGATTGAGCATGTAAGGCTCATTTTTTGTTCTTAAGGGACTCCCCAAGTTGCTTCCTTACATGCTCATTCTATTTCTCCAAATAGTTATAGTTCTTTATCAATGTCTCGAATTTCTCTTCTAAGCTCATACTGCCACACATCTTGTCAAGAAAGATAGCCCAGCCCTTTTTGGACTGATGTGTTTCGGTCAAGGGTTGTGTTTGAGGCTAAGAGCAAGCTAAGGAGAGCAACCTCAATTCTAATACCAAATATAATGTATAAATTTGACAAGATCATGAATTTGAGTGATAAGAAACAAATAAGCAAGTTCACTTCATCAAGGATGCAAACTAAACTAGCATACTGCAAGTAGAAAAGAGATAAACTAGTCTTGAGCTGGGTATGACACATCACCAAATCGATACGAGGGCCCTTAGCTACTAAATGGATAAGACATGTCACCATAAAACAAGCCAAGGCTCAGTAGAATACCACTTAAACTAGCCAAAGTCAGGGATAAGCTAGAAAGAGTTTGAGAGGAAGGAGCTTGGCTCAACATTTACTGATGAACAATCGATTAGTATAAGCTAAAAATTTGGCTTTTATACAAAGCCTCACACCCTCTCACAATAGCTAAACCAATTAGTTACTAAAGTATAGCTACCCAGAAATAACAAAAACTGAAAACACCTGGAATAACAAAATAAGCAAATGGACTAAAGAGTTTGACACCTCTATTACTTCTCTAAGTAAATCAACAAGATGTCAAGCTTGTATAGTCATTATATAAGATTTAAGATTGTCAATTAAGTAACTTGGACGTAGATTTCTTAAGATTTGCATGGCCACTTGCACAAAGAAACAACATCATGTACTTGGAGAAATGTAATTTCATTTACAAAAGGGTTGGATAAATGCAGACAATCAACAATCTTAATCTAAGACTAGGATTAGATTGGATACCTTTTTGACATATTTTCCTAGCCTTAAAATTACCAAATCAATGCTATGAAGGTGAGCCAAAAGTTAACTCCTAAAACTGCACCTTTTGGACTACAAACATGGCTTAATTGACTATTTCAGATACTTGACCTCCTTAGCTATCTAAAAGTGTGAAAGTTGTCTAAAAGATATAGTGTAAGCCAGAAAATGACATAAGTCAATTCCCAAAATGAGCACTGAGGCTTCAATAGATGTGATGACACAATGTAGGCTATTTAGCTTGTCTTCGACCTTGACATAAACCTTCCTAGACCATAGCTTGGATGGATTAAGGTTTGGTAGACATAATTTTCTATATGGGTAGGTAATTGGGATCCTCATCTATGTTAACACTAGATCTCATATATTTATGTTTATGAGGTTTACTTCAATGTTGAATGCTCCAGACAATCTTTGTTGACATTGATGGAGATGGTGTATGATTTTTACTCTCTTTTCGTCAATTCCAGTTAGCAGTTCATAGTAGACTCATCGGCTTTAGATATATACTTGGCCTTCTAGTGCAAATCGTAATGAGGATATTCTGACTTTTATTAGCAAGATTGCCTTCATGGAATGTATTAGGGAAAAAGGAGTTGTTCCAGTGGATTACCTTACCAAGGTGCGGTTTCCCCATAGTGCAAAACGTAATTTTGTCGAGCCAATCTTTGCAACTCAATTATTTCAAAATGATGTTTTTATTGTTTCTATTTGCGACTTTTATTACACTACTGGTTTATGGTCTATAAGTGATAGATTACCTATGTTGCATGTTATATTTTTTTGAAAAGGGTTATAGTCTCGGCCTTAAAGTGGGATCGATTGTCACAAATTAGCTCATCTGAGACTCCATGCCTCAAATAATGTTGGTAATTAAGAATGTTGTTTCATGTTTGGAAGTGAGTTTGGCATTGGAGGTTGCTTCCACCAACTTTGTGAAAACAATCTATGGGCACTAATATGTATTTATGTCGATTTTGGGAGCGATTTTCCCTATGATGCTTATTCTCCTTAGGGAGGTAAACGTGTATAATAAAGAAGGTAGGACATGCTGAAGTTTTGCATGCCTTTTACACTTCTCACAACTTCATAGAAGGCTAAAATAGTCCCCATCCATGGTTGTCTAGTAGCATCCTCGACATCGTATTTTCCTGGGTAATATGCATTCATTCATGTGAATATCATAGTCTAATACATGAAATTCCTCCATGAGTGTTAGTGATGTGCTAGGGGAGGTTTAAGACCGAAGCACAAGTTCAAGTAAAAAAACATTCCCAAGCAATAAGTATCTCGAAACTGAAAATTGGGTAGTAATCGGATAAACTAGGTGACTGAGGATAAGACACACCATCTAAACCAAGCCTACGACCCTTAATCCCCTCCAAGGATAAGGCACACTACCAAGGAGATGATTAAGACTCACTTGAACACCATTTTACTTAGCCAAAAGTAAAGATAAGCAAGGAGAGAATTTACAGGGTTTAAGGAGCTGAGCACAACTTTATTCATAAGCTCACAATTTGTGCTACAACTTCACTCAAATAAGGCTTATATAGGGCTGGTCATTACTCTAGGAAACTACCATACTTAGGAAATATAAAAATACAACTTACTAGACTAGCATAGAAAATGTAAGAAACAAGTTACTAAATAAACTAGCAAGAAAATGATGCAAAATAGAAAACTAGGGCTTTGAAGCTTCTTTCCATAAGCTTGAACACTTGTTATCTTGAATTCCCACCTTGGCATAGGTAAATGAATCTTTTGGCACCACGTGGTCATGTACTTGTTCCCTACGAGTGAGGATTTCTAATGTATTAAATGCACTTAGTCTTCAGCGTATTTGCACTGCAGTAGGGTCAGATTCAATGAGTCATAACTCCGTTGTTTCTAGTCCAACTTTAATGAAATAGGAGTCCTATGAAATATTAAAGATTCTATTTTCATATGGAAAACATCTCACCATGTTTCGCCTAGTTGTTTGAGAGAAATAGTCCACACGAGCCAGATGGTCAAAACTGAAAATTAACAGCCGGTTTTCTAAAATGCTTCCTTTATGCTTATAGGCCCATGACTTGGCTCAGATTATTCTTAATGACCTTGAAGCTAACTCCCAAAGGTAGCGGACATTTTTGGAGCAACTTGGATAATTTCTGCTCTCAATATTCCTTAGACTTTTTAGAATTATCCCTCAAACTCTAGGAGTTTCTTCTTAACATTCTTGATCACCTTGACTTGGGTTTGAATTATGGCAATGATATCCCTATGATCCTCCCCTTGTTGAGAAGAATTTTCTCTCAAATTCTCGAAAGTCTCATCTTCTAAATATGGGGCTAAATCAGCAACATTAAAGGTAGCGGAGACTCCATAATCACCAGGCAAATTGATCGTATAGGAACTTTTGTTAATCCTTTCCAGCACCTCAAATTGTCGCTCAGCCCTAGGTATAAGCTTAGACTTGCATTTTGAGGGAAATCGGCTTTTCCTTAAGTGCGCCCAAACTAAATCACCTGGGTTGAAGATGACTTGCTTGGGCTTGGTTAGAGGCATTGGACTATTGAATCGTGCCCTTAATCTTCTCATGAAGCTCTTGGATCTCGTGGACTCTCATGGATGCTTCCACATTGAGATTGATTTCCATAGGCCACGGGGTAACATCAAAAGGGAGACTGGCTCAACTCCATAAACCACCTTGGAAGGAAGCATTCCCTTGGTCTTGCTAGGAGCCTTTTTGTATGCAAACTCAATATGAGCTACATGTTGATCCCATGAAGACTTAACCAAGGTCCTCAAGAACATTGGCAAGGTCCTATTGGTGACCTCGGTTTGTCCAGTCGTTTGTGGGTGGCAAGTGGTACTATACTTGAGCTTAGTACCCAATTTCTTCCACAAAGTCACTTAAAAGTGACTCAAGAACTTAGTGTCTTAATCGAACACTATGGACCTTGGAATACCATGGAGCTTAACCACCTCTTTAAAGTACAAATCGGCTACATAGGCAGCGTAATTAGTCTTATTGCAAGGGATAAAGTGTGCTATCTTTGAGAAACGACCAACAACCACAAGAACAGAGTCCTTGTTCCATTGAGTCCATGGCAATCCAAGAATGAAATCCAAGCTCCCATCTTCCCATGAAAAGTTGGGAATAGGAAAGGGAGTGTAGAGGCCTTTGGGAACAGTGTGACTCTTTGCCATTTGACTTGTTGTACACCTCTTGATCATATCTTGGACATCCTTATCCATGCAAGGCCAAAATTAATGCTCCTTAAGCCGGATAAGGATCTTCTTCTCACCAAAATGGCTGGCTAGAGAACCACCATGGACCTTACGGATTAGGAGTTCCCTTATACCACAATGAGGGACACAAAGTTGCACGCCCTTGAATAAGTAGCCTCATGGATTAAGAACTCTCCCCTAGGATACCTTTGGCATTCTCCCCAAAATCTTTATTTTCTCCATAAAGTGAATTCGATTGCTCAAATCCAAGAGCATAAGCATCAAGTTGGAACAATAGGAGATACCTTCTTGAGAGAACACCGGCACCTTTGTTGAGCTTACCGGACTTGTGCTTGATGGTGAAGTGAAAAGTTTGTAAGTACTTAACCCACTTGGTGTGGAGAGTATGGAGCTTGTGTTGCCCTTGAATGTACTTGAGTGTCTCATGATCGAAATGAAGAATGAACTCATTTGCCACCAAATAATGACGCCAATGCTCAAGTGAATGAATAATGATGGCATAGAATTCCTTGTTATAGGTGCAATACTTTCTCTTGGAATCACACAATTTCTCACTAAAGTAGGTAATGGGCGGCTTTCTTGAGTTAGAACTCCACCAATCCCAACTCCAGATGTATCGCACTCCACCTCAAAGATCTTTTCAAGCATGGCAAGGCTAACATGGGGGCTTAAGTGAGCTTCTTCTTGATTTCTTCAAAGGCTTGTTGTGCCTTTGGATTCCACTTGAATGATGTATGCTTGAGGACCTCGATCATAGGGGTCGTGATGGTGATAAAATCTCTTAGGAACTGCCTATAGAAGGAGGCTAGTCTATGGAAACTTCGCACATCATGAATGCTTGAAGGAGTAGGCCAAGACCTAATGGCCTCAATCTTACTCTCGTTTACCTTGAACCCTTAGGCTGTGACTATGTATCCCAAGAATGTGATTTCTTGAGTTAAAAGTGAGCACTTTTTAAAATTACCATAGAGCTTTTTCTTCTTAACGACCTTCATGACTTGAGTAAGATGCACAAGATGCTCTTCCTCATTTTTACTACAAACCAAGATATCATCAAAGTAAACCACAACAAAGTGACCAATGAATGGCCTAAACACTTGGTTCATTAGTCTCATAAAGGTGCTAGGGGCATTAGAAAGGCCAAAGGGAATATCAACCACTTACAGAAACCCCCCTTTGGTCATAAAAGCAGTTTTCCATTGATCTCCTTCCCTAATCCAGATTTGGCTGTAACCACTTCTCAAATCAACAATAGAAAAGACTCTTGAACCATGAAGCTCATCTAACATGTCCTCCAATCTAGGTATGGGATGCCTATACATAATGGTGATCTTATTTATGGCACGACTATCCACACACATCCTGATTTGACCATCTTTCTTAGGGATTAAGAGGGCGGGTATAGTACATGGACTAAGACTTTCCCTCATAAGACCCTTGGATATCTTTGGGTTTCCATGGCTTTCTTGGGGTTCATTCTATAGGCTGGTTTATTTGGGAGTATAAAATTAGGAATGAGGTCAATGTGATGTTGGATGGTTCTCTTTGGAGGGAGGTCGTGGGGTGTCTCTTCCGGGAATACATGAAAGTATTATTCAAGCAAAGGGGTTGGATAGGGGGTGAATTTGAGAGAGGGGTGTCTTGGTCTCTTCAAGGGATAAGAGCAAACAATCCTTCAAGGCCCTAAATTCATGTTGTGATGCCTTAAGAAAAGGTTCCCTTAAAGTAAAAAGCATTTCAGTTTGGTCTTAGATCTTCCGTGGCTTTGCTTTTGTGAATTGAGAGGGGGAGGGTGGGGCTAGGGTTATCTTCTTTCCATCTTTAATAAAGGAGTAAGTGTTTAAGTATCCATCATGCAAGACCCTCCTATCAAACAACCAAGGTCTCCCTAAGAAGATATGGCAAGCATCCAGGGGTATAATGTCAAACCAAAGCTCATCAAGGTAGTTCTTCCCTATACTCAAGGAAATTAGACATCTAGAGTTAACTTCGAGGCCTTTGTCTTAGTTTAACCATTAAATGTTATAGAGATAAGGGTGAGCCGTGGCTTAGCGGTTGAGTTTCTCCACCATGCTTGAGGAGGCAACATTGGTACAACTTCCACTATCAATGATAAGTTAGCAAACCTTCCCTTTGATCGTGCACCTTGAATGAAATATAATCTCCCTTTGTTAATCTTGATTCCCCTTGAAACCACTCAAAGTCCTCCTTAGGACCAGTAGTTCTCCTTCATCCTCTTATTCCACCACTTCTGCTATGCCTTCCATAAAGCATAGGTGCTTATCTTGTTCTTCTTCCTCCACTTGAGTTGCCTTATATTTGGCTAAAGTTGTCGGCCTATGGTTTGGGCACTCTGAGGCTATATGGGCACATGATCACCCTATTATTTGAGAGAAGTGGTCCACATAAGCCAAATGGTCAACACTGGAACTGAACAATCAGTTTTTTTGAAATGCTTCTTTCATGCTTATTGGCATGTGACTTGGCTAGGATTATTCTTTATGACCTTGAAGTTAACTCACAAAGGTTCCTAAAAAGTGGATTCACAACTCTCTAAATGCACGTTATGCTTGCATAATCAAGCTCACAAAATCGGTCATTTTTGGACCAACTTGGACAATTTCTACTGTCAATATTCCTTGGACTTTTTGAACTATCCCTTAACCTCTAGGTGCTGCTTCCTAACTTCCTTGATTACCTTGACTTGGGTTTGATGTTGTCGCAATGAGACCCCTTCAGTTAGTGCGTCTTTTACTTCTATACTTGATTCCATATGATTTCTTCTTGTAAGTGACCTTGTTATCAACAATAAATAGGAGTGCAAGTCTTTTAGGGCTCTACAGGACCGTCGTATGTAATTGGAAGGGTCTTCTTCAGTCAAGTGGTCTAAGAGAATGTTTGTGTACCAAGGGGGTGTGTTTGGCTCATCCACCTGTATTGCTAGGCATTATGCGGCTTGCTTTGCCTATTTATGGTTATAGTTAGCTCTGATGCATCTTATGTCGTGGTCACCATAGAATCTAATCTACCTATTGCATCTACAAATTAGTTTTCCTCCCTAAGAAGGTATGTGAATTGAAAATTCTCAAAGTGTTCAATTTTTTTTTTCTCCAAGTGTGCTTGACAAAATGCCATGTTTTCATTTTTCACTTTCTACCAACTGGTCATTTGGTTCATGGTCAAGCTATCATCATACACTTCCAGTATTTTGATGTGCGTACAACTTGTATCCTTATAATACAGGCTTTATATTCAACTATGTTATTTGTCACTTCTAAGTCCTCTCACTTGTGTTCAAATATTGTACTCCACTCTATCACTCAAATACATTTTGTAATACATGTATGGTAGGAAAGTTAAGAAAGTTCTCTTGTAAACGTCGAGGTGTTGCTAACACATAAGGTACTTTGGGCAAATGTACTTACAAGAGATGTTCTGTTGATTGTGACAGTTAAAAAGTGAGCTCTAACGTGAGACTATGAAAAGGATTTCAAGCAAGTCTGATTATAATGGACCTTGAATAGACTATTGGTGTTCAAGAGTGGGCTTTGATGTGTGTGATTTGTGAGTATGGAAGTATGACTAACGTGTTGTAATTTATGAGTTAATGGAAGTATTGAAATCTTAATGAGCAGCCTTAGGTGACGACATAGCCTTTTTGGATTCAGTAAACTTCTTGAGAATATCTTGTCCAGTATCTTTACGTTTCTATTTAGCTTGCAATCTTCAAGCACTTTTATTCTTGCTTGTCAGAGCTACTCTCATTTATCGCTAATTATTTTATCCTTCTTACTATGACTTTGTACTTACTATTCTATATTGTTTTTCTCAAAAGCAAAGTTTTTAAGTTCCACAAGTTTTCATGGTCACCTTATTCAGCCCTGATCAATCTAAGATGTTTATTTTTAAATAACTAAAATGCTTGACTATTTAAAATAGATTCGGTCCAACAGACACCTAGCCTATAAGGTAACTAAACCCACTTAATGAATTTGTTCGCTTTACACAAATTCTCCCAATATAAGATATTTGTTGACTATGATGTCAAGGGCACATTGCTCGAGAGGAATGTCACTTAGATAAATGGTCCTGCATCTTCCGGGGGGGGGGGGGATGAGGGATTTAGAAGAAGATGCTTAAATTTCATCTAATGTAAATTTTGCCTCCTGCTTGATGTCAAGGATGTCGTTCTTTCTTCCTTCTTTTTTTGGCTATAGCAAAGGAGGAAGTACAAAAACAAAACTAATTAGCTCCATTACGCATTATAAACTCATCATTTCATGCCACGATCAAAATTCCAACATCACCAACCACTGTTTTTATACATATATTAAAACAAAATACGCTGAATTTGGCACGTACATATGTGACAAAATTTAGATTTCATTATTTTGAACCTAAAGTCAAAAGTAATTATGTGCTTAATTACCTTTTATTTGTTATTATCTTTATTAATTAAACTATGTTACTACATTTGGAAAAAGAAAGCCATCAACAGAACCTTGTTTTTTTTTTTCCTGATAACAGCTTCTAACATGCTGTATTTTACTATTATAATATTGTGCTATGCCCTAATTACTGTACTCAAGTTAGTAAACCATTGATTTTTTTTGGGGGGGGGGAGGGTTTTTAAAAAAAAACCCCCAAAAAACCCTTCCCCCCCCCCCCCCCCCCATATTAGGCAAGCCGGAAGATGTGGCTTTGAGGACAATCAAAGTATTAAGATAACGTCCATGAGTTCCCTGCATTACAATGAACGCAATGTATTATAATACATAGCCTTTGAATATGACACAATGAATGATCAGTAGTTGATGCATTACAATAATGAATAATTCAATGATACACATGGTACACACTTTGAAATCGGCTATACAAATAATTCGACATACAAACAATGCCCATGTCTTAATTTAGCCTGGTCCTCACCCAAGAATCAAATTACTTAAGTCTTTGACTGCTTTTTTCACAGAAGCAGATTACCATGCCCGAGAGGACTATTATTCCAAGGAAAGTCTTCAATTCTTGTCTTGGAAAACCCCTCCATTTATACTAAGCGACTAGATGTCAAAGGTGGGAAGCTCCGATGTCCAACCGTGAGTGGCTTGGTATAATGTTCGAGCAGCAAGACTGCGGTAGGGGTCTTTCTCTCTTTTCTCCTTTAATAAGAAATGCAATGTTCAACCTCGATTTTGACATGCAAATACATCTCATGAGCTTGATCCCGGTTTTTCAGTTCCTGCTTTAGCCCTGCTGTCCAAAGTAGAATTCAGCTATTGATAATCAAGCAAGTTTAACGGACTTAAATAAGAGATCAGCAAGAGAATATTCTACAGTCTACAGCTCAAAATCAAGCATCCAAACTATGAAGGCTAAGAGATACCATGAGGGGATCCTAATATATATAAACAAGAATCATTGTCTGTCTTGGAGCATATCAAGCAAAGCCAACATCTAACTTTGTCCAATTGCATTTCTTTAGACACAGTAAGGCAACAATTACGAACATCAGTTTGCTATGTGAACAACCATTGGTTTGTCCATTATGATTATTAGAAAACAAATTTTGGGGTGATCGCCCCTCAGTGGAGTATATTTGAATTCAGCCTGAAATTGGGTGGTTTTTTGGTGTTCAAGGGTATTCAAGAATAGTAAGTATGCAATCCACTACTCATATACGTAGGTTCTACCAGTCACAAAGATACACATTTGTTATGGAGAAGGGAGTACGATGGCCTAATTGATGAGCAGGATATAAGCAGGCACCTCAGGGGAACTAGGTCTGATTGGTATGCAGTCCAATTACTTAAGACAAAAAGATGACAGTTGAAAGTATTGAAACAATTTCACTCTTGTAGGTTTACAACAAACTGCCCATACTACTTTGGCCACCTGCAAAAGAAATGGCTGGGGAATAGAATGTTCATGCAGAGTAAGCAAGGTACATACCTGCTATGTCAATTGGCTTCCCAAATAAGTAATAGAAACAGGCAGGAAGTTTCGGAAGAAGTACAGGAAGGTACCCAACTTCATTTGTAACCTCACCCTCCATGTCAGTCCTGACAAGAGTTTAACACTTTTATACCATGAGGGCATATTGGTTTTGTTCATTTTATCTGCTTAGAAAATTTCATACTAGAATATTTGCAAGCAGAGAAACTCCAAACTACAGTAAGTGTCTCCCTTAAATTTCAAAATTTCACGTAAAATTCACATGGAAAGTTTCTAGGCAGATGAATAAAAACAAAGCCATTAAGTTGGACAAGTAAATGCGGAATATTCATGAATAGACAACTCAAAAGAGAACAATGATGGCAGTTCAAAGACTGGGATCATTACCTTACTCGAATGAGCTGAGTACGGCGTTTCTCTACACGTTCCCTGAGATAAGGAATCTTCATCTGATCTTCAAAGTCAGCAACAAGCTGAACCAATTCAAACTCATTTAATAAGGAAAGTGCAAAAGAAGCAACTAGTTCGCAAAGAATTGATAGCTTGAGATTCAGGGATTTGGTACCTAGACCAGCAAATTTTATTGATGACATGGAGCCACCTCCACTATGAAGCCCTAAGTTCATTCCATTATGCAATTCGCACAATTTATGTGATCAGATCTTCATTCATCCCACGATCTCTAATAGGGGCCTGTTCTTTTCGTTGGTAAATCAACATTTACCAACTCTTACCAAATCTTTCATATCCTTCCCAATCTTTACCAGTTCCAACCAGTCATCCCCCCCCAAAAGGCAATCCTTCCCAATTCTTTCCAATTCTTACAAATCTTTCTTAATTCTTACCAGTCTTTGTCAATCACTATCATTTTTTCTCTTTCTATTCCCAACTCTTACTAACATTTTCCAGCCATTATTGACTTCATTTTTACCAATCTTCACCCATCTTTACCAGTCTTCCTTAAAAAATCCCAAATTTCACCAATCATTCTCAATCCTTACTGGCCCTAACAAATCTTTCCCTTTTACAAAATTCGTTACCAATGAAAAGAAAAAAGAAACAAGCCCCACATGTACCACAAAAATAGTACTGCAACATACATACTTCTTTATTGACTTTTACGAAGGCGTCCTCAAATGGAATGATTTCATATAACCTCGCATGTATTGCTTACAGAAGGTGAATGACAATTAAGAGGGGCATGCCATGTGTGCTTATTACACATTATTGCCTGCACCAAGAAAAGTAAAGGAACACTTTCTGCACCGATAATACAGAAAAATCATACACTTCCTGGTATTCTAATGAACAAGTAGGCATAAATATTGTCAGTTACCTACCCTACGGACAGACTAAACAAAGAAATAATACTTTTCAAAGTGTTTATCAGCAGATACAGTTAACACAAACAATCGAGAAATTGGCAACAGCTAACACAAAGCCTCCTATGGATGCAGAAAACCACTAACCTACCTCACAAATATCATCTTCTCCAACAACCTCAAAGGGTATAATTTTGGCTCCAAATCTAGCAGCCATTCTTACAAACTCAGATCTCTCTGGCCAAATCAACTTGTATTCCTCACCCTATAGAGCATCAATTAATTTGCACTTTTGAATCATCATTTACAGCAGACAGGAAAACATATTATTAGATAGGATTATAAAATTGAATTAATCAGGGTCAGCCCTGTTGCATAATGCATATGGCCACTCTATCATTCTCTGTCACTCTCTCCCTCCCCCCGGTGTGGTTCCTCCCTCTCTCTCTCTCTCTCTCTCTCTCTCACACACACACACACACACACACACACACACACACACACACATACATTTTTAAGTCACACATTCTGGTAAGATAGCTCACTACAGCTTTGCTCCAGGAAGAATAAAACATATGAAAATTGAAGAATACTGACCCTTGAAGTTCAATGCAAGCATGTCAACCAGAAGATGAATGAAATGTAAAGAAGTTACAATTAGCCTCTTGTGAAGAGCTTCACGCATCCCTCCTGGGTGTAGTAGAGCATGAGAACCTGAAGAAAGGAGCTTATAGAAGTTATTAGCTGTGACTGGAACTGCACCCATAAGTCTAAATGTATCGAAAGCAGATAAGTCAACTTGATCTTCATTTAACTTTGGAAAAAGCATAGGGTGTGCTAAGCCTCGCAACATGATGTTTCTCTCGATCACAAAGTGGAGCGTGAACTAAATGAGCCGGATGTAGCTTGCTTGAGTTTAGTTGCAAATTTCCTCTTAGTAACAAGATATGACTTGATTTAAAGGCTAGGTCACCAATCAAGACTAAGGATCCACCAAGAATTGTTTAAAGGTTAAGTCACCCACAATTCTATAAAGGATTCCACTCAAGACTCATCACTTTTGAGAAGGATAAAGAGAACTTAAGATTTTGAGAGAAAGAGAAAGCTTATGCTTCTTTGCATATGATGCAAATCTAAAAATTTACAACCTAAGGCGTCCCGTATATATGAGAGCCACTTACAAGCTAAAGAAAGCAGCAAAAGGGCCTTTTAAACGTCCATAAAGCAAGGGGGGACCAAAAAGCAACAAACAAAAGCTGAAAAGTGCTTTATGCTTTGTCAGCGAGTTTTCAGTTTACAAATTTCAACTTCAAACAGCTATATCTCCTAGGTTTCTCATCCAAATTGGATGAAATAGACCTTGATGGAAAGCTTAGGAAGTCATATTTCACATGGTTCAAGTGGGAAGCAATTTAGAGGTACCGTTTGGGAGATATAGGGCAAAAGGTGCAGCATATGCAGACTAGGGCAGTTTTTGCAGCATGTGGGAAAAGGCTCCACTTGACCTATGAGCCAATGCCTTAACCTAGAAATATTTTTAATCCCTTTTATCTGACATAAGAAGGTTCCCAAAAAGTGGGTTTATAGCATTTTAAACCCATACTAAACTTCAATAATCAAGCCCACAAAACCAGGTTAAAACTGGGTTAAATTGCAGCTAGCATATACCTTGCTGTTTTTGGCCTTTCTTATTATCTCCGTGGGTTTAAATTCATTTTGATGGACTAAACCCTTTAGAAGGCCTCTTGACCTTCCCAAAATAGAAGAGTAACACATCATAAAGGCTTAGGATGAGGTTGGAATTGAAGCTCAAAAACAGCACATGGGCCAAGTCCCCTTTGATGGAGCTTGTGAGCTTTAAGGAGGATGTGAGAGCTCTCTTGGACTTGATTTGGCATGACACTTGCTTCATCCTCCCCTTCTTGATTGTAATTTGCCCTCAAATCATCACCATCTTCTTCATCATAAGAGTAGGGTGTGAGATCACCCACATTGAACGTAGGGGATACACCCATGTCTCCAGGCAATTCAAGTTTGTAGGCATTATCATTGACCTTCTCAAGGACTTTGAAAGGACCATCCCCTCTAGGCACAAGCTAATTCTTCCTTCTTGATGGGAATCTCTCATTTCTCAAGTGTAACCATACTAAGTCCCTGAGCTTGAAATCTTCATCTTCTTGGTAGGGCTTACGGATGAATTGGAAGCCTAGGACCCTTGGTTCCATCATGGTTAACAAGGAGTGCAGTCTAGAGAGTGCATCCGCCACTACATTCGTGCTCCCCTTCTTATGAGAAGTTTTGCAATGACTAAACCCATTTAGCATGCCTTGGAGTGAGTTTATGTTGGCCATTCAAGTACCTCAAGGCCTCATGATTGGAGTGAAGGATAAACTGTTTTGGCCTCAAGTAATGTGACCAATGATCAAGTGCTCTTACCAAAGCATAGAACTCTTTGTCATAAGTGGAGTAGCTCTTCCTTGAGCCATTGAGCTTCTCACTAAAGTAAGTAATGTGGCGTTGATCTTGTGGGAAAACATCTTGGTATTGTGAGATGAAGGGGCCGATTTTGGGGTGTAAGAGAGTCACTTCCTCACTCTTGTTGCTTTCAAGCATTGACAAGGCTAGGACTTGCTTGCCTTTGCTTAAAGCTATCTCAACCCGTGTTTCACTCAACATGAGAAGGTCTCTCTTTTTCTCACTTCCCACCCCGGGCTTAGTTTTGTGGACTTGGTTTGGAGGTAGTGGGTTTAAGACAATCCTCTCCTTATCAATGATCAAGGTGTAAGTGTTTTTGAGCCCATCATGCATGACACGCCTATGAAATTGCCAAGGTCGACCAAAAAGAACATGACAAGCACTCATAGGCACCACATCACAAAGGACATTATCCTTATACTTCTTCCCAATTGAAAAGGAGATAAGGGCTTGTTCGGTTACCTTAACGTTGCCGTCATCATTGAGCCATTTCAAAGAATAAGGCTTGGGATGAGGAATAGTAGGAATACCAAGCTTCTCAATAAGAAGATCGGAGGCCACGTTAGTGCAACTCCCTCCATCGATGATCAAGTTGCACACCTTATCTTGGATGGTACACCGAGAATGAAAGATCATTTCTCTTTGAGCCTTGTTATAAGGAGTGTCTTGGGTATGTAAAACCCTCCTTAAGACAAGTAGTTCACCTTCATCGGCATCAAGTTGAGTTTCAACTTCCATGGGGTCCAAATCTGCCCCATTAGCTTCATCTTGCACTTCCATCATCATGGCATTAACTTCTTCAACTTGTTGTATGGTCATGACCCTTTGATTTGGGCAATCGTATTGGAAATGACCATAACCTTGACACTTGAAGCACTTCTTTCCTTCAAGTTTCTTAGGCAATTCTTTTGGAGAAGGAAGAGCCACGGCCTTACCCTTGTCAACCCATGAGGTGCCCTCGGGTTTTGGGTGAGAAAAGGGCTTGAATGGACGCAATGAACTTACTTGCTCCTTGGAAAAAGGCTTAGTGAAGACTTTCTTTTCCTTTCTTCGCTTTTCAACCTTGAGGGCTAACTTGAAGACATCATCCAAGGTGAAATAAGTTTGGAGTTCCACCTTCCTAGCAATAAGAGGGTTTAACCTATTGAGAAATCTAGCCACTGTTTGCTCTTGGGGTTCATGGATGCCTCCCCTCAAAAGGAGTTGCTCAAACTCTCTCATGTATTCACCCACGCTCATATTGTTTTGCTGGAATGAAAAGAGCCGGTTGTAGATGTCTTACTTGTAGCTTTCGGGAAAGAACCTCTTGTTCTTGAGAGACTTAAGTTTCTCCCATGAGTTGATCTTTCTCTTGCCTTCTCTAGCCCTTTGCTTCTTGATAGCACAAGGAGGCATATCTTGTGAGTTTAAGGCGAGCAACCTTGAAACTCTTTTCATCATCATAGCCCTTAGTTTCAAAGATTCGGTCCATGGCTTGAACCCATTCAAGGTACTCATCGGGGTTTAAGTTGCCATTAAAGTCTGGGGGTTCTACCTTGATGTCTCTAAAGTCGTCCATAGGAGGTCTCCTACCTCCCTCTCTTGGATTGACTCCCATGCTTGAGTCACTAGAGAAGCCTTGTTCATCCCTATGATCACTTGGCTCTTGAGCTCTTTGGCCTCCTTGGAGGGCCATAAATTGGTTGGACATTTGCTCAAGTTGCCTACTAATTTGTCTCACGCACTGTTGTAGGCTTTGGATGGCATTATCTTGTCTCATCATATGAGCTTATTCTAGGCTCATACCTCTTGATACCCTTGCCGGTTGGGGAGAATCAGTAGAGGGTTTTTCTTCATTAGACATGGTGAAAGGGGGAAAGGAGAAGGGAATAGGTTAACGCTCGGTTAGGAGGAGGCACGGTCGTGCTAGGGAGGCACGGTGTGGAAGCAGGCTGGGAGAGGGGTGGCACGGTCGTGCTTGTAGGCACGGGGTGACCGTGTTGAACTTTTGGAGCAAAGGGGTGGTGGCACGGTCGTGCTAATCCGCACGGTGTGACCATGCCACTGTTCTGGCCGGTTGCACGTTTTTGTGAAGGGTAAATTTGTTGAAGGTTTTGGTGCGGGTTTGTGCTTGGTTGTTTTGTAGGGGTTCTTTGAGGAGTAAAAGAGGTATTTTTGTGGGAGAAAATCAATTGTATGATATGGTTTGCAGCTTTAAGGAAGTCTTTAGCCAAGGTTATGTGGAGAGGGTTAAGCCAGTGAGAGAGGTATAACTTCACCAAGGTTTTCAACACAAGGGAATCGAAACTTGACAAGGATGCAACTATAGTGTGGAAATGTGATATAAACTCAAGAACACCAACCTAGGTTTGCTCTGGTACCAAATGGAGCGTGAACTAAATGGGTTGGATGTAGCTTGCTTGAGTTTAAATTTTCTCTTAGTAACAAGATATGACTTGATTTAAAGGCTAGCCCACCAATCAAGACTAAGGATCCATCAAGAATTGTTTAAAGGCTAAGCCACCCACAATTCTATAAAGGATTCCACTCAAGACTCACCACCTTTGAGAAGGACAAAGAGAACTTAAGATTGTGAGAGGAAGAGAAAGCTTGTACTTCTTTGCATATGATTCAAATCTGAAAATTTACAACCTAAGGTCTCCCTTATATATGAGAGCCTTTTACAAGCTAAAGAAAGCAGCAAGGGCCTTTCAAACGTCCATAAAGAAAGGGGGGGCACCAAAAAGCAACAAACAAAAGCTGAAAAGTGCTTTATGCTTTGTCAGCAACTTTTCAGTTTACAAATGTCAATTCAATTAGCTATATCTCCTAGGTTTCTCAGCCAAATTAGATGAAATAGACCTTTTTGGAAAGCTTAGGAAGTCATCTTTCATGTGGTTCAAGTGGGAAGCAATTGGGAGCTACGGTTTGGGAGATATAGGGCAAAAGGTGCAGCATATACAGGCTGGGACAGTTTCTGTAGCATGTGAAAAAAGGCTCCACTTGACCTATGAGCCAATGCCTTAACCTAGAACTCTTTTTATTCCCTTTTAGTTGACATAAGAAGGTTCCCAGAAAGTGGGTTTTCAGCATTTTAAACTCATACTAAACTTGAATAATCAAGCCCACAAAACCGGGTTAAAACTGAGTAAATTACAGCTAGCATATAACTTGCTATTTTAGGCCTTTCTTATTATCTCCATGGGTTTAATTTCATTTTGATGGAATAAACCCTTTAGAAGGCCTCTTGAACTTCCCAAAACAGAAGAGTAACACATCCTAAAGGCTTAGGATGAGGTTGGAATTGAAGCTCCAAAACAGCACATGGGCCAAGTCCCCTTTGATGGAGCTTGTGAGCATTAAGGAGGATGTGAGAGCTCTCTTGAACTTGATTGGGCATAACACTTGCTTCACAAAGTTTTTCACAAGGGGAGACAACTCTAAGCCTATTAACATGTGATAGCCAACAAGCAAAACAGGCCCCTCAGAAGGAATCCCCGCAAGGCCTCGTACAACCTTTCCGTTCTCCAAAGTGGATAGCATCACAGGACCAGTGGCAGCTTCAATCCATCTATAATGGGTAGTCAACAATTTTAAATATTTTTATTATCAAACAACACAAGAACTGAAGAGGAGATGTATAACTATAAAAGTCTAAACAATTAAGGACAAGTTTCTGGTGATATAACATCAAAAGCCTGCTCTTAGGTTTTTTTTTTTTCTTTTCCCAACTTGTGGCCCTTGCTTCAGTCCATTTCAAATATCACTAAGTGTCCAGCAACTGATGATTACCTGAGTGACTCGCATACTTTCTTGAATTCAGATTCTGTTGGCGGCAAATAGTCATTCACGTAGTCATGAAATCTGCCACGACGGTAGAAAGCTGCACCTTTAAGGATGGTTACCAATTCAACCTCATCTTCCTGCAAATTATAGCATTGAAACATATTCAAAACCCACACCGATAAAAACATTGCAATGAAGCACCAGTGGCTAAGAGATTCTTGTGGACACAAACCAAAGAGAAGGAAATCAAGGATTATGTCAACAATGTTCAATAATAGAATGAGAAGTTGTAAATCAGGAGCAAGGTGAGGTGCACCATCAATGCCGTATATTAAGAAGAAACTACACATGATACATTGATACCCCTGTAGCAGCAGTTACGAAACATAGCAAACTAAAGAAAGTTAAGAGAGCAATGAAGTGCAAACAAGTTGCAGTTAAATCTAAAGTAACAAAATGCTCCTGAGAGGACTACTCTAGAACTGCCAACTTTCTCAGAAAAAATAGCAAGCATTTTTACCATATAAATTGAAGAAATTTCATGGGGGAGCATCTAAGCTGATTTAACAACTGAAAGCAATTAATAATGGATTATGGCGTTCAATATAGGTCTCTTTTACTCTTCAATTATCTCCAAATGTTAATGCCTACTGTCACTGGTACTGTTGCATGGAGACCATGCCGCATACATATTGTGCTCTTAACATTTATTGCAACTTCTGATGCGAATCCCTATGCGGCTATGACTAGCAGTCTGTAGTCAGTCCTAATCCTGTGATATGTGCATGTTCATTGGTACATGAGCAGTTCCAAGCACAAGAAGATGATGAAATTCAAACTAACCAGTAATAGGAAATGACCACAATCATCGAATTTACGAATCTCACACTTGGGCATTTTACCAGTGCTTTTCTATACACGAATCTCTTGTTTTGGTAAAGCTCCACGTATCCTTTTAGCTTCTTCAAGGTTTGGCAGTAGCGGATCCCTCCCACTGCGGAAACATAAAAACAAGCTCAAGACTAAAAGAGAAACAGAAACTAAAATAGGAACAACAGTTGCAGATGATACAACCTATGAAAACAATAAATACAGAAAGAAGTACTAACACAACTAAGGAGGATCTTTGTCATCATAATTAGCATCATATAGTTGACGCAAACTATTTTATTATACTGATGAGTAGCAGTGGCAAACGTACTGGCTGTAACAGCACTAAAAATAACAGTAATGGCAATAGTAATGATAGTCCTTGTTAGGGAAAAGGAGAAGGAAGACAAAACAACAAACCAGAGAAGCACTAAGATAGCAAACAAGAGTCAAGCCTAGAAGATGTTGAAAACCATCCACAAAAATGAAGGCGTAATATCATGACAGACCTATTAATGTTGAAACCCCATTTAAAGTCCATGACCCCAAATAAATGTGCGTAGAAATTGATAAATCTAAGCCAAGTCTATTAGGAACGATGAGAAATAGAATGAATGCAACAATTAAGTCACAAAGATAATAAAAACAAGTAAAAATAAATCAACACCAAAATTTAAAACCACGGACGATGATGAGCAAAGAATCCACTATAGTGATAGAGAGTACATTATTGACCTTAGAACGATGTGTTCTAAATGAAGATCAATTAGAGACTACAAATTACTCTATAAAGCTCTCTCACAAATCTAAGAACGTGGAACTGAATCTCGAATGGTATTTTGTTGGTGTGCTGAGAAAGTTGGAGGCGTACCCTTTATAAAGGGGTAGGATGAGTGAGAAACCAACGAGACACCCTAATTGCCACAGCTAAACAGCCGCCGTCCACCACAGGCCGTGGAGTGTAAATTGGGCCAAAACCCAACAAAGTCCTATGTGACAGTTCTTCAACCCTTCTGCAAACCACTATCTTATTAATTTTAAGAGCACCCGGTTCCTTTTCTCAACATGCCTTAAACATATATACCTCATTTTTCTAACCTCTGAAAGTCATTCTCATATCCCACTTTATCCCAGTCACCTCTGTAAATTCTGACTTTGTTATCACAGATCAATTTAAGTATCGCCACCTTTCCTGAAAAGAGCTTCTATACTTGCTTGCAATTTATTGGCATATAATATTGTTCATCGTATGGCAACTGTATCTGCTTTTGGTGTAAATATGTAATGCACTAGACTAGAAAGGATAAGGTCTCTATGCCGCATTGCACAAGTCTCTAGTTTAAGCAATTAAGTACAAGCACATCTAGGAATCTCTGTAGGTGCCTAGTTAAATACCTACTCGATCAATTTTTAAAAACCAAGGTCTTTCTACCTATGTCTATAGTAATGCACCAATTGTTTATGAAGTAATAGCTCCTAATCTCCTATCATAGATTCTCTGCGACTTTAAGACAAACAAGGTCTCCGAAAATGATATCTCCTTTCTTAGCCTATGTAGGTCGGGCCTAATAGCACTAGGCCCGACGGTCACGTATGTTGCCTAGGGCAACAACCCTGGCTATTCCCCAAAACTATATAAGGGGAGTTGAGGGGATAGCCAAAGCACAGACAATAGACGTATGTTGGCGGCGTGAGGCGCATGTTATGGCTCGTCCTCGGCCAATCTATGCGATGGTTATAATGGTTCTAGTCAGGGTTGGACGAGATGTGGTCTGAGAGTGGCGGCCATCATTTCTCGGGAAAAAAACGGAGTGGTGGCTAGTGCCCAAGTGGCGGATGGCCATCGTGGCTGGCCTGAAAAGATGGAGGATAACTGAAAGATGGTCGTGGGCAAGGGTGTTGGGTGGAGCTCGGTGCTCCATAAGCATGGCGAGGAGTCGATAAGGGTCGAGAGGAGAAGAGAGTTAGGGACGAGAGCTTGTGGAAGCAGACCGAGGAAAGAGAGAGGACTCGGGAAGCAGACCAAGGAGAGAGAGGGGACTCGGGTGGCAGAGAAGAGAGAGAGAGGGCTTGGTCTTAAAACCCCCTCCTCATTTGGGCTGAATCATCAAATAAAAGGGAAAGGGGAGGCCCGGCATAGTGGGCCGGTTTTTGGCCCAAGTTTTGGTTTTGAACCATTTTTCTTTTGGGCCGATTTGCTTCTCACCGTATTTCAATAATATGGGTCAGGCTATTTTTGACTGTTATGGGCTGAATTATTTTTCAGCCATTGTTCTTTAATTATTATTATTAGTCATAGCATGATTTTTAATTGAATTATGATGATGTTCAAGTTGATAAAGTTTAATGCAGTTAATTCATTTGTGGAATTAAGATTTCGAATTAGTTTTAATCCTGGATGCATGATTTCGTTATAAAAACATTAATATGTTTAAAGTCATATATAAATTCGTTTTATATATGCATCAACTTGACATTTTCTTGGCCGAGTAACTTGTTATCAATTCATTGGGTTGAAGTTATACGAATTTGTTTCATATATGAAATTAGTGTGTATGACATAAATTTGTTTTACTCAAACTCAATAAATATCTATGTGATATAAAGATCTCCTTGATCGGTAAATGAATATGTTTCATAAGTTATATTATATAAATATGTTTTATATAATATCCCGTCACATGAATATGTTTCATGATTTAATAATTTTATGCAAAAACATGAGCAATTATAAATCCGTTAATTGTTCTGTCATTGTTGTAGTTAACAAAAATGATTCATTAAGTTTTACATGAACAAGTTTCATGTTATTATTTGGATATATAGGATATTTGATTATTTTATGAATCTGTTTCATGAAAATCAAATTCACAATATTATACGAATATGTTTTATATAATTTGCGAGCTTTACTGTGAATTCGTTTCATCCAAACTTCAATGTTATATGGATCTGTTCTATATATAATTAATTGCGATTAATATTTGAATATATTTCATGTTACAAATTATGTTGCATTTGATTACATGGATATGTTTCATGTCAATCACCAATTCGTAGTATTGTATAAATGTATTTTATATATACGAACTATGTGAGTTGTAGTGAATTTGCGAATTTTAGCACTTTTTCCTTGCCCAAATTAATGAATGTGGATTCGTTTCATGTTACTTGCTAATTGTGTAATATAGCGGTATTTTATGAATTGGTTTTATGAAATTTAAATTTGTAATAGTATAAATGTGCTTTATAATTCGCAAGTAACATTTGAATAAGTTTCATGTTATATATAATTATGTAAATGTGTTTTATATAATACCATTAGGGCATTTTATGAAATTCTTTTGTAACATGTTATTATTCAAATATGTTTCGCAATATAGATTCATTTTATTATATAAATGTGTTTTATATAATAATTTGAATTTTATGTTTGGTATGTCATTGATAGAGTTCTAAATGACATATTAGTAGTTATAAATAATGAGATAACTTCATGTAAATTTGATTTATATTAAGTTGGATATCTTTGTGATATATTTGAATGTTAATTTGCTTAACCATAATGTTCTCCATAAATTTTGTTTTATGGAAAATTGTGATAAATAAGTTATAAAAACTTCTAATTCATGCTTATATGAGATGATTATGAGCTTAGCGAAATTTTCGATCATACAACATGGATAGTGGAGTTTTTGATAATTTATTTATTTAAAAATATGCCTAATGTCCACTTTACAGAATATATACCTTTAGCTATGGCAATTAAAATAAGGTTGGTAATTTGTTTACCAATAAAAGAACTTGATAGCGCTGACTGTGATACATAATGTCAGAAGATTCAGTTTCTTCTGAATGAACGTGAAATGTTAGGACACTCATTAGGTTCTAGGTCTCATAGGATGGCAAAGATGGTACTGCTAGTAAATAGTATCCAGAAAACTTAAAAGCATACCAAAAGTGGTTCGAGAATGGATTGATCAACATGCTATACTTTGTAGTACCGCATGAATGACAGTCTAGTGAGGGATTGAAAGTTACCCCACTGTTAAGTATACATGGGATTAGCTTAGCATCAGGTTCGTCCAATCCATTCCCTCATAAAGTTCTAGACCTAAGATTGGTATTGCAAAAGGGAAAAAGACTAAGGGAAATAAAGAGGGGCATATAACAGGTGTGGGTGCTATGATTGTGGAAATAAGGGATCTTATGCTTGGGATCGCCCCGAGTCGATTAAGTTACCTTTTTTCATAACCTGGATAATATGTGTTCTCAAGCATTTGTTGCTAACTATGATCCTTAGTGGACTACAGATATGGGAGGAACCAAGCACACAGTTCGGGAACGAGTTGATTTTTGTGAACCTTCACCACTACAAGATGGGTTCACAAATTGTCATTTTAGGTAACGACAATGAAAAAGATGTTCTTAAATTAAGTACAACTCATTCGAGGTGCCTTAAAGGGACTACGTTGTCTCTTCCTGATGCTCTCTATGCACCTGGGGTGTAATGTTTCCTTGTGTCTTCTGTCCCTAAGGTTAGTTTTCTTTAATTTTCATCTGGATGTCTTAGGCATCATATGGCGTGGTGATTTGTTTGGCCATGTCACATTGAAAGGTGTTTTCAATGGCGCCATATATATTCATGATATAGGTATATGTACCTACTATCTCACCGTTATTAAGTACTTGATGTGTTCATATACTTTGTAGTGGTAGTATGACTCAATTGGGATGAAATATTAAAAACACTTCGAACCAATTGAGATCATGAATATTTTCTTCATGAAACAAAATCCCGCAATGTTGATTTTCTTAAG
The DNA here is from genome assembly GCA_017589665.1 of Selenicereus undatus. NCBI lineage: Eukaryota > Viridiplantae > Streptophyta > Magnoliopsida > Caryophyllales > Cactaceae > Selenicereus > Selenicereus undatus. Next base: position 67,363,786 of record JACYFF010019584.1, on the reverse strand, counting down.
GATGAGTTTCTTAGCATTTAGTGAAATTTAAAAGGGTGTCAATTTGTATAACTTACAATAAGACCTTCAACCACCTCTCGGTGAGGGGGAGTATTCGAATTCTCACTAAGTCACCAAGGATGGTACACCTTCCTTATTTGATAGGAATGGTGAAGGTTTGTCTGTTAAGGAGAATAAGATTCGTCCTCAATCTCCAAATGTTGAGGAGAGTCATTCCTGAACATGTAGTTAGTCCTCACGTTCAGGATCCCGCCTCCAATGGATAGTGGGAGTAATCTTCTCTCCCTACTCAGGGTTCCATAACTCTTAGAGAAAAGGTTAGGAACACCTGGTCCCTTACCTCATAGAGAAAGGGGGAGGGATTTCCCACCTAGGTAGACAAATAATGAAGGTCCCAGGATCGCACGGATTGAGCGTGGATGAATTCTTCGACGATATTTTCAAATCGAAGAGGAAATATTCCTATGCACTCCCTTGAGAGTTGAGGGATCTACCTCTTATCAAGAGGCGGTTGGTTCACCAAATTACAAAGAGTGATTGGATGCTATAAAGGATGAGATGGACTCACTGACAGGATTTGAGAACTCGTTGAAACTCCACCTCGATGTAAGTCTTCAAGATAAAACATCGGTTGGATAGTTCAATTGATAAGTTCAGGCCCGGATACTCCTAGCCCTGGTTGCCCATTCGGACTTTAAGTTGTTCAAAATGGACGTAAAGGTTGCATTTCTCAATAGTGATCTTGAGAAAGAGATTTATATGGACTAACCTATTGATTTTGTATCAAAGGGATAAGAGGACAATGTGTGTCATCTTAAAAGGTCCACATGTGACCATTGTGTATGTTGAAAGATCAACATGGGGATTACGTTCCTTATGTTGATAACATACTATTGACTAGGGAAGTTGGAGATGATCAAAGCTACTAAAAGGTAGTTATTCCATGTCTTTGAGACAATGGACACGGGTGAAACTAGGTATGTCCTGGGAGTGGAAATAATCCAAAGTCGTCCCAAGAAGCATGCATCAAAATGCCTTGGAACGATTTTGGGTTTATAATTGCTAACCCATAGATACTCCAGTTGAGAAGGGTCCAACCTTGAGTCTTACTCAATGTTCTAAAACAGATGACAAAATAGAGATAATGAACAAATGTCCCTAACCCTAGTGTCATAGTAAGCTTATTGTAAGCAATGTTATGTACATGGCCTTGACATTGCTTTGCGGTTAGTTTGGTAAGTCATTATCAAGGCAACCCAAGCCTTGCTGATTAGCAAGTCGCCTAGAGAATCAAGCGCTACTTTCGTGGTATTGATAACTCTGTCTTTTGCTATGAAGGAGGAGGCCTCAAGTTGAGAGGATACTCAAATATTGATTGGGGTGGTAATTCGGATGAGTCTAAGTTAACCTCTCGACATGCCTTCACCCTGAGTGGGAGAGCCATGTCATAGTGCTACAAAGAAGCACAACTGCACAACAATGTCAACTATGGAGGTAGATCATGTGTCTTGTACCATAGAGACAAAAAGCATTTCCATTAGGTATATATATACCCTAACAAGGTGATATGTTCCCTTAACTAAATCCATTCCTAGTGATGTGTTCAAAACTCATTGGTTGAGTCTTGAAGTTCATAAGGTTTGGTATCTAGACATGTTCTGTTACGTGATGGACATGTTTCTTTTATGGGCAAGATGCTCATTGTTGTACGTTAGGTATATTGAAATGTCAGAGGTTTCTGATTGGCCTAGTCATACAGGCAATCACCCTGACACTTGAGTAGTGGGCAGGATGAGACTGAATCATATTGGCACTAGGTGTGCAATGTTGATTACTCACACTGGAAGTGTATGAGTGGAATGAATATAGTCGCCTTAGTAAGACTAAGATGAGACTCGAGGGAGTCGAGTATGAAATAAGTTTTCATATTAAAGCCTTAAAAGCTGAATCTTGAGTGTCAAGATTAACATTCAGTATGTTGATTTAGTGACTCAGGTTAGATTTTTTGGGTGAAAATCTAGACTGGCGATTCACATGGTATAAAGAGTGACGAACCTAGCTAAGTAGGAGGTATGCCATGACACATATCTCATACTGTGTGTGCTTATAAGACGACCCATATGTGGGGTGATAATTGAATTCCTTATCACTTGTCACTGTGTGACCCTATGGACGATGACCCTTTGACTTAAAACTATGATATTAAGTCGAAGCTTGATGTTACTACTTTAATGTGATTCTCAAGAACCACGATGTATACGGTTTAACGAGAACACGTTAGGAAAGCAGTTAAGTTGAGATGAAATTTCATGAATGTTTAAGGAAAAAACAGATCCACCATCACCATATCAGCCCGAGCGATTTTGTTGAGAACATAATCATATGATATATCAGGCATAAGGGATTAGAGATGCCATTGGTGATGTTTTGGGATGGTTTTGGGGTATCGTATTTCGTGAAAGTGTTATGTTAGTTGGATGGTAACTTAATATAACACAGCTGGTTATTTATGGTTGCACGTCCTATTCCTGGTATGAAGCGTGAAAGGGTAACGATATGTAGAGAGCATTTATTTTTGCAGCCTATATGGGCGAGTGGGAGCTGTATGCGGAGCCTAATAGAATTAGGCCTGACGGCCACATATATTGCCTAGGGCAACAACCCTGGCTATTCCCCAAAACTATATAAGGGGAGTTCAGGGGATAGCCAAAGGACAGACAATAGAAATCTCTCTTACTCTCTTATATTCTCTCTCACGGCTGAATCACCATCAATTGGATTCTTGGGTTTAAGACGTGAAACCCTAAAAGTGACTCTAGTAGCCGCTGCATATTCTTATTGGCATGCATTGGTTTTCTTTATTATCGTGGACTATTACCGGCAGTATATTTCCACATCCAGGTTAGTCCTATTTCTCCTACCGTCTGTTAATTAGGTTAACAACCTTTCCCCAAACTTCATGGGCTAGCCAATCAGGTTAGTACTCCTACAATGCTACTACTACTACTACAGCCATAGATACCACATTTGCTAAGAGCTGATATAATTTTGATAGGCATATTTTACTTTTCAGTATTCCTAAAAGGCTACAAGTATTGCAGTGATTAATACCACCACTGTTAAGAGATGATATAATTTTGATAAGTACATTTTCCTTTTCACTAGTATTCCTCCTTATATATATTGGATTCATTTGGAAGTGAAGGACAAGAAGGCGATGAAATACCTAATGGGATTGTTTGAGCATCTGGAGATGAAAACATTCAAGAGTTTTCAAGGACGCGCAGACAGTTGTTGAACACATGAAAGACAATGAGGATGGTCTAGTCTTTGGGTGTGCACAGTCCTATTATTTAAGGCTAGCCGTGCATCCAGTTCTTCATCAGCATATATATAATATATTCTATTTCATTGTCACAAAAGAACTATTGAATTTCTTCAATTTTTTTATCAAGTGATAAATCTAATATTTCTGCAGGAAACGTAACAGTTGTTATATGCTCTTTTCCTCCATGAGCATGCAGTAATGTTTTCCTCATCAAATGGGAGATAACTAGTCTTTGAGTATGACCTAAATTTTTCCCACAAAACAACCATGATACACATTATAAATCCTTCTGCGTGTATTTTTCCACAAACCTGCTCTAATAGGAATTATGCTAATCATTCTATCTAGAATGCACAAGAAATGGTTACATTGCAGGAATTACATAGCTCAAGTTTGACCCAACCATCCCAAGAAAGTTAAGAAGAATTGATATGTTCTGAATCACATGAGAGACTCTACAGTAACTCCATAATTACATTAATGAATGCCAAACATCCATATTCCACAAAACAGTCAAAAAAATGATACACTAGAAAAAGAGAAATATCAATCTTTTGATTGATGGAGTCCCCACCACCATTACCAAAGAAGAAGGTCCAACAACTCGTTCAAGGTCCATTTCAAGCTCCAAGTTGCAAGCATTGCTTCAAAATGTTCTAGATGTTCAAGGGAGTCTACACGGGCTAGCACACCTGAAAATGCCCGGTTTTGTCCATGTCATTACTTAAGCCTAACCATGGCTTAAGTCATGAATTTTTGCATTTTTGGAATCCTCAAGAAGTCTAAAATCAAGTCCAAGCATTGATTTCAAATCATGCACACAAGAGGATGAAGAATCAAGGAGTTTTCCCAAACCGCCTAAATTGCCCTCCAATTTGCACGGTTTAATGTGTATGTTTAATTTCCCCACTTAAACACATCCTAACCTTGATTTCTTGGTGGGGGGGGGGTTATATACATCCTAAAATTACCCCCCCCCATGTTTAAAACCCAAATCATGATGTCTTTTGCTATGCTTAAAACCTGCATGAAAACTGGCTACCCACGGCTTGAACCCGGTTTACTAGAACCGGTTCTTCTCTTCACCAAACTGGCCGGCTCCCTCATTTACTAGAGAGATTGGAAAACTTCCCGAGCTTGGCGCACGTCCCAAGGTTGCCCAAGAGTGGTTGCTGCATGGGAAAGAACAACCAATGAGAGTAAAGCTAGTGATATCTTGTCTCTTCATTGTGATTGGCTAGCCGAAAAGTAGCTATGGAATTTCGGCTGTGCACATGGTCTCTAGCCTCATTTTCAGCTAGTATTATGCCTAAGCATGAGTTTAATTGATGTATAATCAGCCTAGACAAAGTTTAGTTTCATGATTTGATGTATTAGATTAGTTAAGTATTGCTAAAGTTTCAATTAAAGCAAACCGGTTGTAACTAAGCAAACCAACACCTTTCCTCACTAGTAAGGAAAAGGGAGGTGCTTGCTTGCTTGTCTGTGATTAGCTTGGCCCATCATTTTGCTGCATACAAAAGCTCCCACACGGCCATAGCTAAGGGACATAACTCCATTGAATGAAAAACTCAAGTTGAGAGCATTTGCTTTCTCCCTTTCAAATCCTTGCTTGCTTATCCTTAATTAGGCCAATTAAGGTGATGTCCAAGTAAGTCTTAACCTTGGTTAAGTGGTGTTTCTGTATCTTAATCAAGATTAAGGGCCCTAAACTCAAAGGTTGGTGGTGATTCTGTATCCAATCCTACAGTTTAGTCTATCTTATTCTAGATTGAAGCACACAGTTTCTAAGTGAGGTAATTAGCTTGAAATCTTACTTTAATTCCTTTCACTTAGCATATCCTTCATATTCCCTCATTCTTCCACTCCAAACACCTCCGTTTCAATCCATTTCCATGGTTTACACTTCACCGAAAGGCTTAGAATTGAAGCAAACATCAAAAGCCTTCAAACCGTGCAAAGTTGGAAACTTCAAGTTTCGGTGAGTAGTAATTTGGCACGGCCAGACCGTGCCCTTTCACACGACCGTGCCACCCCTAGGCCGTGTTATATCTATGAGTTTTGGCTTCCCATTGATGTGTGTTGGCTTGGGTAGCTTCTCCCCTTGGCACATACATCATATTTGGTATCAGAGCAAAGGTTTCTCATTGGCCTTGCATACTCCTCCACTTCTACAAATCATTCATCTATTCCCTTCCACACAAATTCAGTTTTACCCTTTGTTCTATCAACCTTATTCAAGCATGACTTCTTCAAGCATGTCTTTGGAAGAAAGGTTTGAAGCATTGATGAAGCAAAATGAGTTCTTGCCTAGCAAAATTCGAGAAGACTCTCAAAGAAACCAAGAAGCTCAAGCACAAAATAAGTATCTACGAAAGCAACTGGATTCATTTCTGAAGCAAAAACAAAAGTTGAATGAAGACACTCTTCAATCTGAACCAAGAGCACGTGAACAAGTCTTTAGCCATGATGTTGATTCATCAAGTGAAGAAGAAGTGCCTAGAATGGTTAGAGGAGAACCATGAAATCAAGCTAACAACAATGACTTCAGAGTTGAAGTTCCTGAATTCGAAGGCAGGCTTGATCCTGAAGAGTTTATTGATTGGTTACATATTGTTGAAAGAGTCTTTGAGTATAAGGATATACCTGATGATAAGAAGGTTAAATTGGTGGCTTTAAGACACAGAAAGTATGTATCTTTATGGTGGAGAAACTTGAATGCTCAGAGGCTTAGAGAAAGGAAGTCTAGAATTCGAACATTTGACAAAATAAAGACTAACCTCAAAGCACGGTTTCTCCCACCTACTTATGTCCAAGATTGTTATTCTCAATTCCATAATCTCACTCAAGGTAGTATGAATGTTGAAGAATATACTCGTGAGTTTGAGAAATTGATGATTAAATGTGACATTCAAGAACCTGAAGAGCAAACCATAGTTAGATACTTGGGTGGTCTTGATCCTAGGTATTCTAATGTGGTAGAATTACAAGCCTATGCTTCTTTTGATGATGTTTGTGTATTAGCTCACAAAGTGGAACACACAAAAGAAAGCTAGACCACTCTATAAACCTTCAAACCCACGACCTCCAAACCATAATCAACCCTTTAACAAGGGGAGTTCCAACCCACCACCAAAGCCATAAATGCCTTTCCCTTCTAATCCACAAAGAACCACAACTCCTCAAAAAGCCCCAGCACCCCCATTTCATCCTAACCCTAACCCCATGGGTAACAGAAGGTGTTTTAAATGTCAAGGTCTTGGTCATATTGCTTCTGAATGTCCAAACAGAAAATTGATTACCCTAGCTAAATGGACTACCGTGAAGGAAGACTTTGAAGAGGGAGAGCACGAAAGTGAAGGTGAGCTAGAACCTGAAGACGCTCACAAAGATGTCATTGAAGAAGCTAATGAAGGAGAACTCTTGGTCCTAAGGAGAGTTCTAAACAATCAAAAAGGAGTTAAAGATGAACAAAGAGAGAACATATTCCATACTAGATGTGCCTCTCAAGGTAAAATATGCTCTTTGATCATTGATGGTGGTAGTTGTTCTAATGTTGTTTCTCTAAGTGTGATTAAGAAACTAGGGTTGCAAACAATGACTCATCCACATCCTTACCACATCCAGTGGCTAAATCAAAGCAAGGGAATTCAGGTGAACTCTCGTTGTTTGGTTTCCTTTTCCATTGGAAAGAATTATAACGATGAGTTATGGTGTGATGTTAATCCTATGGATGCATGTCATATTCTTTTGGGAAGGCCATGGTTGTATGACCGTAGAGTTATGCATAATGGTTACCTAAACACTTTCTCATTTACCAAGGATGGCAAGAAAATCAGATTAGCCCCTTTATCCCCATCCAAGCTCCATGAGTTACCCCTACAAAATAAGCCCAAACACGGTGAGTGTCTACTAGCCGTGAGTGAATCAGTTTTAAAGGCTTCACAACATGAGTTTAAGGCCTTTATAGAGTGGATTCTAAGCATCCAAGAAGAACCTGAAAGTTTGATGCCCACTCATCCCATTGCCAAAGCACTAATTGAAAACTTTTGTCTTTTATTCCCTGAAGAGATCCCCACGGTTTACCTCCAAAGAGAGACATACAACATCACATTGATCTTATCCCTAGTTCCATCCTACCCAACAAACCTACATATAGGATGAACCCAAAGGATACTAATGAGATTCAACGACAAGTTGCAGAATTGCAGGAAAAGGGCTTGATTCGTGAGTCTTTGAGTCCATGTGTCGTTCCCGCTCTTTTGGTGCCAAAGAAAGATGGTGGAATGTGAATGTGTGTTGATAGCTGGGCCATTAACAAGATTACTATCAAGTACAGGTATCCCATACCAAGACTTGAAGATATGCTAGATGAGTTACATGGCTCTAAAGTGCTTTCAAAGATTGATCTTCGAAGTGGTTACTACCAAATCAGAATCAGAGAAGGTGATGAATAGAAGACAGCTTTCAAAACAAAAGGTGGACTCTATGAATGGTTGGTAATGCCTTTTGGTCTTTCTAATGCACCTAGCACTTTTATGAGGTTGATGAGCCAAGTGTTTAGACCTTATATTGGCAAGTTTGTGGTAGTCTACTTTGATGATATTTTGGTGTATTCTAAGAATGAGAATGAACATCAAGATCATCTAACTCAAGTTATACTTGTCTTAGAATGTAAGAAGTTATTTGGTAACCTTAAGAAGTGTGCTTTCTTTACTCCTGAAGTTACATTTCTTGGTTATATTGTGACTGAAGATGGTATAAAGGTAGATGGAGGTAAGGTAGAAGCCATTCGTTCTTGGCCTATACCTAAGAGCATTCATGATGTTAGAGCTTTCTATGGTTTAGCTGCTTTCTACAGGAGGTTTATTCGGAATTTCAGCACTATTATGGCTCCTATGACTGAAGTTATCAAAGGTACATCCTTTATGTGGAATCCAAAAGCTCAATCTGCCTTTGAAGAGATCAAGACTAGACTTACTCAAGCACCGGTATTATCCTTGCCATGCTTTAGTAAAGTTTTTGAAGTAGAATGTGATGCCTCTGGTGTAGGCATTGGTGGAGTTCTTACTGAAGAAGGTAAACCTCTAGCCTTCTTTAGTGAGAAGTTACGTGATTCTAAAAGAAAATATTCCACTTATGATAAGGAGTTTTATGCTATTGTGAGATGTTTAGAGCGTTGGAGTCATTATCTTATTGCAAGTGAGTTTATCTTACATTCTGACCATGAAGCATTGAAGTATATACAAGGCCAGCATAAGTTAAACTCTAGGCATGCCAAGTGGGTTGAGTTTATGCAATCATATCACTTCACTATCAAGCACAAGTCAGGTAAACTCAATCAAGGTGCAGATGCTCTATCTAGGAGGTATCTCTTATTGTTTCAGTTAGATGCTTGTGTGCTTGGTTTCGAGCATCTATAGGTCTTATATGCCAATGATAAAGACTTTGGGGCATTATATGCTGCTTGTTCTAAACACCCTAAAGGAGATTTTCATGTTCAAGAAGGCTTTCTATTCAAGGGCACTCGGCTATTTGTTCCAAAGTGTAGTACAAGAGAGTTGCTGATTCGAGAAGTTCATGGAGGATCCTTAGCTGGACATTATGGTGAGAACAAGACTGTTATTATGCTAAGGGAACATTATTATTGGCCAGGTATGGAACGTGATGTGCAGGATATCCTAAAGAGGTGTCGAACATGTCAAGTTGCAGAGAGTCATTCACTACCTCAAGGGTTATACACGCCATTGCCTGTTCCCATCTCACCATGGGTTGATATAAGTATGGACTTCATTCTTGGACTTCCTAAAACCCAAAGAAACAAGGATTCTATCTTTGTTGTGGTTGATAGGTTTTCTAAGATGTCTCATTTCATTCCATAGAACAGGACTAATGATGCTACACATATTACTGAGTTGTATTTCAAGGAAGTAACAAGGTTACATGGTATTCCAAGGTCTATTATTTCTGATAGGGATACCAAGTTTTTGAGTCATTTCTGGATTACTTTGTGGAAAACGTTAGGTACTAAGTTGAAATATAGTACTACTTGTCATCCACAAACTCATGGGCAAACTAGGGTTACTAATCGAACCTCAGGGACTCTCCTAAGAGCTTTGATTAAGCCTCATGCCAAAGCCTGGGATTTGCTTTTACCCCATGCAGAGTTTGCTTACAACAGGGCACCAAGCAAGGCTACTGGTTTATCTCCATTCAATGTGGTCTATGGAGTTAATCCCCTTAGCCCACTTGATCTTATTCCAATGTTATTTGATCATAAGCCACATCCAGATGCAGCTGCAAGGGTAGAACAAATCAAGAAGGTTCATGAGTTGGTAAGGAGCAAGATTGAGAAGACTAATAAAGCCTATCAAGCTCACGCCAACAAGCATAAGAAGCAAGTGGTATTCCAACCAGGAGATCTTGTATGGATTCATCTTAGAAAGGAGAGGTTTCCATCCAGGACGAAGAACAAGCTGATGCCACGAGCTGATGGTCCATTTGAGGTACTTGAATGTATTAATGACAATGCTTACAAAGTTGATTTGCCAGGTGACTATGGAGTTTCAACCACATTCAATGTAGCTGATTTGCAAGCTTACCAAGACGATGATTACCTTGCTGATTTGAGGATCAAATCTTCTCAACAAGGGGAGAATGATGGAGTCCCCACCACCATTGCCAAAGAAGAAGTCCAACAAATCGTTCAAGGTCCATTTCAAGCTCCAAGTTGCAAGCATTGCTTCAAAAAGTTCAAGATGTTCAAGGGAGTTCACACGGGCTAGCACACCTGAAAATGCCCGGTTTTGTCCATGTCATTACTTAAGCCTAACCATGCCTTAAATCATGAATTTTTGCATTTTTGGAATCCTCAAGAAGTCTACAATCAATTCCAAGCATTGATTTCAAATCATGCACACAAGAGGATGAAGAATCAAGGAGTTTTCCCAAATCGCCCAAATTGCCCTCCAATTTGCACAGTTTAATGTGTATGTTTAATTATCCCACTTAAACACATCCTAACCTTGATTTCTTGGTGGGGGGAGGGGCTTATACACATCCTAAAATTACCCCCCCATGTTTAAAACCCAAATCATGATCACTTTTGCCATGCTTAAACCGTGCATGAAAACCGACTGCCCACGGCTTGAACCCGGTTTAATAAAACCGGTTCTTCTCTTCACCAAATCGGCCGGCTCCCTCATTTACTAGAGAGATTGGAAAACTTCCCAAGCTTGGCGCACGTCCCAAGGTTGACCAGGAGTGGTTGCTGCATGGGAAAGAACAACCAATGAGAGTAAACCTAGAGATATCTTGTCCCTTCATTGTGATTGGCTAGCCGAAAAGTAGCTATGGAATTTCGGCTGTGCACATGGTCTCTCGCCTCATTTTCATCTAGTATTATGCCCAATCATGAGTTTAATTTATGTATAATTAGCTTAGACAAATTTTAGTTTCATGATTTGATGTATTAGATTAGTTAAGTATTGCTAAACTTTGTATTAAAGCAAACCGGTTGTAATTAAGCAAACTAACACCTTTCCTCACTAGTAAGGAAAAGGGAGGTGGTTGCTTGCTTGTGTGTCATTAGCTTGGGCCATCATTTTGCTGCATACAAAAGCTCCCACACGGCCATAGCTAAGGGACATAACTCTATTGAATGAAAAACTCAAGTTGAGAGCATTTGCTTTCTCCCTTTCAAATCCTTGCTTGCTTATCCTTAATTAGGCCAATTAAGGTGGTGTTCAAGTGAGTCTTAACCTTGGTTAAGTGGTGTTTCTGTATTTTAATCAAGATTAAAGGCCCTAAACTCAAAGGTTGGTGGTGATTCTGTATCCAATCCTAGAGTTTAGTCTATCCTATTCTAGATTGAAGCACACGGCTTCTAAGTGAGGTAATTAGCTTGAAATCTTAAGTTAATTCCTTTCACTTAGCATATCCTTCATATTCCCTCATTCTTCCACTTCAAACACCTCCATTTCAATCCATTTCCATGGTTTACACTTCACCGAAAGGCTTAGAATCGAAGCAAACATCAAAAGCCTTCAAACCGTGCAAAGTTGGAAACTTCAAGTTTCGCTGAGCAGCAATTTGGCACGGCCAGACCGTGCCCTTTGACACGACCGTGCCACCCCTAGGCCGTGTTATTTCTTTGAGTTTTGGTTTCCCATTGATGTGTGTTGGCTTGGGTAGCTTCTCCCCTTGGCACATACATCATTGATCATGTACAAACATCACTAGCAAGTGCTTCTTATAACTTTGTCAAATGCTGGAAACAGATAATTGTTATAAAAGAACCTGATCATGATTTTTCTTCATGAATAGGAGTTGGATCAGCTAATAACAACAAAACTAAGGTGTAATCTTTTTTGTTTTTGATTATGCACATGAGAAGAGAAGAAAGTCCACCTGGCAAGAATTAAAACGTCAGCTTTGACAACATGCATCCGTGAATTCACATACGAGGCAGCTGATCTCATCATTTGTAGTTTCCACAAGAGAGTGTCTCCAAGAAGAATATCAGCCAAGACCTGCAACCTTAATCATGAATTGCATTTTTGAGCAAACAGCACGTGTAAGGTGAACGACATAGGGCCTAAACTAATGAAAATGACAAATCCAGAATCATAAGAATAGCGCTACTCCATATTACTCCAAACCAGATGAAGCATACATAGGTTAGATTTTTAAAGCAGACATAAAGTGGAGGAAACAAATAATAATAATATGTATGCCAAGACCTCCGACTTTGACTGTGAATTGTTTTTGAAGTCTATGCTTGTCCTTTTTATTTTGTGAATGCTAAAATTGGCTTGCTAATTACATAGTGAACACAATTTCAAGCAATTATTTCTCATAATTTCTACAGCGCTGATATAATGCAGCATTAAGTCATCAACCACTTCACTAATTAATACAGTTTTCACACTCTCAAAATTTGTGGGAGTTTGGGACAGTCACCTTAGGCTTAGTTAATAATTTAACTGAATCAGTGGGTAAATGGGCGATAGCATGATAAGATGTAATGCTCTAATTAGGGATCACAGTTGTTAAGTCCTATATGAAAATTTGTTCATTTGTTTATATTTTAGCATGATAAGGCTGCTTACAATGCTAAATTAGAGACACCAATGCATGGCAAGGAAGTTACCCAAAAAAAATCAACAAAGCAAGAAGACATGAAATAAGAGAAAAGTGCTTGAATCCACCATTTTCCTCAAAACAAGCGATGTACTTAGGTTTTTATGAACCCCTGGATCCACATAACCACATCATTGAGGCAGTTCAGGGAAAGTCTCCTACATCCAAGAAAAAATGGCATGGCAAGAAATAGAGATAACAAAGGCATTTCATAGACCTCTTTCCCCTCATAATCTTTTCCGCTAAGTATTATTAATTGGGGCAACATGCAGAATTAGGAAAGTTGTTGTATAACACAGGTCAAATGAAACAGTAAAGTCAAGTACTTTCACTGTATAATCTACCCCCTAGTGAATACTACAGATGTGACTACTGTATAAGGTGGATCACTTGTTCTGTGTAAATGTGATCCACGTCCAATCTATTAAGGATGTAAATGGATATTATGTTTAGCCTTACTGAAATGTTGGATGACAGTCTACCAAAACCTTCAAAAAGTTGTTTCAGTGGTCCTTGCAATTCAAGTCCTTCCTCCAGAGTGGAGAACACTGTTTTAAAGGGTTCACCTGAAGCAAAATTTGCGTTAACTTATTAAATTGCAAAAAATAAATGCAGCTAGTAATAAATTATATCCAGCCTGTAATTACAGATATCGAAAGCAACACATATATAGCAGCACTACAATAAGAAAGCCTCAACTAGTCACGTTGCATATTCAGAAACTGGATTCAACCCTCTAACCAATATGTTCAGTAGAATTCTTCCTGTCCTCTTCTAAGCCTACTTTTATCCAGCACTACTTTAGGTTGTAACATTATATGTTGCCATCTGTAACTATCGCCTCTGGATCCAGGGATCAGTAGCATCCTGTTCAATAACAAAAGTCATGTCTTATCCCACGTTGACAAACGGATGGCCTTGCCAGCTTGAGTGTGCATATTAGCCAGTGAAGAGGCACATAGGAACACAAAAGCAATAAAGATTGCATAAAGCCCTCCTGATGCAGTATCACGACATAAAAAAGTTTAGGAATTTAGGAATTATCTTTTGATATTAGAATATCTTTTCATTATCTTTTTTGGCAAGGAACAATATCTTTTTGATTACGTTATTCTTTAGTTTCCTTAATGTTTTAGGTTTCTTCTCTATTTAAACTTTTTTGTTACGTATTCAGGAAGCACACTTGAATGAATTGAAATATTGAGCATTGAAAGTTCTGTTTGAATTTTCTCGGTGTGGGAATTGCACTTAGAGCATCCTGCATCAATTATTCTCCTCTTGTAGGAATTGCTCTTCAAACATCCTACATCAAATTGGTATCAAAGTGATTTGATCCTAGCCGCTGCCTTTTGTGTTCCTTTTTTTCCCTTCGATGTTCATCAGAAACCCCCCCCAGAAATCCTAATTCACTGTGCGCCCAACTGCCAGCTGAGTTCGCACCTCCCAGCCGTGGACCACCACCACCCCTCGGTCCACCGTCCTCGGCCGACCCCCGTCGCGCCACCGCCACCGCTCGCCAGAGCCCTACTCCCTGAAACCGAAACTCCAACCGCAACACCAATCGCAATTTCGCTCCACCAAACTCGTCAACCACCACCACCACCCACTACCCTTCGGTCGAAACCACCATTCGACCACCACTGCACCCCCACCACCGGCTGCCGACCACCGCAACCCTAAAAACCCCAATTCGCAACCCCTAATTTGCGAATTGCTCCAATTATTCAAACCCTAGTCCTTAATTCACCCTCAATCCATCCAAGACTCACAAAATTGACTCAATCCCTTTCATGTCCTCTTCAATTTGGCTCAAAACCCTTGAACAATTGGGTTGATTCGCATTCGAATTGGTTCAATTGTTCATCCATCAGGAAACCCTAATCATGAACCACTGTTGCTTGCAATAGAAGGCTCTTGTGCCTTCTGCCATCCACAGAGAGGCTCGATAGCCTCTTGACCATTTCGTGCTGCCACAGTCGGCTCTGCCTCTCGTCAGAAAACTCCTTCGTGGGGCCGACTTACAGCCGCATGCCCTGACGTATGTTTTGCTGCTAGTGTTCGCCTGGTCCGCTAGTTGTTCTAGTGTTGTTTGAACACTTGGTTTACTAATAAGCCTTCTCGATAATGCTTCGCTTAGACTCAAGGAGACTAAGTAAGCTCAGAGAAAAGAAAACACACAAGAGAGAGAGTTTGGGAGAATAACTTTTATTACACTCAACTTGCTTGGTTACAAATGAGGACCCTTTAGGGTATATATAACATTTCACCTTCTCAAAATACGGTGTAAATTAACTTAATCCTACGGCTAGTATTAACTTGATCCTATAGCTAGATATTTACAAGCCTATAACATTTTGAATCATTCTAGAGAATATTTTAGAATATTCTAGTACAACCTAAAAGGTTCTACAATACTTAAAAAGACAACAAACACTCTGGAAAGTTCTGGACCAATCTGGAAGATTCTAGATTACTCCAAGAAGATTTGAGAACATTCTAGAAGGTTTTAGTGCTTTCCAAAGGGTTCTAGAGAATTTTGGAACATTACGAAACATTTGACAAATCCCCTGAAACTTGACTCGTGACATTCTCCCCACTCAATTGCCAATCTCTTTATTGCCTTTGGGTCCTCGTATGCCTGATTCTCAAATTAGCTTGCCCCCATAAAGTGTTCCAGGTCCTCACATGCCTGATTCCTGAATTGCCTTGCTCTCTTAAGTGTCCCTTTCACTCGGTTAGGTTGGTACATTACCTAACTAGAACATGTTACTTCCATCAGCTTGCTATGTTAGGCTCTTTGCATGCTTGTGTCCCATCTTCCTACTAGCCTGTTTACTCGTTTGTGCAAACATCCCAGATAGTGTCGCTGGCATGACACCTTTAAGCTCACCCAACTCCCCTTAGATGTCTATCAAAGCATCGACAATGCGATTTATAGGCCCCTCATCCCTCTTAAGGGGGGTTAAGCAACTCGATTCCCTACTCTTTGAGAATTGGAAGGTGGTAACACCCTTTCCTTCTCAGCCTCTCACCTCATGGGTATTGTATGAGCTTGCTCATTATCCAAGATGAACAAGGTGTTAGCATATGGGACCATGAACGCCCTCATTATGTACATTCCATTCCCAAATACAATTTTCAATCATCAAGGGGTGCGATAGTTTACCTTAACTCTCCATGGTCGAATTTGGATGTCCGCACCCAAAGCCACTGTATAGATTAGAAATCCCTTTACATTAACCCCTTTTTTGGTGGCCCTTCTCCCTTTTGCAAGGTATGTCAATCTCATTAGCAAGTTATTTCATCATATAGATGGCATCTACTCTTGTGTAGCTTGGACTTTCTTGCCCGTAACTTCAGGCTTCAAGTACATGTGACCATTGGGTTGCTCCCCCACCTTTGTTTGGATAGAACCTAGGAGCGTCATTGAGACAATCTTCTTTTCTTCCTCTTGCCCATCTTCCTCCATCATAGGAGCAGCAAGCTTGCAATCGTTTTGGGCCCTCAAAGACACGATCTCCATCACCATCACTGTCACCATTTTCCTGGGACTGCTTGTCGATAATTCTGGACGGTCTTATAACCATCTGGAGGTTTTAGATTACTCCAGCAGATTCAAGAATGTTCCAGAGGGTTCTAGATAATTCTGGAATGTCTCAGAACATTCGAGAAATCTCTCGAAACTTGACTTGTGAAATAAGGCATATGAACATGCTATTGGATAAGCTATCAATTTTGAAAAATCACCAATCTTCTTCAATCCTTGTGAAGCATATTCTTGGGGCAGTGAATCCACTAAAGGAGGCTTCTTTGTCTGCGGAAGACCTGAATAGCCCTATTGCAAGTGGGGTGATTAGGGTGCATAGAAGTCTCAGTTAATTTGATATAGAGTATGTCTATGACAAACAAATCTTTGTATCCAACAAAATTGAATTTTGCACCAACAGGAGGTTCCATGTGTAGTCAAAGGCTTTATTTGCAGAGCGCATACAGACGTTATTCCTCATAAGACATCACATGGTGCAAGGTAGATCACTCAAGAAGCACAGTGTGACTTTTGTGCGGAGAAAATGAGACAAGTTTTGCATATTACTTAGAGTTGTGGTTTAAAGCCTTGAGGACCTCCTCCTCCCTCCCCCCCCCACCTTCAGCCCTTACTTAAGAGTGTTTTCGATGATGTTAAGTATTGGCTTGCGGCTATGGATACAGAAAACGAAACGAGAGTAACCACTAGTACATGCATGTTGTAAAGGCCAGGAATGAAAGAGTTGTGCCGAATGAGGAGAAGCATCTGATGCTCACTATATGGAGGCTGATGCAAGGATCAAAGCTTAATAGGAAGCACATAAAGAGAAAGATGATCGCAGTAGCAATGTGAGGAAAGGAGATCACAATGGGACGAGATGGCAAAGACTGGTACAAACTCAATACAAAGTTAATACGGATGTAGCCATAGACAAAGGAGTCAACCAAGCGCCAGCTCAAGCTTTAAATCAAACTCCATTGAACTGGTAAAAACTTTCTCAACAATGAACAAGAACAATTCTTAGTGTCGACCCCACTTTCGTGGGGTTTGGGGAGATCCACATGTAAATTGTCCTACCCTTGCATGGATACGTGTAAGCAGAGAGCCTAATACCAAGAAACCCAAAAAAAATTTTAGAAAAACATTTTGTGGTTTTAAAATCTGAAACACATTCGAAAATAGAGGGATTAGATATTAGTGCTAACAAACATTTAGTAATAAATGATGATGATGATGATGATGATGATGATGACGATGATGATGTTGATGATGATAATAGTAGAGAATGGGTGCCAAACAATAAAACTACTGATACAAAGAAGTCGGTAGGACTACATTATTTGCTCTTATACAAGTCCAACAACATCAATGACCACTAAGTTACTGAAAGTTATATTGTAAATAGCTAACTATCTAAAGATCTTCTATACTAATTATAAGCCTCCAAAAACCTTTACCTTAAGCAATGTCCTTTGTAAGTCTTAATTGTCTTGTATCATTTCTAATAACCTCACTCTAACTCTTTTTAGCTCTTTCTCTACCCCTTTTACATAATGGTAAATCAATCGTCTCACACCTCTATATAAAAGCATTTATATCCCTTCCTATGATATTACTAAACCATTTGACTCTTGGTTCCCTCATAGCTTTCTTTATGGGTGTCACCCCTTGTTTATCTCTGATAACTTTATTCCTTATCCTATACAATCTCGTAATGTCTACATATCTAACTACTCATCCTAATCTCTACTACCATCAATCTTTATATCTATGTCTTCTTAAATTGCCCCTTGTGCCTTAAAAAAATTGTGATCTAACCACCATATAACAAGCTTTCCCTTTCAGTTTTATTAGGATCTTGTTATGGCACAGCACTCCAAATGCATACCTCAATTTTTGCAATCCCACCTTGATACGCTAACCACTGTCGTCATCAATCTCTCCATTTTTGTGTATGATTGAACCTAAGTATTTAAGCTTCTCAACTTTTAAGATCACCGGATCACTAATGGTGATGTCGTCTGTCTTCTCTTCCTCCATTTCACTAAACTTACATTTGAAGTGCTTGGTCCTCCACTTGCTTAGTATGAAACCTTTGGACTCTAAGGTGTCTCTCCACCTTTTTAAATTATTGTTAACTCCATCGTTAGTCGTGTCTATTAGTACAACATTGTCAGTAAATAACTTACACCACGGAGCTTCATCTTGTATCTCTTCTGTGAGTTCATCCATATAACAACAACAACAACAACAACACCTCTCAGTATGGGTCCCGCTTTCACGGGGTCTGGGGAGATCCAGCTGTAGGCAACCTTACCCCTATCGGCAAACCTACTAGTAGAGAGGTTGTTTCTAAGAGACCCATGAAAAGGTATTTGTGAAAAAAAATTTTAACGAGGAAACATTTTGTAAAAAAACATTTAAAGAGGGAATAGAGTACAAATAGCAACAACAAATTAAAAGATAAGTTGCTGGAGCTAAGTAACATAAGAATAGTAAATTAGAGGAAGAAACGATACCTTATCAACCAGTGGTAAACGAATGGTGCCTCTTGTCCGACTAGAGCGCTACCTGCAAACAAACACAAAAAAACGAAAAAGACCACTACCAGCACGCTGTCCCTGCAACCAAAAGCCAACTACGGGGTCTACTCTCTGCGATCTAAAATCTTAATCCTATACTGCCACAACTTCCTATCTTAAGCTAGTTCTTCCGTCACACCGACAACTCTCAAATGCTCTCTAATGACCTCGTCCAAACTCTTCTTTGGACGACCCCTCCCTCTTTTGCCTCCGAGGATGTTGATCATCTCACATCTCCTCGTTAGGGCGTCCACACTCCTCTTTTTCACATGGCCAAACTATCGGAGTCTTGTTTCTCTCAACTTATCTTCGATAGGAGCCATTCTAACTAAGTCCTTGATAAAATCATTTCTGATCCTATCTATTCTCGTGTAACCACACATCCACCTAATCATCCTCATCTCTGCCACCACTAACCTTTGAACCTGCATCTTTTTTACAGCCAACATTCGGATCCATAAAGCACCGCCGATCTAACTACCATTCCATAGACTCTGCCTTTCAACCCAAGGCGCACCCTCTTATCACACAGCACCCCTGAGGTATACTTCAATTTTTGTCAGCCCACCTTTATTCGCTGATTAATAACTTCGTCAATATCCCCATTCCGCTGTATGATCGAGCCTAGGTACTTGAACTTATCGACCTTAGGTATCGGCCTCCCATCCAGGGTGACTTCTCCCCCCACCTCTACTCTTCCACTGAAACAGCAATGAAGGTATTCCGTTTTCGATCTACTCACTCTGAAACCTCTATATTCCAATGTATGCCTCCATCGCTCTAACTTCACATTAATTCCCTGCCCGGTCTCGTCAATGAGAACAATGTCATCTGCAAATAGCATACACCAAGGCAACTCATCTTGAATCCCTCTTTTAGGTTCATCCATAAATAGAGTGAAAAGGAAAGGACTCAAGGCGGAACCTTGATGCAGGCCCATACTAACGAATAAGTCATTTGTTACTCCTCCGGGCGTCCTAACATTCGTCCTCCCTCCCTCGTACATATCCTTAATAACTCGGATATACAAGGGTGATACTCCTTTCTTTTCCAAGCATCTCCATAAATATGCTTTTTCCAGGTCAATGAACACCATATGAAGATCCACCTTTCTATCTCTGTATAAACCCATGAGCCTTCTAAGGAGGTAAATCGCCTCTATGGTTGATCTGTCTGACATAAAACCAAATTGATTTTCTAAAATCGACACATCCTTCCGCATCCTTTTCTCAATCACCCTCTCCCATAACTTCATAGTGTGATTGAGCAACTTAATACCCCTAAAATTATTACAATCTTGAATATCACCTCTGTTCTTGTACAAGGGATGACTGTATTGGACCTCTATTCTTCGGGCATCTTAGCGGTCCTAAAAATAACATTGAAAAGCTCCGTTAAGCACTCTAATCCTTCATCACCGAAACCCCTCCATACTTCCACCGGGATCTGGTCTGGACCCTCTGCCTTCCCATTGGTCATCTTCTTTAAGGCCTCTTTGGTCTCGTCCTTGCTGATGTGACCACACACTCACGGATCAAGATGCCTCTCACTACACTCTATTTCCCTACTTCGGGAATCCTCCAACCCTTCAACATTTAGGAGTTTGGAAAAGTACCTTTGCCATCTCTCTTTGATATCTGCATCTTCAGACAACACCTTACCATTTTCGTCCTTGATGCACCTCACAACTCCTAAATCCCTTGTTCTTCTTTCCCTCGCCCTTGCCAGGTTAAAGACTTCCTTCTCCCCTTCCTTTGACTCCAGTCTATGGTAAAGCCTATCATAAGCGAAGCTCTTAGCTACCGCGACAGCTTTCTTGGCTACCTTCTTTGCTGTCTTATATCTAGCTCTACTAATCTCTCTCTCTTCATTCGCTCCACTGTTCATGAAATCCGCATAAGCCTCTTTTTTCTCCTTGCCTTTCTGCTTTACCTTCTCATTCCACCACCAGGCACTCTTTATTTTATTACCCCCTCTTCTCGAAGAATATAGGATTTCTATAGTCGACCTTCTAATACAATCTGCCATAGCCTTCCACATTGCATCAGCATCCTCTACCCGCCACCACGATCCTTCTTCTCTAATCCTCTTTGCTAAAAACACGGCGTTCTCCTTCGTGAGGGTCCACCACTTCACTCTAGGGTCCCCGACTCTCCTCTTCTTCCACTTTGACCATTTGAACTCCACATCCAACACTAGCAACCTATGCTGAGTCCCTAGATACTCACTAGGAATCACCTTACAATCCTTACAAAACCTCCGAGTATCCGCCCTCATCAAGAAGTAATCAATTTGGGTCTTTAAAGAGCCACTCTTGAAGGTCACCATGTGGTCCTCATTCTTCTTGAAATATGAGTTTACCACCAACAGCTCATAGGCCACCGCAATGTCCAATACAGAAACTCCTCCGATGTTTCTCTCCCCAAACCGAAACCCCCGTGGGCTATGTCATAACCGTCTGCATTCACACCAATGTGGCCATAATAATGTTAAAGAGATTCATCCATAATAATGGTAAAAAGATAAGGGTTTAAAGTAGATCATTGATGCTACAGAATATAAATAAGAAAGTCCTCGGAGTCTCTTCCTGGCATCCTAGCCCTCGTCTTAGGTCTCCTGTACATATCTCAAATAACCCGGATATATCCAAATGGTATGCCCTTTTTCTCCAAGCAACAACAAAGCACTTCTCTTAGTACCCCATCACAGGCCTTCTCAAGATCGATTAACACCGTATGGAAATCCTTCTTCCTAAGCATGTAATATTTCATAAGCCTTCTTAAAAGATGTATTGCCTTTGCGGTTGATTTTTCTACCATAAAATCGAAGTGCTAAACCCGAAGTGCTTTGAAGAAACTGACATGTCCATCCTTAGCCTATTTTCAATCACCCTTTCCCACAATTTCATTGTATGGCTAAAGGCTAAGTAACTTCATACCTTCATAATTGTTGCAACTTTGAATATCACCCTTATGTTTGAACAATGGGATAATTATACTAACGCTCCACTCATTTGGCATTTTTGCAGTCCTCATAATGAAATTAAATAATCTAGATAACTAACTTTCTCCTGCTTCACCCAAATAAATTTTTATATTTCTATTGGTATGCAATATGGGCCAACTATTTAACCCGTCTTCATTTATCTCAAAGACATGCCCTGAAGTTTGATGCCTCATATATTGTCCTGGATCATACAACTTGAAAAATTATTATCCTTGCCACATAAAAGTTGCCAAAAGTGATTTCACCGTCTCACTTTTATTTTAGCTTCCCCAACTAGAACCTTAGCATCCTCATCCTTCACCCATCTTACATCCCCGAGGTCCCTTGTTTCCTTCCCCTTGCACCAGCTTGAATACATCTTTCTGCATATCCCTTGTCTCAAGTCTTTGGTATAACTTTTCATATGCTTTATTCTTAAATCTTAACTAATGCAAGTCCTTTCTTTGCAACCTTTTTCGCCATCCTGTACTTAACTTTGCCAACCTCTTGTTTCTCATCACATAGGCTACCCGTTATACAGATATAGGCCTCCTACTTTTTCTTGGCTTTCTCCTTGAGCTATTCATTCCACCACCAAGCTCCCTTAAATCTTGCTACCACTCTCATTCCAGATTCGAGACTTTTTCAGCTAAATCCTAAATACAATAAGCCGTCACATCCCACTGTATCTGCATCCCTTTCGTGTTGCCACATGTCGTCCCTCATATCACCTTCTACGTCTAGGGTTGCCCGATTACTCCTCTTCCTCTTCCATCGTTTGATTTCTACATATATAGCCAATAGTATGTGAAGTGTTGTTAAACACTCAGTTTGCATCACTTTACAATCCTTACACATTGTTCTATCTTTCAGTCTAAGAATAAAGTAGTCAACATGAGTCTGTCGTTCACAACAACCAAAGTTGTTAAAACACAGTTTGATCTTGTTATAGAGGAGGCTAAGCTGAGGTTTTTGATTCTTAATGGTTTTTCCCTATATCATGTAAATAAATAATCCATTATGGATGCACATGCTTTGGAAAAGTAGCTCTCACAATAGATTGATTCCAAGCATGGGCGGAGGAATATTACTCCAAGCCTCCATGATAATTATGGACAAAAAAAAAGGTGGCAAATCCATATATCTGCTCTAGGTTGGACTATGTATTTCTTTATTTTTTTTTTGAGAGAGAGAGGGGTCAGACGTAATAACCTTCATTAGAATTGTAAAAAGGGTTTTCCATTTGGCCCTAGATAAAAAGTTGTTTACTACATGCTAGTTCTATCAATTATGTAGGTAGAAAGTGGAAACACTGTATACAAAGCTATGCTAGAATGTTACTCAGCCAAAAACAAAGAGAAAAGAAAATTTAAACAAAAAACAAAACTACTTCATAACTTAAGGTCATAGAAAGGAGCTCAAACCTGCCATTAAGTTGAGCGTGCGTGGTAGACTGATCAAAGAAAGTTCATTTCGGATGACTTCTAATAGAGGCAATAGAGACTGGAGCCGTGACTTGTTGTAACATGTGGCTGCAAGAGAACATCACCAAAGATGGTTAGTACATTGCCAACATTAAATGGTAAGAGAATCAAATTCTGGTTCCCCAAAACAAAATGAATTTTACAGAGAAACAGTTCCAGTAGAAACAGAATGACTGATCTTCCAATGAATCTGATGTATACAACCTCTAATTAATGATTATGGTGTTCTCACAGATGAAGCACAGGCGGTTACTTTCTGCCGCATGATATGACCACTTCTAACGGATCAAATATGCTCAAGCTTCAGATTTCAGCCAGGTCATCAAGACCAGCTGAAGCCAATTTCAGGACCAGAGAACTTATTGAGAAGAACATAACGTCTATTGTAGATAACCCACACAGAAAAAGAAGTTGATGTCCTTAACGCTTCAATATCAGGAACAATTACTCATTGGCTATTGCTTCTTGTTGCAATATACAAGTGAACTCTTTATCAGGATATAGTACAAGCTCTGCATAGCCAATGATCTAAACGTTACTGACTTTAAATCTAGATGCTACTTTCTTAAACTAAATCAATTCGATTTAGCTACAATTATAAAACAGTTTTCAGCAATTTGGGGCAATTTTTCCAGCTTGGATTATAGAAACTTAAGGAAAAAATGCCCTTCTAAATTGTCCTCTGCTTACTTTTCACAGAGTGGTTCTTAACATAGGTACAGACACTAGCCTATCTGTAATTCGCTTAGGCCTTTAGGGCTACAAATGGGCTTGGATTACGAAACCATTACCATGGAGTCTTATTTACATCTGGATGTGAGAGGTTAACAGTTACCCCAACAAAGCCAAATAGATTAGCTATTCCTAAAAAATGGTTAAGCTTAGTAATCAACAATAAAAGAACCTAGTGTGTACCTTATTAAAGCAAGGTTTACAAGACCCTGATGTATGTGACCATACCCTTTTCAGTAAAAAGGTTTTAGATTTGTTTCTACAAAATTCTCACAAGATTGAAGCCACCTCCTTACAGGCTTAAACCCTTAACTAGAAAATATAAAGCAGAATCTTAAGAGGTAAAGCCAATAGATGACAGTCTCACCAGGATTAGCCAGAATGAGTACAAGATCAATATCTGGATTTCGAGCCGCCAAAGCTAGTGCAAGACATGCTCCAATCGATTCTCCAACAAGGTATATTGGTCTATCTGGGCAATGGAGATTCTCAGACCTGACAGTTTCCTCAACCAGCTGTACCAACTCTAAACAGCAACAAACAACAGACGACAATGTCAGATGTAAAGGGACTGAAGCTATGCCCGCCATATAAATTTGAATATCAACCCTTCGATTCCTCTTTTCTACATTTATCATTATCTACCCTCGAGACCTCCATACTATAACAAATGACTCAACAAAATTCATTGGCCATGCATATAACAACAACCACAACAATAACTCCCAATGTATGAATCCATGTGCGCAACCGTAAAAGAAAAGGTTATAAAACATTAAAATAAACAGAGGCACCTTGGAATGGAGTCCGATCCTTGACAGGTATATTCAAACACAATATATCAAAAATCCTTCACTCAAGGAAGAAAAATGTGTGTCAGGAGTCGGCATATTGAAAACCCCAACTAGAGCTGTGAATGGGTCAGTGATAAAGATATACGCAGTCAGCAGTTAATAATACAGAACATCCAATAGAGCACTTAGATGGATAGATATCACAGACTGCTTATGTGATACCACAAGTATGTATGACTGGCTCAGTTGTTATGGAGCACCCAAGTATTGATCACGAGAGATGTACTTTTCCAATATCTATTATTGGATGATGTTACAATAACCAATGGTTAACACTCACTTCCCAAGTTTCCGATGTTGTAAAACGAGTCCAAGTCCGACACCATCAATTCCTGAAGTTGGCAGAGGAAACACAAAAATTTTGAATTTAAAAGATGAAGAAACATAAGAGATCAACAGTAAATAAGGAATTACTGCATAGCTTACTTCACTTTAATACAGACAGCGCAAAGCAATGCATGAAGTAGAGGTTCGCTCTCGTTCCATTGCTAGTGAGGACGTACAACATTTCATTAACCCAAAGTGAGGAATTTCACCCTAGGTAGATTCGTAGACGGTAGCTTTCTGTTTTTAGCAGCAATCTGGCTAATCGTGGCTTCCTTATAGCTGTCTCTTTGGTCGTTGAATGATATTGCATCCTTTTCTTCTTTTTTTTTTTTTTTACCATCGTTACTTTTGTTTCTACTTTAACATTTTATGTTCATTGGCATTGTTTTCTCTTCCTTCAACAGCAAACAATTCGACTCTCAAATTTCTATAGCAGAAATATTTTCTTCTATTCTTTCTTTACAAAATGCCTCCACTAGTTTCAGGTTATAAATTTAAAACTAAGCAGTAGTTGTGATCATCCCAAAACGTTAAATCATGCAACACGCTTGTAAAAGAACAATGCTATTTGTATAAGCAATGAAGTGCAGGGCTCAAGCTTGTCCAAAACTCCCATAATCTCCTTAAGAATTTGGCTCCTATATTTGTGGCTTAAATATCTTATATCCAAGAGGGTGATACAGGACTTTGGAAGAGTCCATCCCAAAAGCTAGCTTAAGGGTTGGGAGAACCCAAAGCCTATATAAATCCCACATCATTGACATCAACCCCCCATATGATCGATGTGGGACTCAAGTCCCATACCTTGCAATAGGACCGTAACAATCCACCACGCTCCGCAACCGTCGTCCCGACGGCTTCACTCTAGGTAGCTTCACTCTGGCAATTAGGTAGCCCTTTCCTCCTTTTTGAGACGGCTTCACTCTATTGCACAGGTAGCCCTCTCCTTAGGTAGCCCTTTTCGTGACTCAGGGTGCGGACACATGATGGTGGCTCTGATACCGATTGATACAGGACTTTGAAAGAGCCCATCCCAAAAGCTAGCTTAAGGGTTGGGAGAACCCAAAGCCTATATAAACCCCACATCAACCACCCATACAATCGATGTAGGAGTCAAGTCCCATACCTTGCAATTGGACTGTAACAGAGGGGGGCGCGGATTTCACATATTGACCTCAAATACTTGTAGTAAGTGGGCGTATGCTATGATACTCGGACTCTCCATTTTGCCCCACCGTACCCGTATCCAGGAGGGGGCGGGGATTTCACATATTGACCTCAAATACTAGTAGTAAGTGGGCATATGCTATGATACCTGGACTCTCAATTTTGTCCCGCCATACCTATGTCAGACACGACACTCTGCGGATAGGACATGGGATCCTTGTCGGACTCTTATCCAAACTCTAAAGTGATAAGGGTGAAAAAAATTAGAAAGATGTGGTCTTTTTCTTTCTTCATTCATTATTATTTTAATAGAATCTTTAATATTCAACTATTTGGCAAGTTAACAACCTCGTAACTATTGAAATATTCTAAGAGGATTAACTTGAATTTGCAACTTCCATATGTAAAATTATGAGTCCTCATATCCGTGTCCAAAATTTTAGATGATGCCCCCGTGTCCTAAAATTAGAGTTTTAACGAGTCGGACACTTAGATCCGGACCCGTGTCCGACACCTCATATCCGACTCCGTGTAACATAGGGCGTATGTTGACCTGACTGACAATGCCTACATCAATTTCTTTGCCATTCTTCACACAAATAAATAAACAACTAAATAAGCAATAATTGCGCCGAGAATATACGAACTTTATTGTGTTCATTTGTTCACTATTGATTTTGATTCTTGAAATGCCTTTTTTTCGTTCTTATAAATTTGACTACTGGTAAACGAAAGCTCATGTAAATCGTGATACCCGAAACTACAGTTCGTATTGAACCCTTTCAAAGCAAATGGCAAGAGTAGCAATATTTTAGGATGAAATTTAGTAAAACAAAACATACATTTTATAATAAGAAAACCACTTCTAAATCTAACGGAGGTGAATGGCCAAATTGAGATACAAATTCTGGACATCTCGCACATAATTTTAACGCTTCGACCAAGCTGGTTATTTGTCAATAATACTCGTCGCTTTGTGCAATTGAACTTCTCTACAAACAGCCTACTCGAACTGTGCCCAAAAGTGTAGGTAAGCCGACAATATGTGATCTAACTGGCCAACTAGGGTGGTAGCCTGAGGGGGTTCCACCCTAGTTTCGGGATTGTAGAATTGACATGATTCAATGAATTTACATTTAGTTTAGGTTAGTTTCAGATGAAGCTCGACTATGATCACTCTCACTTCAGGCCAACTTTAAGCTGGCGTGAATTGATTCAGCAAGTTTATCTTCCAAATACATGTGAAATTTGTTGATATTATAGTTAGGGTTTACTTTTGGGCTACCTATTTATCTCAATTTAGATTCAGATCTCAGTTGCCCCTATTTCATGCAAGTATAATAATTCCAATGGAATAACTAGATATGGCACAATTTTATATGTATCTTTTTATAATTAGTGCAATGTGTCTGCTTGTGCAGCCGCCTTTTAATTATTGGGGATTCCTTGATGCATTAGCATGAGAAAGGCAAGCTCAGGGAAGCGTGGCATCCCCAAATATTTGAATGATGTTTTGCAACTTGAAAGGTCAAAACTCGTGCGAGGGCAGGAAGGTCAGCTTCAATCGAGGCAGGGATTTGGTTACCACTCTATTATCTCTCTTTGTTAGTTTGACAATTGTGGTAGCAGAAAAGATCATTCAAATTCAGATAAATCACTTTGGGTGGATGTACGGCTATGAAAGCCCATGCTTTTCCTAGTCAATTTATATTTACAAGTTATGATGAGAGTATGATGAGAGTAATAAAATAGTTAAGTTAGAAGCTAGGAAAAAGTTTGTTAGAAGCCACCCGAAATCTAGGAAAATTAGTTGAAGTATTGTACATATATATATTCATCTGATTGTAATAACATAATCATCAATTTTTAGCTCTCTTTTATTACAACAAGATTTTGCTTTCACATTCTTCTTCTTCTTCTTCTTCTTCTCTTCTATTCACAATTCACATAATAATCCTCCATTGATGACATGGTATCAGAGCTGTGATAAGTTTTTTTTTTTTTTTCGTTGGGAGACCAGTTTTGTTTGGTGCAAATCGTATTGTTCATCCATTCAGTTTCAATCATACCCTGAGGTGAAATTCACTAGAAAACTTCAGTCCACAGACATCTTGTCTCGAATCAAGTATAATTCCGAGCCTTCTTTACTTGTAATTCATTGAGCTTATGCAGTTTGAATGCTATTTCATTGAATCTTGATTAATCAACAAGAATTCCTGATTTAGCTGGTTTAGAGTCTGAAAACAGTGATTGGTTTTTTGAATGTTCTTGATAATATTATGTTGGGAATGGCTGTTGTAAATGAGGAAATTGACACAAATGCAATATATGTTGGAAATCTAAGTGAACCTTCTCACTTACTGTACATGCATCCTTCAGACAACCCAAACAACATTTTGGTTAGTGATCTCTTGAATGGAGATAATTACAATCACTGGAAAAAGGCAATGGAGATAGCTTTGGTGGTTAAGAACAAACTAGGCTTTGTTTTATGGCATTGTATTAAGCCAACTGCTGTAAATCTGCTATCACATTGGGAAAGATGTGATAAAATGGTTTTATCTTGGATTATCAATGCTGTTATCAAAGACATAGGTCTGAGTATACTTTTCTCAGCTACTTTTAGAGATGTTTGGATCCAGTTAGAACAACGTTTTGGAGAGGCAGATGGTACCAAAGCCTTTCAAATTCAAAGAGATCTTTGTGTAATTTCACAAGGACATTTGTCTGTTACAGAGCATTTCACACAAATCAAGAAACTCTGGGATGCATATAACAGCATAATTTCTTTACCCTGTTGCACTACAAGTGGAGAATCTTGTGTCAGCTTGGTTGCAGCCAAGAAAATGATCCAAGACCAACAATTGATGCAATTCTTGGTTGGTTTACATGAAGATTATAGAAATGTCAGGGGCAATATATTGATGATTAAACCTCTACCAAGCCTTGATCAAGTCTATCAAATTGTATTGCAAGAAGAAAAACAAAGATCCTTATCTTCTTCTGCTCCTATTAATGGGAATGCCACTGCTTTTCATAGCTATACTTCTTGGGATTCTTCAAGATCTGGACAATTCCCACAAAGAAATTACAGTCAAGGGTTTTCAAGACCCAACTCTACATCTAATTTTGGTGTTCCCCCTCAACCTTCTCAGTTAACTTATGGCAACTACAAAACTGGGCAGAAAGACAAAAATATTCAAGACAGAAAAGCCTATTTCCGTGACCACTGCAAAGTTCCAGGACACTCAACACAAAGATGCTTCAAGTTACATTTTTATCAACCAGGACACAGGTTGTATAAAGGGAGAAAAGTTGCAGCAACTGTTCAGGCAAAAGATAATTCAGACATCAAGACTTCTCAGTCCCCTGCATTGACTTCAAAACAATATAACCAACTTATTCAACTTCTGCAGCATCATACCTCTGGTATGGACAAAACTAATGAAAATGGAAGTGTGGCTGGCTTCTTTGCAGATAAAACATTTTGTTTTCTTACTAACTCTTCTAATGACAGTGTTTGGATTGTGGATAGTAGAGCCAGTGATCATGTGACTTATGATCTTTCTTTATTGCACAATGTTAAGAAACTGTCCTTTACCTGCAACATCACCATGCCAAATGGAAAAAGAGCTCCCATCACACATTCAGGGTCTATGTTCCTAAGGGATAAGATAGAGCTTCATAATGTTCTTTATATTCCAAGTTCTCAATACAATCTATTATCTGTCAGTAAATTAGTTAGACAACTTTCAGCCAATGTAATTTTTACTCCAACTTCTTGTGTGCTCCAGGCCCCCACCACACAGAAGGAACTCCTCATTGGTAAAGAGCATAAGGGTTTATACCTGCTACATAAGGACATTACAGATCATCAAGCCAATTTGAACACACCTAGCCTAAATACTGAGAGTTTCTCTGCTGTTTCTTTGTCTAGTGCTGAATTGTGGCATAAGAGATTAGGACATTTACCTTTTGATAAACTTAGGGATATAAATTTGCCTTCATGTATTGATAAAGCTCATGGAGTCTGTCAGGTTTGTCTAATGGCTAAATTGCACAGACAACCTTTTCCTTTAAGTACTCATACAACAGATAATTGTTTTGTAATTTTACATGTTGACATATGGGGTCCCTGTCCATATAAAACATATGATGGTGCTGTCTATTTTTTGTCAATTGTGGATGACAAATCTAGAGCTACTTGAGTTCACTTAATGACAACTAAAAGTGCTGCTTTCCCTTTACTTAAAACATTTATTACTTATGTTGAGAAACAATATGAAGCAACTGTTAAAATTATCAGAACAGACAATGGCTTAGAATTTAAAGATTCTTCAGCTCTAGAATTCTACAAAACTCAAGGAATTACTCACCAAACTACCTGTGTGGATACTCCACAACAGAATGGCATTGTGGAAAGGAAGCACCAACACTTGCTTCAAATAGTTAGAGCATTACTTTTTCAGTCCAATATTCCTAATAAATTTTGGGGAGATGCCCTTCTAACTGCAGTGTATTTGATTAATCGAATGCCTTCATCAGTCCTCAACAATTAATCTCCTTTTGAAGTTCTATACAACACTAAACCTACCTATGATCACCTAAGAACTTTGGGTTGTTTATGCTATGCTGCAACTCTAAAGAGAAACAGAGATAAGTTACAATCCAGAGCCAACCCTTGCATTTTCATAGGATATCCTTTTAACCAAAAGGCCTACAAGCTTTTTGATCTTAAGGCCAAGAAAATTATTGTATCTAGAGATGTTGTTTTTCATGAGGGTATCTTTCCTTATCATTCTTTACAACACTCATCTGATCTCCCCTTGCCAGCTATATCTGAATATATACCTGATACACTTGACACATTAAATTTTCCCCTCAATGACCATAATTCTTTTGATTCTGATTCTGCCACACAAACAAACATACCTTCTCTTTCTAATCCTCATATCAGTAGTCACAGCTCTCCTTCTGAAAATCATCTTTCCTCACATGATGAGTCATTACAAAATAGTTCCTCCTCACCTTTTAGACCCATCAGAAGATCCACAAGAGCACACAAACAACCTGCTCACCTGCAAGATTTTTACTGTGGCATGGTTCAGATTAACTCCTTCCCTAGAGAGTTTCATGCTTTTCATGCCTAGTTATCACAGTATTCTGAACCCAGGAATTACGAAGAAGCAGCCAGGCAACCAGAATGGGTACAAGCCATGGATAAGGAAATTGAAGCCTTAAACAACAACAACACTTGGGACTTAGTTGATCTTCCTGTTGGCAAGAAAGCCATAAGCAGCAAATGGGTTTACAAAGTAAAATTAAAATCTGATGGTACTTTGGAAAGATTCAAAGCAAGACTAGTAATTAGGGGTTTCACTCAACAATATGGGGTTGACTACGAGGAAGCATTCTCCCTAGTGGTAAAAATGACAACCATCAGAAGCATCATTGCATTAGCAGCTTCCAAGAACTGGCCCCTTTCTCAACTGGATATTAATAATGCCTTTTTACATGGAGATTTAAATGAGGAAGTATATATGTAGGTTCCTAAAGGCATCCCAAATCCTTCCAACAACGTATGCAAATTAAGAAAATCTTTGTATGGACTCAAGCAAGCAAGCAGACAATGGTTCTCAAAACTCAGTCAGACCCTCCTTTCTTTGGGTTATCAACAATCTAAATATGATTATTCATTGTTTATCAATAAATCTTCTACTAACATCACATTGGTTGCAGTTTATGTTGATGACATCATGATTACAGGATCAAGCACTTCAGAAATTTCCCATCTTAAACAGCACTTGAACACTTTATTTGGCATTAAAGATCTTGGTCAACTCCATTATTTCCTTGGGTTGGAAGTCATCCACACTGAAAAGGGCATTGTTCTGTCTCAGAAAAAGTTCACAAATGAACTACTCAGAGACTGTGGATCCTTATCTTCTGTTTCAGTTTCAACTCCACTTCCTTTAAACTGTAAACTACATCCTGAAGATGGTGATTTACTACCCGATCCCTTTCAGTATAGAACATTAGTAGGCAAGCTGAACTTCCTAACCCATACCAGGCCAAACTTGAGTTACACAGCACAAACACTCAGTCAATTCATGCAACAACCCAGGACATCTCATTTCAAAACCCTTCAACATGTCCTAAGGTATATTAAAGGTTCTATTGCGGCCGGAATCCTTCTTAAAGGCTCTGACAGACTCATCTTACAAGCTTACTCAGATTCAGACTGGGCAGCCTGTCCCTCAACCAGAAGATCAATTACAGGGTATCTGGTTCTCTTTGGCAATTCTCCTATCAGTTGGAAAAGTAAGAAGCAAGGCACTGTATCTAAATCCTCCTCAGAGGCTGAATATAGAGCTATGTCCCAAGCTGCATCAGAAGTGACATGGGTTGTCAGACTATTAGAAGAGCTTGGGATTTCTTCCCTTAAACCTGTAACCCTATATTGTGACAACCAATCTGCCATCCACATAGGCAAGAACCCTGTGTTCCACGAGAGGACAAAACACATCAAAATAGATTGTCATTTTACAAGGAAGAAGGTACTTGAAGGATTATTACAACTATCATATAGGCCAACAAATGAACAGCTTGCTGACATCCTCACCAAAATTTTACCATCTCCTCAGCAGAACATCATCTTAAGCAAGCTTGGAATGGTTCCTCACCCTTCCAGCTTGAGGGGGGTGATGAGAGTAATAAAATAGTTAAGTTAGAAGCTAGGGAAAAATTTGTTAGAAGCCACCAGGAATCTAGGAAAATTAGTTGAAGTATTGTACATATATATATTCATCTGATTGTAATAACATAATCATCAATTTTCAGCTCTCTTTTATTACAGCAAGATTCTGCTTTCACATTCTTCTTCTTCTTCTTCTTCTTCTTCTTCTTCTTCTTCTTCTTCTTCT
>JACYFF010019584.1:67308481-67330727 GCA_017589665.1 Selenicereus undatus | reverse complement strand
CTTCTTCTTCTTCTTCTTCTTCTTCTTCTTCTTCTTCTTCTTCTTCTCTTCTATTCACGATTCACAGAATAATCCTCCATTGATGACAGGTTGCAATGTAAGTCTAAAATCCAATATCCTAAAAGTTTTACCACTAAACAGAGTGTGGGGATCTAATGTAGCAGCATTATCTCTGAATTGTAAAATTATAGAGATACTAGTTCCAATTAATCCTAGATTTAAAATCCGTAGATTACCTACTCCATAGAAACGAAGTATAGAAAATTTAAAGAGGCATTTTATTTTAATATATACAATTCAAGCTGAAAATTAGTTCAAACTCGCATTTTTTAACTATTCAAATTTGATACAGAAACATAACTACATAAATTTAAAATATAGAAGACAAATTATGTGATAAAGTGGTGACATTCGCCCAAAATTATATACTTTATCAAAAAGGATGTGTCCAAAAACATAATGACTGCAGAAGTTATCGCAGTATACAATACTGCACCTTATAGCAGTTCTACCAAGCAAGAATGTCTGCATTTGTACGTCTATAATATGCGTTGATGTGACATGTTTTGATGAAAAATCAAACCTTGTCATTTAAATGGTGGGGCACATTCTCCCGAGAAAAATTAAAATTTTGTCGCCAAAGAAGTCTGTCATCACTGATAGTGTCGGGAGAGACCTAAATCAAAATTGTTGTTGGATGATTTGGCGATGTGGCAAAACTAATTCGAGATTCGAAATTCAATTCAAATGATCCAGATTTATATTCGATCCGATATTTAAAATAGACTCACTCGAAAACAGATTCGAAATTCGAATTGACCTGAACAAAACCTTACATGATTCGAAATTTTCGACAAAGTTGCTTATTTTTGCATAACAAGCTTGTTGGACTAAAAACTAACTGACTCAAAGTTGACTTGAATCAAAGGTTGTCTGATCCAAACCGAACCGATCCGAAATGTCATTTAAGTAGAAACATGACCAGATTCAAATTTAACCCAACCTATACCCAAACCGAATGATCCGTTTGTGAGGCCTAATTATGCCGAAAGCAAACTGTTGCCACTTATGACGACAATGGGGCTTGTACTAAAATTGATAATGGAGCAATAAGAAGGTTTTGGCTAGATGAATGGGTAGGTGACAAGTGACAACACTCTTAAAGAGTCGTTTCAGAGTAAGTTATTGCATTTATAAATTAACATCATTGGAAGTGGATATTGCTGGAAAAAGGTATGTGTTACTTATAGGTCATGTGAGCTGGTAGGCCTAGCCCTGTTCTCCTCCACTGAGTTTTATCTAAACTTATTTTAAATTTAACTTATCTGAATTTATTTTAAATTTATTTGCTGAACATATTCTAAACTTATCTCAAACTTATTTGCTGAACTTATTCTAAACTTACTCTGAATTTATTTGTTAAACTTATTCTGAACTGAATTTGTTTTGAAGTTATTTGCTGAACTTATTTTGAATTAATTTACTAAACTTATTTTAAATTTATTCTAAACTAAACCTATTTGAACTTATTTTTCAAAAAATAAATCGAACAGAACATGACCCTAAAAAAGATGTGTTCCTGTGTGGAATACAATACAATTATTTTAAACATCATCAAAGACTCATTTGATAAATGGACCAAATTTCAACTTCAGCAGAGAATCTTGATGAAAGTTTGGCTCACGCTTTTCTCATTACGTCCAGATTGATATATGGGAGGCAAAAAATGACTTGATTTTTTATGACATGTAGCTCCAGCTAGATGACCTTTTGTTTACTATTAAATTCATAGTAGGATATTGAGTTATGATGCGATGGGATATGCTCGAGATGGGATGGTTAGATGTTTTAGTTACATAGGAGTATGAGAAAATTGGACAAGAAATGTATTGTCGTCCATGTGACTATATTTTGATTATCCATGCTTCAATGGATGACCATGAAATTATAATTAAAAATATATGTACGTAACTAGTGCGTAGTCTTTTTGTAAAGCCTAAATAATAAGAATATTCCGTCCAAGCCACCACTCCACAACTGTCCACCACAAACATAATAATATAAAGCTCCTATCTTGTCTGATGGTAAATACTATTTCAATCGACACTAAATAATAATAATAATAATAATAATAATAATAATAATTATTATTATTATAATTACAATTATAATTATAATAATAATATAATGATTAAAAAAATGCAAGGTACAAGCGACAAAATGAGAACTAACCAAAAAAAAAAAATGAAACCAGTAACAATGATTAAGAATTTAAAACAAACACTGATTTAATTCAGCCCGAAGTCGGAGGAGCTCGGACTAGAGAGAGACTGACCACGCAAGTAGGGCAGCAATGGAGAATTGTGCACCCTGGACCCACACTCCAATGGCGAGAACTAGCGCGGCGGTCCGTGTCCACCTTCCGATCTAATCAGCACCTTCGCTTGCTCAAAGTAATCCCTCAAAGTCATCCTCTCACCTTCGTCCTCTTCTAAAACCTTCTTTGGCGGTGACGCCCTCATGACTTCCGGTTTATTCTCGAACTTTCACTCCTCCAACAGATCCGTCGACGACAATTCCGCAGTTGAACGCTCTGTTGCCACTGCAAGAAGTTTCATCCCCGGCCGATACGCCACCATGGCCAGTGTATTCCTGCAGAAGGATAATCCAGCGAAGTAGGCTCCAATGGCAACCGCCATGTAAGACGTGACAGAGAGAAAGAGAGAAAGGAGGGAGACAGTGGCGAAGGTGAGATTTAAAAAGGTGCTTTGCAATTATGAATGAGTAGGCGTTCAATTCTCGTGAACTCTACATATAGAACAGTAGAAAATACATCGACGTAAGATTTTAGAATGGTACTGGATCGAGGGAGCAAGTTAAAAAGGGCGTAATATGTGTTGAAAAGGGGTGGAATGATAACTGACATCAGCGCTAATGAGAGCGGGAGAAGAAGTCACTGGATTACTGGACCAAAATTGTCAGAACACTAGGAG
The DNA here is from genome assembly GCA_017589665.1 of Selenicereus undatus. NCBI lineage: Eukaryota > Viridiplantae > Streptophyta > Magnoliopsida > Caryophyllales > Cactaceae > Selenicereus > Selenicereus undatus. The sequence continues at coordinate 67,327,734 of JACYFF010019584.1, read as the reverse complement.
TTTCTAATTGATGCTCGACATTCTTGAACAATTCAAAGGAACGTATATATACGGATAAGTTTTCACAAAAGGTGGCGTTACTTACATTAATTTTAGAACGGTCAAAAATATTATCAATGTTTTTTTTTTTTTCTTGTTCATAACAATTTTACCTTTTTTTCTTCCTAAAGTTATAGTATTAAAAATTAAAAACAATAAAAACCACCAACATTTCACCAATACCCCCTCCCTCTCTACCCCTTTAACCCCATCCCCTACCATCACTCGTACTTGGACTGCCACCGGACATGGACTGCTGGTTGCTAATGACCTAGATTCAAGGTCTGTAGAATGCAAATTTTTTTAAAACCAACCAACGTCTGCCAATTGGAAAGAATTACATACTTCTATATATTTAGCCAATTACAACACTCCACGTGTTAAAGTAATTACGACATTCCATTAAATTAAATATTTAATGAAAATGTATTGCAACCAATTAAAAAATGACACGTAGTATAAATGATGCAGGAAATAAATGATTACTCCTTTTAATGGAGGTAAGGAGGAAAATTCTAACTCCAACTTGTCTATAAAAAGGGAGCTACCCCCGTTAAGGGGTCGACATTTTAGAAGAACTCACAAAAGCTCAAGAATTTTCTATGGCAGAAGACAACAGGCACTCCAAACTTGTGTCGTCTACGCGCGGAGATCAAACTCGTATCTTGATTGAGATTAAACCTCTTAGGCCCTGATGGAGATCTCTCCATGCCCTTTGATTAGAAAGAATCAAATCAATTAGACCATGTTAATATGCTGGCTAAAGGGTGATTAAATCATCCAAGTTTTATTTTAGTTGTTTCATTACAAGACAAAAGGGAAGAATCCAGCACTGACCCTATTTTGCAAGCAAAATTCGACCAGCATCCAAATTGTTTCGGCCTGATGTTTTTGCACGGATTTCAAGTTTAAGATGTCAGCTTTCCAACAAAACAAGTTACATCCAATTTGGAGTTCATTTGGTCGTTCAAATCAGCCATTTACCAAGATGTGTCAAAACTGTCCAGCAAACCAGAAACAACCCGGTTTTGATTAATCCATAACTTAAGCTATACTAATGCTTAAGTGATGAATTTATACATTTTTGGAGTCCTCAAGATGTGTACTTTCAGTTCCAAGCATCAATTTCCAATTATGCACACAAGAGGATGAAGAAACAAGGAGTTTTCCAAAACGGGTTAGATTAGGCTCTAATCTGCACGGTTTTAAGTTTGAGTTTATTTAACCCATTTAAACTCACCCTAACCTTGATTTCTTGGTTGGGGGGGGGGATTATAGACATCCTAAAGTTACCCCCCCATGATTAAAATCACCATCATGCTCACTTTTGCTATGCTTAAACGATGCACCAAAACTGGCCAGAAACTGTTGCTAAACCCAGTTTAGTACAAACTGAAGAAAATTAAGCTCCCAACCATTTTTCTCCACTTGCAAGCTGCTTGGCACGTCCCTCTATGCTTGGCACACGTCCCAAGGTGCCTTGGGCTGTAACTACCTAGAGAAGAACAACCAATGAGAGCTAGATTGGTGGCAATGTGGTGCTTGCTCCCTATTGGCCAGCCGTAATGCCTTTTCGGCTGTCCAATGAGAAATAAGCAAGCAATCCCAGCATGTATTAAGGCTAAACATGGTGTATAATGATGTATTAATAGTTTAGGCATAAATTAGATTTGTATTTTGATGTATTAGATTAAGTTAAGAATGTTGTAAACTAGATTAGTACTATTCTGCTTGTATTAGTGCTCTAAACCTTTCCTAAGCATTAAGGAAGGTGAGAAGTGTACTTTTGCTTGTTTACTAGCTTGCCTTGGCTGCCTATTAAACCACCCCCATGGCGTAGCTTGTAAGACAACAACCCCTTTGAATGATATAAATCAGTTTTGAGAGCATTTGTGCTTTCTTCTCTTTAAACTCTTACTTGCTTATCTTAGTTTAGGCCAAACTAAGTGGTGATCAAGTGAGTCTTAACAAGGATTAAGTGATGTTTCTGTATCTCAATCTAAGTTAAGGGCCCTAAACTTAAGCTTGGTGGTGATTTCTGTATCCTTGCTTTAAGTTTAGTACTATCCTTTGATGCATATACTCAAGGTTTTCCTAAGGGAGCTTAATTGAGTTTTACTAGCTTTCTCTTGAGTTAGTAATTCTTAGTTTTGCTTCTCCTCCATATTCCCACACTTACAAGCACCTTCCAAGTCCATTCCCATACACAATCAAAGCCTAGACTTGCACTAAAAAGCCTAGCTTCCATGCCATCTTCACAAATACCTTCAACCGTGCAAAGTGACATATTCACGGCCCCTTGGACAGCAAAGTGGCACGGCCACCCCGTGCCATAGGGCACGACCGTTGCACCCTCACTTCATGGCCAAATTGCTTGGTTGTCATATTTCTTGGTTGCTTGTTCCCTAATTCCATTCCCCCCTTGTGTTATACATCCCTTCACATTAAAGAGCCATTGTTTTCCCACTTAGAATCACTTGATTCTAAACTCCCATCCTCCCTCCACATACTTGATGCCTCACAACCATCATTTTATGTCACCACTTTTCCTTAGTTTCCCCTGATGTTATCTTCATTTGATTGCTGAGTTAGTTGTATTCTATTGAACCCTAGCTTGGTCATCGGCAGATACATCAGGCCCTCTCTCAAGATCAAGTTCATTCAAGACCACTCAAGGAGATTGAATCAGATGATTTATTACACTTGTTCTTGTAAAAACTACACAGATATTGTACCCAGTATTTGATATAAATACAAAAATTCAATTTGTTATTTGATTTCTTGTCTAATTTATTTTAGGCGTGAAATTTGTGTTTGTAAATTTTTGCACGCTTTGTGGGACATTCTCTGCCTCTCATCTCTTTCTCGAAACCACGAACTCTACATTCACTCGAAAACGACATGACCCCTAAGACCGCCATCCCTCAACCTTCTGGAAAAACTATCCGATCCACATCTCAAGTATCGACAACCGGTAGCATTACATCTAGCGAAGTCATGACTAGAAGTATGGAAAAAGCTACTGCTATGATTGTCATAAAACAATCAGTTGGGAGTGTCCCGTCGCAGTCTCATAAGATCCCAAGCCTTGACTCCAACTTGCCTAAAGGAGTCAACAAAATCACTTCGCATCCTTTGAAACAAAGATCTGTTGTTGGCTTCAAAATGCATCAAACAATTCCTCAAGGGATGGATGAACTCCAAACTCAGGCCAACCCCACCTTCCAACCTTTCGGTGTTGAAGATCATGCCTATACTAGCAGTGACTCCTCACCGACATCTGCAAGAGAGTTAGCCACTCAATCGGAGACTAAATCCTCAAATTCTGCCATTATGCCAGTCATGGTGATGGAGGCGACCAACGTAGAAGAACAACTCGTAAATATGAAAGCAACATTAGAGAGGCTCGTTAAGGTGAGTCTAGAGAAAGACGCTCAAATCAAGCATCAAAGTGAGCATATTGCAGCTTTGATGAGGAAGTTAAAAAAGTGACCATTCGAATCCTATACCAAAGGCTTGGATTGTGAAGAGTCTGACAAGGAGTCTAACCGTAGCGAAGACTCTGACAACGAACACACAAAAAGAAAGGATCCTCATTGGGCTAGATGTCTGTTGAACAGATTCAAAGTCTAATTGCGAATGCTGTTAAGGCTGAATTGGGGGGAGGATCCGGCAAGACACATTTGTACACAAAGCCTTACACAAAAAAGATTTGTCCTTCATATGCCCATGGCTACCAACCACCTAAATTCAATCAATTTTATGGTAAGGGCAATCCCAAATGGCGTATTGCTAACTTAATTCATCGAGATGTGCAACAATGTTGACATTGAGGGAGACATATTGGTGAAGCAGTTTGTTCGATCTCTTAAGGAGATCGCCTTCGATTGGTGTACATACTTGGAGCTCAAGTCTTTTTAACGGTTGGGAAGAAATGGAGCATGAATTCCTTAACAGGTTCTATAGTACTCAACACACAATTGGTATGAAGGAGCTATAAATACTGAGCAGTGGAAGGATGAACCAGTCCTTGATTACATCAATCGTTGGAGATCACTTAGCCTTGAGTGCAAAGATCAATTATCTGAGGCCTCTGTTGTCGAAATTTGTTCATAGGGTATGGAGTGGGACTTGCTTTATGTCCTGTAGATGAGCAAGCCTAAGACCTTTTAAGTGCTGGCTACGAAGGCACATGACATGGAAATGCAAATAGCAAATCATTGCAGCAAGTCATCTTCTTCATATGAGTTTAAGAAGGACAAAGGCGATTCGAAGAAGAGTTAAACCTCCAAAGGCCTTAATGAAGGAAACTATGACTATTTCCATTGGAGAGCCCCGTGAGGATTTCAGGGAAGTCTAGGCCAGAGGGGAAGAAGACTTTATTCTCTAAAGAGACAACAAAGAAGCGCCCTACATTAAAGGAGCTTCAAGAGAGGAAACACCCATTCCCTAATTCAGACTTGTCAGGAATGTTGGACGAGTTGCTTGAAAGCAATACCATCAAACTCCTTGAACCTAAGTGACCAAAAGAGGCTGGAAGAACAAATGACCTGAAGTATTGTCGTTATCACAGGGTCATTAGTCACCCTATAGAAAAATGCATTACTCTCAAAGAGCGTATCATGCAACCGGCCAAGGATGGAGGATCATACTAGGCTGAGACCAAAATCAGGGCTCAATTAGAATCATCGTCGTTGCAACGAGAAAGTCATATCCAACTCTACCAAGAGGAAAAACATGATTTGACTCTTTTGCCAAGGATGGAGTTGTCCACAATTCAGTTCGGAAGTTCAGAGCCGGTTGTTGTACTGCTGATGGTATAAACAGCTCCTCTAGAAATCAAACCCACTGTTAATATCCCAGAGGATGATGAAGAGGGGTGGACCCTTGTTACTCGATGAAGGCCCAGGAACCAAAAGTAGGACCAACAACTGCCGCTGTGCCCTAGGAAGAGACAAGGGATGAAAAATAAACCTCGACATGTAAGAGGTAGGAAGAGCTCAAAAACAAACAAGAAGCAAGACAATCAACCTATAGACCTACTTGCACAAGAGCCACTCACTCCTGTCACATTGGAAGAGTTCTTGCCAGTGGGCTTTTTTGATGAAGTCACTGTTAACATGACCTCATGTACTGAGCTTGAAGATGAAGAAGATGGAGAAGAAGAAAAGCAGGAAGATTCTCCAAAAGGGCATGATAAAACTCTGATTGTCTCAGAGGCCTTACCAACATGTATGGGTTAGAGGCAAATCTACCGAAAGAGATGTGTTAGTGTGTTGCCACCGCCCTCCACCACCCAAAGCTTTATGTCCTGGGAAGGCCTTGCCCAGTATGCCACTTGCAACATAGCTATTACTTTAACCGATGACAACTTGTTGTTAGGCTCAAAACCTCACAACCGTCCTTTGTTTGTGACTGGTTATATCAGGGAACAAAAAGTCAAGTGCATCTTGGTAGATGGAAGTTCAGTAGTTAACATCATGCCTAAGTCTACAAATTGTTACTTGGACGCCTGTGGCTCAATGAACATGGAATAGTGGCTTCTACCCTCCATCAATGTCTTAAGTATTATTATGGTGGCAAGAAGAAGATCAACAGTGATGTCAAGGCATTTACAAAGGTAGAATTGCATTTTACTGATTCTAAATTCTTTGAAGAGGGCACTGCACCTAAGGACACTATGCCCTCTATAATTTCCTCCACAGATAGGGGTGAGCTAAAGGCTGTAAATAATTCCAAGGTAAAACTGAAGCATGGCGACGTGAAATAACAAGAGTATTGTAAGGGGGACGTTGAACAAGAGACTATCACCCAACTTGCTAAACACGTTGCTAAGCAAGCGGTGATTTTCAAAAATCACATGCCACTAGTCTTAAGATATGTTCCCAAAGCTCATCGCAAAGAGGTGGAAACATCCTTTAGCGACTGCACAAGTGGAAATACTGGGGGTAAGGCTATCAAGAAGGATGGCGGGGCCAACCTTAGCATCCTTAAAGAAATTGTCACGTTACCAACGCGAAACATGCACCAACCGAAGGTGAGCAGACCTCCTATACCTGGATTTGTCTCTTGTTCTAAAAACTTATTAGATGAAGAGGAGAACTTGCCAAATGCACGAACAAAGGAAGGATTCGACCTGAATGCGTATAAGATTATGGAGAAGGTAGGTTATGATTTTAACAATTTTTTTGAGTTAGGGAAGGTAGTAAAGGTGGAAACCTACATCCTCAAGAAAACACAAAAGAAGATTCAAGAACAAGGAGATCTAGTAGAAGTCCCAAAAGTGGGTCTTAGTTATACACCAGTGCAGCTGATAAGGACAACAGGGTGACGCAAGGCCAAGCAGAACGTGGTTCAACATATCTCTGCTGAAGAAATAGATGAGAGTGAGGATGAAGATGCTCAACCTCTTATAACATCTTCTGTATTTGATAGGTTACAACCATCCACCTCAAGGAAACGCCCATCCATCTTCATGAGAATTGGGGAAGGCCAAAACACTAAGTCTTCTGTGTTATGGAGAGTAAAGAATCATGCGCAACCAAGGCCTTCAGTGTTCAACAAAATCACGAAAGCAAGAGACTCATCGAACCCAGTGCCCCAAGAACAAAAGGATTAAGTGTTCAATAGACTCGGTGTTGGAAATGAAGCACAAAGTTCTATCCCTTCTCGCATGAAGAAATTTTCAACCCTTGATATGAAGACAGATAGTTCTCTTAGGGTAAAGAGATGCATTGTGGTCTTTATTGGTCAGCCAGGTAATTCTGACATCAATAAAGGAGATGAGCGAGAAGCAATGACTTCTTCTAATCATATCACAATCCAAGAATGTAAAGGCTGAGAGTCAGAGACAGAACTTACAAAGACTCCTGAAACTCTTAAAGACAGGGGGCAAGCTACACTTGTTGATTTGAAGGAATTGAATCTCGGAACTATCAAAGAATCCCATCCTATCTATGTAAGTTCATTACTTACACTTGACGAAGAAAATGAGTACTTCAATATCCTCTCGAAGTACAAGGATGTGTTTGCATGAAGTTATAGGGAAATGCCAGGGCTTGATCCTAAAGTCACGGTCCATTGCTTATCTCTTAGGAGGGGTGTTTCACCCAAAAAGCAGCCTCAACGGAGTTTTCGTCAGGAGTTAGTACCTAAAATCGAAAAAAAGGTCTACAAACTCATAGAGGTAGGATTCATTCGTGAGGTAAAATACCCTACTTTGATTGCAAACATTGTCCCTGTAAGAAAGAAGAACGACCAACTTCGCATTTGCGTGGACTTTCGGGATCTCAACAACGCTTACCCAAAAGATGATTTCCCGTTGCCTGTCACCGATCTCATGATCGATTCAACTACAGGACATGAAGCCTTGCCCTTTTATGGATTGTATAGCAGGGTACAATTAAATCCAAATGGCACCAGAAGAACAAGAAGCCACAGTGTTTCGCACTCCCAAAGGCATCTTTTGCTATAAGACAATGCCATTTGGTTTGAAGAACACTGGAGCAACATACCAAAGAGCAATTCAAACTACCTTTGATGACATGTTGCACAAAACAACAGAGTGCTATGTTGATGAACCTGTGGTTAAGTCAAAAAGGAGATCATACTACCTATAAGACCTTCGTTGAATTTTTGACAAGCTGAGGAGATGTCAATTATGATGAATCCACTTAAATGTGCGTTTGGAGTCACTTCTGGGAAGTTTCTAGGCTTTATAGTTTGGCATAGAGGCATTGAGATTGACCAAACTAACATTAAGGCAATCCAAGAAATGCCTGCCCCAAAAAATCTCAAAGAATTACGGGGTAGTCAGGGTCATTTGGCTTCTATTAGAAGGTTTATATCCAACCTGGCTAGTCATTGCCACCTATTCCAGCACCTCATGAAGAACAGTGAACAATTCGAATGGAAACAGTCATGCCAAAAGCCTTCGACAACATTAAGAAATACTTATCAAATCCACCAGTTATAGGGGCACTAATTCTAGGGGAAACCTCTTGTACTCTACATTGCAGCTCAAGAGAAGTCTTTAGGGGCATTATGCACCCACGAAAATGAGGAAGGTAAAGAAAGAGTTATGTATTACTTAAGTTGCACTTTGGTTGGGGCTGAACTGAATTACTCCCCAATTGAAAATATGTGTCTGGCTCTCATGTTCGCCATTCAAAAATTAAGACAGTGCGGGTGATTTTTAAAGCTGAGTCCATTAAATATATCTTGTTAAGGCCAATTCTAAGCTTGCAACAGGCAAAGTTGGTTGTAATCCTGAAGTAATATGACCTTGTTTACATTCCACAAAAGGCCGTTAAAGGACAAGCATTGGCGGATTTCTTGACAGATCACCTAATCCCTAATGCTTGGGAGCTAAATGATGACTTGCCTGGTGAAGATGTGTTCTTTGTTGATATCCCCCCACCTTGGAAGATGTGTTTTAATGGAGCTGCGAGACACAAGGGTGTTGGTGCAGGAGTAGTCTTTATTTCCCCAGAAAAACGTGTCCTCACTTATTCATTCGTGCTAACTCAGTTATGTTCCAATAACATGGCTGAATATCAGGCATTGATTTTAGGCCTTCAAATGGCCATTGAAATGGGAATCAAAGGCCTCGTCATCTATGGTGATTCTTTATTAGTCATCAAGTAACTTCTCGAGGAATATGAAGTCAGAAAGGACGACCTTGTGTCATACCATAAATATGCCTTATGACTGCTTGATAAGCCTGAAACCATTAAGCTACAACATGTTCCTTGGACTGCCAAAAGGATGGCTGACGCACTTACAAACCTTACAGCTACTTTGGCATTGGGGCAGGAGAAAGCAAGAATGTCGCTATTTGCAACCAGTGGGTTGTTGAACCCCTTGGTGAAGAGTTTGAGGAAAATGTCAACTTAGTTAGTGCTTAAGAAGTAGATGAAGAAGATTGGCGTCAACTGCTCATCGATTATTGCAGCATCGAAAGCTCCCTAATGATCCAAAGTATAAAACAGAAATCCAACGAAGAGCTCCCCGCTTCCTTTACTTCAATGGAACTCTTTATTGGAGTTCTTTCCTCGGTATTAGGTTGCGATGCTTGGGTAACGAAGAGGCAAAACAAACAATAGAGGAAGCACACTCAGGAATATGCGGTGGACACTAGACAAGACCCAAATTGTATGAACGAATCAAGAGGATTGGTTATTATTGGCCTACCATGGTGCAAGATTGTATATACTACCCAAAGAGGTACGGACCTTGCTAGTTTCATGCTAATTTTATACATCAACCTCCTGAACCGCTCCATCCAACTGTGGCATCTTGGCCATTTGAAGCTTGGGGGCTTGATGTTGTGGGACCATCACTCTGAAGTCTTCTGCTCGCCACTCGTACATCTTGGCGGCAGCTGACTACTTTTCCAAATGGACAGAAGCAATCCCCCGAAGAGAAGTCAAGAAGAAGAATGCCGTTGATTTCATTTGAACATATATCATCTACCAGTATGGGGTCCCCCGATATATTATCATTAACAATAGCAAACCATTTGTCAACAAGCTGGTGACTGACCTCTACGGAAAGTTTAAGTTTGCCCAGCATAAGTCTTTAATATACAATGCACCAGCAAATGGGTTTGTAGAAACTTTCAATAAGACACTTTGCAATTTACTAAGCAAAGTGGTGGCGAAGTCAAAACATGATTGGCATGAAAGGCTAGGGGAGGCTCTTTGGGCGTACAAACCATGTATAAGACACCAAATCAATTGACTCCTTCTGCTCTAGTATATAGGGTGAAGCGGTATTGCCTTTGAAATTGCAAATCCCTTCACTCCGTATTTCCATATAGGACGGCTTGATCAAAGATGAAAATCACAACCTTCACTTGGCTAAGCACGAGGCCCTTATTGAAAAAAGACTTCAAGCGCAACAAAAGATGAAATTCTTTCAAGTTCACTTATCTCGAGCGTTCAACAAAAGGGTACGACCGTGTTCATTTCAAGTTGGAGATCAAGTGCTAGTGCTAAGAAGACCAATCATTATCCCGCACAAAACCGAAAACAATTTCATTTATAAGTGGGATGACCCTTATGTGATTCAGGAAGTCTATTCTAATGAAGCTTATAGGATAGTTGGTGCTGACGGAGTGCAAGTTGGGATGATAAATGGCAAGTTCCTAAAGCTTTACTATCCTTAATGTACTAATACACGTAAGCTCCTAAACATGACCCTAAACTGCTCATTCTTTCAAGTTAAACTCCATTGTATTACTCCTGGCCCTCAAGAGTACAAACTGTGAACAACTAAAAAAAAGTCTTATTGTTCAAACAATGTATAGCTTGATCCTTTAGGGTTTCCTTCAGGTACGTAGGCAACTTTGGTATACACCCAAGTACAATCATCATTATCATAAAAAAAAAGAAGAAGTTTGTTGATGCTAAATAAAAAAAAGTTCATCTGATTGCGGGTTTTATACAACTTGTGAGTTTAAAGGATGAATATAAAGACTTAGCTATATAAATTCATTTGTTGTCATAAAGTTGATAATTGTAGAATCCAAATCACAAGGGAAATCAACCAAGACACATGTGCAATGATGAATTGAAGAAAATTTTCATCAGAGCTTTACTTAATAGATATCAAGCTTACATCACAAAGGTGCAAAGTGCATTACAAGTCCATCTAAAAAAAGGAGTTAACTATGGATTCCATTGGAAATTCTTCAAATCTTCGAAAGACGACTTTATGTAGGCTTCAGCCTTCTCTAAACTAGCTTTTGGAGCTACATCAATCACTTCAGTGGCATTAAGTATGTTAATAACTTCGCAAGTCAATAGCTTCCCGCTTAGGTTGTTGAAGCAAATGCTCGCTGGTCACTACTTGGGAGCTAAGGTCTTTCTTTTGATCTTCCAAAATTAAAGCTCTTTTAGCAGGCCCTCACGCCTCAATTTAACCTTCTTCAACTCAGCCATCTTTACATCATAATGAGCTCCTTTTGTGTTCAACCGACGAGAAGCCCCATCAAGCTTATCTTTCACTTCCATGCGACAACTATCATGTTCTTCAGTAGATGTTCGACTAGAGTAGCTCTGTTGCAGGTCCTTGAAGTCACAAGCTTGCTTGATCAACTGTTCAACCTTGCTCTCTAAAGAAGTGACGATGACACCTCTTTGAAGGATAGTGGCATAAAGGCTGTCAAAATCCCCCTTAAGAGAAGGAAGTCCATCAAAACGGGTGCCAGACACCTTGTCAAGTATGCCTTTGCCAAACACTCATGCAGCATTCTTATCTACCTCCTTTATAACGGCATTACCATTTGAGACAAAAATCCCCCCTTGTAGAGCCCTCAAAGGGCACTGTGGGTGGGGTACCGGTAAAAGAACATTAGCTCTACCAATGGACTCAACCTCATCATCATCTGGGGAATAAACACCTTTTGAGTCATCTAATCTTGATCTGCTGTCAAATAAATCCTTACCAAATGATGGCATTCGTCTAATCGACGGAAAGTATTGACTTCCTGATGGCAGAGGAACTGTGCCAATTCCTCCTTGAAGTTCACATCATTGCTTTCTCCCTATTTAAAAAAAAATGTATGCAAGGATGAAGAAGGTGAGATACGCATTTGAAAAGAAAACGTGTTTCTATTTAAAAAAGGAGGGAGTACCATGCATTCAATAGGATTTGGTTCAACATCGAGAATATCCATGATATTGTCAGCACCTTTTGGGGGAAGCTCGATTACCTTTTTAGTACTTGGCTCTCAAACTTCGATGGGTAGCTTGTCCTGTCCATTCACAACAAGATTAATCATGGATTTAAACTTTTTTCTACATATCTCAGCAGGTGAAAGATTTGAAATGTTCTTTAATCTAATTTGCTACCTGTGGTAATGGCGCAATGCTTTCAATGGGGATTGCAGGGAAGGGTGTTGTTGGGATGACAACATCTATTCCTGGAATCTTGATGCGAGAAGAACCATCCTCCATCGGCTGAAGAAAAGGCTCTGAAATGTGGACTTCAAGTTGAGGAAATAAACATCTTGGACCACCATTCATGAAATGTGCGGGTAGTATTTCTCTCGAGTAAATTGCATTGCCTAGGAAGTAAGACTTGAGACCCTGTTCCATAGCGCATGAGCATGTGGTGATAGCAAAGCATTGTTTCCGAATCAGGAGGATTATTGAAGTCTAGATCAGTAGGAACATCCTAATAGAAACCAAATTGTCTACTGAAGCGGTCGGGGCAATAATGCTCCATGATGAGGTTGTCCTCACAACGGTAAGAGATAAAACTCGAACGAATGCTGACAAAATAAGCAGAGTCGGCTCTTGATAACTTGCCGTCATCCACGAGAGTCTCCTTAAGTCAGTTGATGATGGATGAAAGCCAACAAAAGCTCCTCCCATTAGCAATGAGTTCTCGGGCATCTTCGAGCTAAAACGACTCAGCTTGACCAAGGCCACTAAACTTCACCATGCTTGGACTGGAGGAAACCTCACTAACTAACTCGTACATTTCAAAGTTTTTGGCTAACCAAGCATAAATAAAATGGGAAAGAAAGTAGCCCCCACTTCTACCAGGATGTAAACAACGAGAGATCTCATTGAATCCCTTGTAGATACTCGCAAGGATTACTGTAGGGAGGCAATACCCTACACATGATGCCATGAATGATGCGACACTGAAAGTGCCGGGGTGTATGCAATCAGCATCTTTAACTAGCAAGATAAACATGCATAGCCAACAGGAGAGAAATGCAACTTGAAAGATCTCAGTACATTGTCCTATAGCCACCCCCAGCTCGTCAAAAATGACCTGACAATCACCCCACCCACAAGCTCGTACTTTGATGATGGAAGACAATATTCCTAGATGAGGGATCGGTTGCCTTGATCAGACTTCCTAAAAACACGATAATTGTTGGATCCTCAGAACCAAGAGGCAATCTATTGCTCTATGATCGGTTTGCCCTTGCGACCTTGCATAAGTTTGTGGTGAAAACTGAACAGATAAGTGCGACTCCATGGAAGCTTGTGCGTAAGTTGCCGTTGGATAGGAATAACTTCATCATTAGCCCAAGGAAATTGTGGATGTCAAAGATAGATAGGGATACCTCACCTTTAGAAGTATGCAAGGTGTTCGTTTCTGGACACCAATACTCTCACACACTACTCGGATGAGGTTTGAACACCAATCATAAAGCAATAGCAAGCATACAAAGCATCAAATAGATGAAAGATTGTGAGTTTATCTTTGCAATGAACAAGGATATCTTCTAACCACTCCAAATAAAGTGGCTTGTAAGAAAATTCCCCATGCAACGGTAACCTAGCACATGATTTGTGCTTGGACTCTATGTCATGATGTAACAATTGATAAGAGCAAAGATTCTCTTTTACTTTAATGTGACTAGAGAGCAAAAATGTTTCGCTTGTCTTCAAATTCTCATTAGACCACCAAGGAAGGCTTAGAAGACCTCCAACGCAATCAAACTTGCACAAGGACGTTATAGAATTATGAACGGGCAACTTTGTCTCTTCCCCATCCACGTAATTTTCACTTGGTTGGATGTGTAGATAGCGTTGTCCGTTGGTGGTTTTGTCCATAAAAGTAACTATTTCGAATAGACCTTGCAATAATAGCAGAAATAAAGAAAATTGAGTTATAGGACTCGTCACTTAGGTAGACATAGCAATTCAATAACCGAATAGGGACTACAAATTTTTTTATTTTTTTTAAAATTCTTGGACATGGAGGCACTACAAACAAAAAACGACAGGAACAAATGCAGGCAAGGGCTCTTCAGCAAAAAGGTGAACCCGTTGATGTACCCAAAAGGGCTATATATTCAAACATTAATCAATAATTAAGTCAAATTCGCTTCTGGAGAATTTTTACCTTTGGAAGTTCGCTTTAGGAGGAAATTTAACGTTAACCCGCTGATGTACCCAAAAGGGCTATACATTCAAAGGTTAACTGATAATTAAATCAAAATCGCCCCTGGAGAATTTTTGCCTTGGGTGTTCGCTTTAGGATGAAATTCAAGGTTAATTCGTTGATATACCCAAAAGAGTTATACATTTAAAGGCTAACCGATAATTAAATCAAATTCGCCTCCAGGGAGTTTTTGCCTTTAGAAGTTCGCATTAGGAGGATTCAAAATTAACCCGTTGATGTAACCAAAAGGGTTAAACATTCAAACATTAACTAATGTTAAGTCAAAATTCACCTTGCGGAGAATTTTCGCCTTTGGAAGTTCACCTTAGGAGGATTCAAAGTTAACCCATTGATGTATCCAAAATGTTTAAACATTCAAAGGTTAACTGATGTTAAGTCAAAATTTACCTTGTGGAGAATTTTCGCCTTTGGAAGTTCTCCTTCGGAGGATTCAAAGTTAACCCGTTGATGTACCCAAAAGGGTTAAACATTCAAAAGTTAACTGATGTTAAGTCAAAATTCACCTTGTGTAGAATTTTCGCCTTTGGAAATTCACCTTTGGAGGATTCAAAATTAACCCATTGATGTACCCAAAAGGGTTATACATTCAAAGGTTAACCGATATTAAATCAAAATTCACCTTGTGGAGAATTTCCGCCTTTGGGAAGTTCGCTTTAGGAGGATTCAAAGTTAACCTGTTGATGCACCCAAAGGGTTAAACATTCAAAGGTTTACTATAACAAATTATTGCAGATTCCACATGAAATAAAGAACTAGTAATATTGCATTCAATTTGCAAAACGACGTTCATACAAACAAAAAAAGAAAAAGGGGTAAATTGAGACAAACAACCGAGAAAAATGTAAATTTTGTTTCAAGGCTATAATATCTAAGTAAAAAAACCGAGGGGGGGACTATGCACCCAAAAGACGAAGAAAGGCAAAAGAAAGCGACGCAAAAGGAAGTCAATGAAAAAAAAACACAAAAGAAGGAGAAAGGTAGGAGGGAGGAGAATTAAGAGTCAAATTACCTCCAAATGTTGCTTCGTCAGGTTGCTGCAATGAAGTACCCCTCTTTCCTGTAGTTGACTGCTGCATGCTTCTTTTTAGTGATGTCGC
Source organism: Selenicereus undatus (assembly GCA_017589665.1). Lineage (NCBI taxonomy): Eukaryota > Viridiplantae > Streptophyta > Magnoliopsida > Caryophyllales > Cactaceae > Selenicereus > Selenicereus undatus. The sequence continues at coordinate 67,312,666 of JACYFF010019584.1, read as the reverse complement.
CCAGAGAAAAGAATGGGAAGACAAAGTGAATAAAAAGAAAGAAAAACAAAAAAAAAAAAGAAAGAATGAAAGAGGCAGTAGCTGTTGTGAGTTGCATAGCAAATTACCCTACAGTGTTCCTTGCTAGGATTCTTTACGATGAATTGCTCTTGTGCCTTTAGTGCTGCATAGCCCCACGAAAAAGCCTTCCATAGGGGGAGAGAAAAATGGGGGAGAGAGAGAAGGGGAGAGCCTTGCAGAAAATATATACAATGTGTGTGCTTCAAATTAAGGAAATAGGTATCATGTTTGTTAATAAATCTTCATATTTTGGGCAGGAGAAGTGAATATTTTCAAGATTGCATCATACAAAATTACACCAAAGTATGATGCGGGGCTTACTCGTAATTTATAAAACAAATCAAGACCCCAGTCACGCTTAAACACCAAGGTTGTGCACTTGACCAAGTCTCGAGGGGGCATTTGTAGAATGCAAATTTTTTTAAAACCAACCAACATCTGCCATGTGGAAAGAATTACATACTTTTATTTTGGCTAATTACAACATGCCACGTGTTAAATTAATTACAACATTCCATTAAATTAAATATTTAATGAAAATATATTACGGTCAATTAAAAAATGTCACGTGGCTTAAATGATGAAGAAAATAAATGATTGTTCATTTTAATAGAAGTAAGGAGGAAAACTCTAACTCCGACTTCTCTATAAAAAGGGAGCTAACCCCCCCCCCCCCCATTCAGGGGTTAACATTTTAGAAGAACTCACAACAACTCAAGAATTTTCTCTGGCAGAATACAACAAGCACTCCAGATACGTATCGTCTACATGCGGAGATCAAACTCATATCTTGATTGAGATTAAGCCTCTTAGGCTCTCTCTTAAGATCAAGTTCATTCAAGACTACTCAAGGAGATTGAATTAGAGGATTTATTACACTTGTTCTTGTAACAATTACATGGATATTGTAGCTATTCTTTGATATAAACACAAAAATCCATTTTGTTACGCAATTTCTTGTCTAATTTATTTTAGGCGTGAAATTTTAAATCCCTTCGAACCCCTTGTCTATGTTTCCAAATTTAAAATGCCAGTCGGAGTTGTGAACATTAATATAAAAAAAATGATGGCAATGTTATGGAGGAAGGAGAAAGAGAAAGATGTTGGCATTGGTTGGGGAAGAACAACAGCAAAGCCACTTTGGGGCCAACAGGTTCAGTCCTTCCACCCTGCCCAAAAGAAATAGTAATTTCTTCCAATGAGCAAGCATCATGTCAATGCAACAGAAGCGGCGAAGACATTTGCTAGATATGATCTACATTCGAATCTGAGTATCCACCTTTTTAGGTCGTGAAGGTTGCTTTGCTTTTATTGCTTCTTGCCTTTTTGTCTACTAGTAGAGCAGTAGTAATATATCTCTCTTAATTTGTTTTCTTTCTTTAACAATTGTGTGTCACCCCTTTTTTTTCCCATGTAGCTTTTATAATTCTACTTAATAATTTTTAAAATAAAACTTATGTCTTTTTTTATTAAGTGACAGTCAAAAATCAAATTAATATACAACATGTAGATATAAAAAAATTGAATATATAATTTTATTTAATTTTATTCTTTTGAAAGATATATAAGGTCCTATTCGCTTCAATTTTTTTTAACAATAAGGTTATGTTCTTTTCGACTTATTTTGTCCTGAACTTATCTACTGAACTTATTTTCTAAACTTATTCTAAACTTTGTATGAACTTAAACTTTGTTCTCTTTGACCTATTTTGTCTAAACTTATTCTGAACTTAACTTATCTGAACTTATTTGATAAACTTATTGAAACTTATTTTGAACTTATTTATTAAGCCTATTATGAACCTATTAGGAACTTATTTGCTGAACTTAAGTCCTATTCTCTTTGACTTATTTTGTTTGAATTTATTATAAACTGAACTTACCTAAACTTATTCTGAACATATTTGTTAAACTTATTCTGAACTTATTTACTAAACTTATTCTGAACTTATTTACTAAACTTATTCTTAATTAAGCTTATATGAGCTTATTCTTAAAAAAAAATAAGTCGAAGAGAATAGGGTCTAAGTCAAAAGTAAGTTCAACAAATAAGTTCTATAAATGTATTCTTAATAACTTTCGAATAAGTTCATAATAAGGCCCTGTTCGGAAAAATTAGCTGTTTAGGTAGCAGATAGCGGTTCAGGTGGCGGATAGTTGTTTAGATAGTAGATATTGTTTATAACTTAGTTGTTAGCGGATATCTCTTTAGATTAGCAGTTGAAACTAATGTGTTCAGTAAATTTAGCTGTTATGCTAGCTGATTAATATAAATTGATATAAAAGGATATAGATAATTTTCAAGGATAAAATTTTTAAAGGATATTTTTGGCTAAAAAAATATGAAACATTACTTTTAAATGTCAAATGTTAACACTATTAGCTTTTCAAAAAGAAAAAAGAATAGGAGAAAGAAAAAGAGAGAAGAAAAAAGAAGGAAGAAAAAAGAGAGAGAAAACATAAGAGAAAGATGAGCATTTATCTTGAGGGACAGGCTAAAGCAGAACATAATCTCCTTTAAGGAGTTTTGGTCGTCGTGGTATCACAACATTTTTACACATAATTGATCTTACGTTACATTCATTTAGGTTAGCATGAGCATGATAACTTAGTTTTAAATTGCCATAAAGAACACTAGTAGGAAAACTCGTTCACAATTTCATGCATCTCATAGGCTTTAAGAGCCATTTATTACATAAGGCTATAAGAGCCAGTCATAAGTTAAGCTTAAGAGCCATTACATTAAAAAAAAAAAAAACACATGATGGGACCGTCATACAAACATTTACCATATATTCTAGCAAATTGTAAGGACCACAAACTCCAGGGAGCCTATCATGGGCGCGATTCCCCCACGAATGGTTGAACTCATTTGCTAGGTACTTTATTTTATAAAAGCATATCTAATTTTTTTTTTACAAAGCAACAACAACCAAAATTAGGTTGCAGGACGATGAGAAACTGGGCCTTGGCCCTGACCACGAAAGGGTTGGGTTCCCTGGCCAGAGTCAGGCCCAACACTGTGGCCTGGTCTCTGCCAATAGCACAGTGTAGCAAATTTTTTGGGGCATAGGACTGATCCAGTGGTCGGGTTCCTAGGCCAGTCCCAACCCTGAATTCTAGTCTAGAAGTGACCTATTATCAGGACCCGAATTCGTTGAACCAATTCCGAAAGTGAAGATATGAGGAAAAATAAGAAAAAAAAAACCATTAAACTTCAACTAATAAAGTCGTTAGTCAGTTTTAGGAAAAACTTACACACCAATTATACTCTTTGAAGAGAACCATTATCGATAGGGACAATCAAAAGAGACACCAAAAAGGATTGTTAATTCAATTTAAAAGGGCTTTTGAAAGGCCCACAAGCAATCTCTAGTGTGGGGACCATATTGACTCTTTAGTCTGGAACCGCATATCTATATTCGGGATGATGGTAAGGTGATATAATGGGCTACCTCATATCACCACCCATCATCACTGATGGCCTCTACTAATCAACACAGAAAATCAAAACCTAATTATACTATCACACAGTCATGCAACATATTAGAATCATTCATTCATATAAAATTAAAGTACAATGTTCACCAAAAGAGAATAAAAAGATAAACAGTTCAAATTATTACAACGGGTGGGGATGAAACTAATTAAAGGTTACATCCTTACCAAACTGTAATAAACTAAACTAAACTAAAAAAAAAAGAAAGAGAAAGGGAAGAAGCTATTAAGACATGCCCTCAGGACCCACCTGAATCTTCTAGGAACCTAGGAGAGTGACACTTTCTTGAGCTGATGATTTATTTCACTCACTAAACACTAACAGCTTCCCCTAGAAGAGAAACCCTAAAACTCTCCTCTATGTTTTTTTCGCACCATGTTTGTGACTTTGATGTAAGTGTCAAGGGAAATGAGAACCCAAGCCAACTCACATCAAGGGGAGAGGAAAAGAAGGACTTTTGGTCACGGCAAGAGGGGGCACGGTCGTGCCTAAGGGCACGGGTAGGCCGTGCTTACTTGCTACCCACAAAAACCGTGAAGTGAAGAAAAGGCACGGTTTGGACTCTTTTGTGTTGTGGTCCGTTTTGGCAACTTTTGGTGAATGGGAAATGTTGAAAATGGTTATGT
>JACYFF010019584.1:67145149-67308471 GCA_017589665.1 Selenicereus undatus | reverse complement strand
GGAAAAATAAACCGGGTTTGACAAAACCGGTTTTGGTGAACCGGTTTGGCTCGGTTTTTTTGGTGCAATTTTTTGTGGTGCAAAAATGGCTATAACTTTAATTTTAAAGGTGGGGGGGTAGTTTTAGGATGTGTAGAATCCCCCCCCCCTCAATAAGATCAAGGTCTCGACATGGTTTTGTGGGTTAAATAAATCGTTACTGCAAACCGCGCAAAACCGGACAAAAATTGGGGTTACTTCGAAAATGACTTGATCTCCAATCCCTTTGAATGTATGACTTGAAACTCTTTTTATACCTGCAAAAACAACATCAAAAGGATTCCAAAAATGCAAAAATGTTAGTCATAAGCTACAATGTAGCTTAGGAAATCGAATGCACAAAACCGGGCACTTTGAAACTAGTGAACCTGTTTGTGCCAACTCCTTCTTCAACCAACAGAAGAGCCATTCTTTTGGTTTGTGATCTTGTTCTTGGACGTGACGGAACAATCTCTTCATGAACATGATCTGGACTGGATAGATTTCCATCAGACTTTCAATTATTACCCCCCTTAGCCAAGGAATAGTGGTTGAGGAGGCTAAGTGAATCAATCTAGGAAAAGGAAACCAAGTTCAGCTCCCATAAGGCTCAATCTAAACAAGTTTACTTAATAAACAATAACTCTAATTAATTAATCAAAAGAATTTTATCAATTAGAACTTTGCTTAACTAGGCACAGAAAGATAATTCTACTAAGGGTCTGTTTAATAAGTCTAATTAGAACAGGACTTGGTAAAGTAAAAAGAGACATTTTGCTTGAGAACCTGGTCGAGTTCCCTTAGGGATAGCTGTGGCTCCTGGACCCAATCCAGACCCATCAAACCTGATCCAAATTAGAGGGTCTGAGTCCAATCAAATGAGACCTAACGGGTCTTAAGAGGGTCTGAGTCCAAGGGATGTGGGTCGGTCTGGGTCTACGTTTGAAAAATTCAGACCCAGACCCGACCAAAGACCCATTTAAGACGCATTAAATTTTTTTTATAAAAAAAAGTACCAAATGCAATTGGCTAAAGTAACTCTAAATTAATAAATTCTAAAATTACTTTGCTTAGTATCAGTCATAGAAGAAAAAATAATATGCTATGTTTGTGGACTTTGTCTTCGTGGTTTGTACTAAAATATTATTGTTGGCGTGTAACACAAAAGTAAGAACACTTAATTATTGTATATGCCAGTAGAATATTTTTTTATTAAATATTATGCCTTATAAATTCAATTATTTGTATTCAAAATGTGGATATTCATGTTAGGATGTGGAAAAAATAATCTTTAATGTTAAAAATAGTCAAGACCCGTTTAAGACCCACGGATCCGCCAAACCCACATATCTGGGTCTAGGTCTCATCTTTACAGACCCAACGGGTTTAGGGCGGGTCTGGGTCTAGGTTCAAAAAAAAAAGGGTCTTGGTCCATCTGAACATAACCCAGATCCGACCCATTACCATCCCTAGGCTCCCTGCGTGGGTAACCCGACCGTGCTCTACCTCTTTCGTAAGGACCTCCTTATTTTATTACTAAACACGATTTGCGTGCTACTTTGCCGAGCCTTTGAAAGTGGAAGTTGGGGCATTATTTTCATCGTTGGGATATTAAAAATATGATGCCATTTTTAGGCGTCCATAGTTGCCCCCAACTTGGCCGACCCAGAGTACGGTGAAGGTTAAAGTAATGTGACGAACTCCTATTTTCCATCATTTTAGCTCTCGTTTGAACCCCTTCTCCCATGAATTTCATGTCGAATCATGAGGAGAAAGGGTCAAATTTGCCTCTTTCGGTTCATGATGTACTTACTTGGTTGGTTTCCTCGTTTTGTACGAGTTTTTCCAAAGAGATGAGAAACTCGCCAACTTTGATAGAGAATGAGGCAGTTGGGGATACATTTTGAGGAAGAATAGAGGTTTAATGAAGGCCCGGGAACAAAGAAAGCAGGTTGGAAGACCGCACGACCATTCCACAGGGAGGCACGACCTTGCTTGGTAGCCAGAGACCGCGCACGGCTAGGCGCATGGCCGTTCGCGTGACCGTGCATGAGAGCGCAGGCGACCCTGCGTCCCGTCAGCTTCTGCGATTTAAATTGATTTTCGGCCAGTTTTTGGGGATCTACTTGCTTCTTTTCGAGAGCACTTTTCCTTTAGTCTTTTCTAGGTTTTAGGTTAGCCTCAAAAGCCGCATTATGGGGGTGAATAATTTAGATTAGATCTTTGTATACATTGTACAAGATTCGATTTCACAATTTAATCGCTAAGTTCTCTTCTCTGTCTCTTAAATTTCATGTTTCTTGTCTTGTTTTGCTAGTTTGTTAATTCTTGTTTTGATTTGCTTTTAGATGTTTAGTTTTGATTAAACTTACGTTCTTTGATTGTAATTAGCCTTGTGATGGCTAACTGAAGTTGTTTAGACTCTTAACCCCCTCTTGTTTATGCTAAAATTTGGGGTTTTCTCCCATGCCCACCAAGTGTTCGATGAAATGCCTAAAAGAGCTTTCATCCGTGTTTTGGGGCAATTGACTTATGCTGAGAGGTGAGGTTGATTGTCTAGTGTAGGTAGAGAGAATAGTTGGGATTGGGACATGAAAATAGTCTCGTCGCTAGCTACGTCAAGGGTTGTTAATCTTGTAGTCTAATTGACCTAATCCCATGAAAATAGGTGGTTAGAACATTTAGACTAGCCTATTGACCCTTGAGAGAGGGCTTAGGTGGACTTTAATTGGGCAACCGATCATTCTTGAATTATTAGCATAACTTGGGAAGGTGAGGGTTTGAATTGACTGGTTAGTCTACCTTAGGTTTAATTACAATTAAAGTCTTCTTTGTTTTAGTAGTTAGTTTTACATCTCTTCACCTTTGATTTTGCCTAGATTGATATGTTCGAGTGAACTTTGGTAGTTAGAAACACAACTCCTTGCAGACGACACCCCAAGTACCCAACGATGCACCTTGCAGTTGGGGTTTATAAATATTAAAACTCTGTTTTTCCCTAACAAGTTTTTGGTGCCGTTGCCGAGAAGGTTTTGCTTTTCAATATCAGGGTTTACTTCAGCATTCGAGGCTAGGCCCTTAGAAAATCCAAAAAAACAAAAAAAAAATTAAAAATCATAAATTTGATAAAAATCAAAATGGCTATTTTCCATTTCCCTTAATTTGAGCACGAACATTTTTGGCAATATTTATCTCGATTTAATGATTATAGTGCTCAATATGTGCATTTCACGTATGAAAAATGGGAAATATGCGATGTTATGCTTGAGTGGATAAGACATGAGACCCGAGCCACCCTTGAGTCCATGTGTTATGGTGGTCTATGTTCTTTAAATGTTTATGATATGTGGGATCTGTTTGAGTCCTTGGCTTGGTATCAGTGGCACCATGAGATTGGTGGTGAGTCTTTTGAGTGCCTTTCCCCCACTTCCTACAATTTTCATGCTTATTCTCCTCTTGTGTGCTCTAATTACCACTGTTCTTATCATGATGTGAACTCTTGTCCTCTTTATGTGATCTCTGATGACAGTTTTATTGAATTAAATCACATGATAAATGTGATAGATGAGCAAAATGCAAAGTTTGAAAATTCACTGCAGGAGTATGACCTATCACTTGAGACTAACCTTAGGTTTAGTTTTGATAGACTTGATGTCAATATGTATGATGATGGTGTATATTTTGTGTTTTGTCATTTTTATTTTCCATTTTTTTTTCTTTTTTTTTGTTTTTCTTTTTGAGATTTTGTTGGGTATATCTTCTACAAACCCTCACGAGACCTCGCTTGTCCACTTAGGGGAACCAAGGGGTTTAAAGGGCTTGTTGCATATGCTAAATGCAACCGCGATTCTTGCGAAAGTGAGTAAGATTCTTAGGCTAGAGTTTTTCTTTATTTTGCTCGAGGACGAGCAAAAAGCTAGGTGTGGGGGACTGATGAACTCCTATATTACATCATTTTAGCTCTCATTTGACCCCTTCTCCCTTGAATTTCATGTCGAATCTTAAGTAGAAAGGGTCAAATTTGCCTCTTTCGGTTCATAATGTACATATTTGGTTGGTTTCCCTGTTTTCTAGGAGTTTTTCCAAAGAGATGAGAAACTCGCCAACTTTGACAGAGAATGAGGCATTTGGGGATGCATTTTGAGGAACAATAGAGGTCTAATGAAGGCTCGGGAACCAAGGAAGCAGATTGGTGATGGATTCCCCACCACCATTGCCAATGAAGAAGGTCCAACAACTCATTCAAGGTCTAATATACAGTCCAAGTTGCAAGCATTGCTTCAAAATGGCCATAATGTACAAGAAGGTGTTCACGGGCTAGCCCCCTCAAAACAGCCCGGTTTTGTCAATCTCATTACTTAGGCCTAACCATGGCTTAAGTTATGAATTTTTGCATTTTTAGAATCCTCAAGAAGTCTACAATCAAGTCCAAGCATTGATTTCAAATCGTGCACACAAGAGGATGGAGAATCAAGGAGTTTTCCTAAACCGTTCCCATTTGCCCACCATTTGCACGGTTTTAAGTTTGTGTTTAATTACCCCATTTAAACACATCCTAACCTTGATTTCTTGGGTGGGGGGGGGATTATACACATCCTAAAATTACCTCCCATGCTTAAAAACCAAATCATGCCCACGTTTGCTATGTTTACAAATTGCACCAAAACCGGCTAGCCACGGCTTGAACCCGGTTCACTTGAACCGGTTTATTTCCCCCTTCAATCAGCCGGCCACTTTCCTTTTCTAGATAGATTGGCTCACTTCCCAAGCATGGCACACGACTCAAGGCAGCCTGGGAGTGGTGGAAGCATGAGAAGAACAACCAATGGAAGCAAGACAAGCAACAAGGTGGTGCCTTGTTCTCATTGGCTAGCCGTAAAGTAGCATGCATATTTCGGCTGCCCCATGTGCTACTTGCTCCCTTTTCTGAGTATATTAGTGCTTAATCAATAGCTAAGTATGGTGTAATCAACTTAGACAAAGTTTAGATGCATGATTTGATGTATTAGATTAAGTTAAGCATGTTTGTAATTTGTTTAGTGCAAACTGGTTGTAATTAAACTTTTAATACATTTCCTCTCTAGTAAGGAAGGGGGGGACGTGTATATGCTAGTTGGCTAGGATATTTTGCTGCCTACTTAAGGCCTTCACACGGCCATGGCTTGAAACATTCGATATATTAAAGAACAAAATCAGTTTGAGAGCTAGCTTTCTCTCTACTTCAAATTCTTGCTTGCTTATCTTAATTTAGGCCAAACTAAGTGGTGTTCAAGTGAGTCTTAACCTTGATTAAGTGGTGTTTCTTTATCTTAATTAAGATTAAGGGCCTTAAACTCAAAGGTTGGTAGTGATTTTGTATCCAATCTAGAGTTTAGTTCTATCTTGTTCTAGTTTGATTCCCACGGTTTGCAAGTGAAGTAATTAGCTTTGATGTTTAAGTTAATTCCTTTCACTTAGCTTATCCTCCATACCCCGCCATTCTCCCACTTCAAATACTTCCATTTACATCCATTTTCACCATTTATACTTCACAAAAGAGAGCAAAAACGAAGCTAACTTCAAAAGCATTCAACTGTGTTCTCTTAGGCACCTTCACGGTTATGTGACCAGCAAAGTTGCACGGTGTGGCCGTGCACCTTGGCACGACCGTGCCACCCTTGGCTGTGAACAAGGTCTTGAGTTTTAGCCTCCCTTTGGTGTGTGTTAGCTTGGGTAGTGTTTTCCCTTGACACATACATCAGTTGGAAGACCGCACGACCATTCCACAGTGAAGCACGACTGTGCCTGGCGGCTTGAGGCCACACACGGCTAGGAGCACGGTCGTGCATGTGACCGTGCCTGAAAACACACACGACCGTGCATCGAGGCACGGCCGTGCGTCGCGTCAGTTTCTGCAATTTAAACTGAGTTTCGGCCAGTTTTTGGGGATCTTCTTCCTTCTTTTCGAGAGCACTTTTCCTTTAGTCTTTTCTAGGTTTTAGGTTAGCCTTAAAAACCCCATTAGGGGGGTGCATAATTTAGATTAGATCTTTGTATACATTGTACAAGATTCGATTTCGCAATTTAATCACTAAGTTTCCCTTCTCTCTCTCTTAAATTTCATATTTCTTGTCTTGTATTGCTAGTATGTTAATTCTTTTTTTGATTTGCTTTTAGATGTTTAGCTTTGATTGAATTTGCATTCTTTGATTGTAATTAGCCTTATGATGGCTAACTGAAGTTGTTTAGACTCTTAACCCCTATTGTTTATGCTAGAATTTAGGGTTTTCTCTCACGCCCAACAAGTGTTCGATGAAATGCTTGAAAGTCCTTTCATCAGTGTTTTGGGGCAACTGATTTATGCTGAGAGGTGAGGTCGATTGTCTAGTGTAGGTAGAGAGAATAGTTGGGATTGGGACATGAAAATAGTCCCGTTGCTATCTAGGTTAAGAGTTGTTAATCTTGTAGTCTAATGGACCTAATCCCATGAAAATAGGTGGTTAGAACATTTAGACTAGCCTGTTGACCCATGAGAGAGGGCTTAGGTGGGCTTTAATTCGGCAACCAATCATTCTTGAATTATTAGCATAACTTGGGAGGTAGAGGGTTTGAATTGATTAGTTAGTCTATCTTAGGGTTAATTACAATTGATGCCTTCTTTGTTTTAATAGTTAGTTTTACTTCTCTTCACCTTTGATTTTGCCTAGATTGATATGCTTGAGTGAACTTTGGTAGTTGGAAACACAACTCCCTACAGACGACACCCCAAGTACTCATTGATACACCTTGCACTTGGGGTTTATAAATATTACAACTCTGTTTTTCCCTAACAAGTTTTTGGCGCCGTTGCTGAGGAGTTATTACTTTTCAATATCAGGGTTTACTTCAGCATTCAAGGCTAGGCCCTTCGAAAATCCAAAAAAACAAAAATATTTTAAAAATCAAAAATTTGAAAAAAATCAAAATGGCTATTTTCCATTTCCCTCAATTTGAGCACGAACCTTTTTCGCAACATTTATCTCGATTTAATGATTGTTGTGCTCAATATGTACATTTCACGTATGAAAAATGGGAAATATGCGATGTTGTGCTTCAGGGGATAACATATGAGACCCAAGCCACCCTTGAGTCCATGTGTTATGGTGGTTTATGTTCTTTAAATGTTGATGATATGTGGGATCTGTTTTAGTCCTTGGCTTGGAATCAGTGGCACCATGAGATTGCTAGTGCGTCTTTTGAGTGCTTTTCCCCCACTTCCTATGATTTTCATGCTTATTCTCCTCTTGTGTGCTCTAATTACCACTGTTCTGATCATGATGTGAACTCTTGTCCTCTTTATGTGATCTCTAATGACAGTTTTTTTAGATTAAGTCACATGATAAATGTCATAGATGAGCAAAATGCAAAGTTTGAAAATTGACTATGGGAGTATGACCTATCACATGAGACTAACCTTAGGTTTTGTTTTGATAGACTTGATGTCAATATGTGTGATGATGGTGTGTCTTTCCCTCCTCTAGAGTCCGGACTAGAGGAAGTATTTGACCCTCCACTAACTATTTCACCCATTGTTGCTCCAACCTTACTTAGCACCCCTGGAGACACCACAGAGGGTGTCTTGAGCTTAACTATTTCTCCCCTCCCTTTAGCTCATTGCGCGGAGCTCAAGGTGGGTGAATCTTTTAGGGATGATGCTAGTATTTACAGTGAGGATGATTCACTTGCTTGGTTAGAAGTACTGGTTTTGGTTGAGCAATGTTTAGTGGAGACCCCTTTAGAGGGGGTCATGTGATGATGACGAGGTTGTTGGCGTGTTTCATAGGCCTACGCCCATAGGCCCTATTCCTGTTGAGGTTATTGACTTTGTCCCCATCACATCTCCTTTATCGCTTTGCAGCCCCCATCATGTGCATGCATTAGATGCATCCCTAGGTACTTTTCGGTGGTATGTCCCGTCCATTGATCCCTACTATGTATACCTGGAGGATATGCCTAAGAAAATTTGATGGATCCCGTTCTTTGAACATTCTTTCGATTTTTCCATGGCATCTGGAAAGTTTAAGAGCGCGCTGATCTTTCTAGCTGTATTTTTAATAGTGTTCACTTACATTATCATGAGATGCATGCACAAGCACATAACAAGCTCCTGAGAGCTTTAACGGCATCCTAGTTGGAGACGCGATTCTTGATAGATGAGGAGGAGTGGCTGATGCTCCTCCTGCCTCTCGTAGCCCCATCTTGAGGAGGTGAAAGTTTAGGTGCATCTAGCAGCTAACCTGGTAAATTGGTTCCTTCCTCTCTCCTTCTTGATTTTTATTATGTGCTTATCCTTTTCCTTTCTCTTATTTTTCTTTTGCTTTTGTATATTTGTTATTCAAGATTTGTTTTTATACACTTGTTTTTGTTTATTAGTGTGGTGACTCCTTGGCTCCCAATGAGGACATGGTGAGATTTGGGTGTGGTGGTGGAGTCATTTACCCCTTACATCCTTAATTTTGTGAAAAATTTTCATTTTTGTGAAATTTTTTCAATTTTTCTCTTTTTTTCGTATCGTTTTTCTTTTTCTTGACTTTAGGGGAGTTTTGTACTATTTGATCAGCCTTGATTTCTGGTACCTTGGCTATTAGCTCGTATATAAATATAATGTGCATGATTGATATTTGCCCCAAGACTATCATTTTAGGCCTCAGTTCTAACCCCAACAGTACATTGTAATTTTGCAATCCAGTCATGATTTATGTATTATCATTATCTTACATTCTTAGTCTTCCATGATCGGCTCTCCCACTTGTCTACTGCACAGTTACAAACAAACTCATGTGCTACTAGGTGTATGCCTTTGAGGCGTGACAAGAGTTTGGAATGACAAAGAAGAAGAAGAGAAAAAAAGGGGGGAAGAAAAGAGTTTGGAATGACAAGTACCCCTTTGAGGCATACGCTACTGGGTGTTATCCTTTGAGGCAATACTGCTACTGGGGAAGCTTGTTTTCCATGCTAAAAAGTTAATAAGGTAGCTTGTGCCAGTTAAGTGGGATTGAGTTTGATTTTGGAAAGCCAAAGTTTTAGAATGATGATACACTTACACACTAGGCACTAGGATGGATTCAATGTTCTCATGCGTCGTAGGGTGAAAAGCTGATGTCTGGATGCCATTCTTTGGGATGATGTGTCCTGAAATGCATATGATGCTTGTGTACAGACCAATACTTGAGTTAGTACGGGGTTTCGGTTTATCCGATTGTGTGCAGTTTACCCCGATGTATATTTTGTATTTTATCATTTTTATTTTCCAATTTTTGTTTCCTTTTTTTTTGTTTTCCTTTTTGAGATTTTGTGGGTATATCTTCTACAAACCCTCACGAGATCTCACCCGTGCACTTAGGGGAACCAAGGGGATTAAAGGGCTTTTTGCATACGCTAAATGCAACCGCGATTCCTGCGAAAGTGAGTTAGATTCTTAGGCTAGAGTTTTTCTTTATTTTGCTCGAGGATGAGCAAAAAGCTAGGTGTGGGGGAGTGATGAACTCCTATTTTACATCATTTTAGCTCTCATTTGACTCCTTCTCCCATGAATTTCATGTCGAATCTTAAGGAGAAAAGGTTAAATTTGCTTCTTTCTGTTCATAATGTACTTATTTGGTTGGTTTCGTTGTTTTCTAGGAGTTTTTCCAAAGAGATGAGAAACTCGCCAACTTTGATAGAGAATGAGGCATTTGGGGATGCATTTTGAGGAAGAATAGAAGTCTAATGAAGGCCCGAGAACCAAGGAAGTAGGTTCGAAGACCGCACGGTCGTTGCACAGGGAAGCACGGTCGTGCGTGTGACCGTGCGTGAGAGACGGGCGACCGTGCGTCGAGGCACAACCGTGCGCCGCGTCAACTTCCGCGATTTGAACTAATTTTTAGCTAGTTTTTCGGGATCTTCTTCCTTCTTTTCGATAGCACTTTTCCTTTAGTCTTTTCTAGGTTTCAGGTTAGCCTCAAAAACCCCATTAGGGGGGTAAATAATTTAGATTAGATCTTTGTATACATTGTACAAGATTTGATTTCGCAAGTTAATTGCTAAGTTTCCTTTTTCTCTCTTAACTTTCATGTTTCTTGTCTTGTTTTGCTAGTTTGTTAATTCTTGTTTTGATTTGCTTTTAGATGTTTAGTTTTGATTAAATTTGCGTTCTTTGATTGTAATTAGCCTTGTGATGGCTAACTGAAGTTGTTTAGACTCTTAACCCCTATTGTTTATGCTAGAATTTAGGGTTTTCTCTCACGCCCAACAAGTGTTCGATGAAATGCGTGAAAGTCCTTTCATCGGTGTTTTGGGACAACTGACTTATGATGAGAGGTGAGGTCGATTGTCTAGTGTAGGTAGAGAGAATAGTTGGGATTGGGACATGAAAATAGTCTCGTCGCTAGCTAGGTTAAGAGTTGTTAATCTTGTAGTCTAATTGACCTAATTCCATGAAAATAGGTGGTTAGAACATTTAGACGAGCCTATTGACCATTGAGAGAGGACTTAGGTGGGCTTTAATTAGGCAACCGATCATTCTTGAATTATTAGCATAACTTAGGAGGTTGAGGGTTTGAATTGATTAGTTAGTCTACCTTACGTTTAATTACAATTGATGTCTTCTTTGTTTTAGTAGTTAGTTTTACTTCTGTTCACCTTTGATTTTGCCTAGATTGATTTGCTCGAGTGAACTTTGGTAGTTGGAAACACAACTCCCTACGGACGACACCCCAAGTACTCATCGATACACCTTGCACTTGGGATTTATAAATATTAACACTCTGTTTTTCCCTAACAAGTTTTTGGCGCCGTTGCCGGGGAGTTATTGCTTTTCAATATCGGGGTTTACTTCAGCATTCAAGGCTAGGCCCTTAGAAAATCCAAAAAAACAAAAATATTTTAAAAATCAAAAATTTGAAAAAAATCGAAATGGCTATTTTCCATTTTCCTCAATTTGAGCACGAACCTTTTTGGCAATATTTATCTCGATTTAAGGATTATCGTGCTTAATATGTGCATTTCACGTATGAAAATTGGGAAATATGCGATGTTCTGCTTAAGGGGATAACACATGAGACCCGAGCCACCCTTGAGTCCATGTGTTATGGTGGTTTATGTTCTTTAAATGTTGATGATATGTGGGATCTGTTTTAGTCCTTGGCTTGGTATCAGTGGCACCATGAGATTGCTAGAGAGTCTTTTGAGTGTCTTTCCCCCACTTCCTATGATTTTCATGGTTATTCTCCTCTTGTGTGCTCTAATTACCACGGTTCTGATGATAATGTGAACTCTTGTCCTCTTTATGTGATCTCTGATGACAGTTTTATTATATTAAATCACATGATAGATGTCATAGATGAGCAAAATGCAAAGTTTGAAAATTCACTACGGGAGTACGACCTATCACATGAGACTGACCTTAGGTTTAGTTTTGCTAGGTTTGATGTCAATATGTGTGATGATGGTGTGTCTTTCCCTCCTCTGGAGTCCGGACCAGGGGAAGTATTTGAGCCTCCCCTAACTGTTTCACTCATTGTTGCTCCATTCTTACTTAGCACCCCTAGAGACACTATAGAGGGTGTCTTGAGCTTAACTATTTCTCCCCTCCTTTTAGCTCAGTGCACGAAGCTGAAGGTGGGTGAATCTTTTAGGGATGATGCTAGTATGCACAGTGAGGGTGATTCACTTGCTGGGTCAGAAGTACTGGTTTTGGTTGAGCAATGTTTAGAGGAGACCCCTTTAGAGGGGTCATGTGATGATGAAGAGGTTGTTGGTGCCTTTCCTAGCCCCACGCCCATAAACCACATTTCTGTTGACGTCATCGACTTTGTCCCCATCACATCTCCCTTATCCCTTTCCACCCCTCTTCAAGTGCATGCATTAGATGTATCCCTAGGTACTTTTCGGGGGTATGTCCCCTCCATTGATCCCTACTGAGTATACTTGGAGGATATGCCTAAGAAAATCGATGGATTCCGTTCTTTGAACATTCTGTAACACCCCCAGCCCCTATGGCTGGAAGCGTTACGTTTTCCTAACTTCTTACTTAAATTCTTGGACGAAACAGACAGAGTTACCCCTTAAAACTGACCGTTTCCAGGCTAAACGCCTCACAATAAGTCCCTGTAAATCAACGGAAGCGTAAATATATAAAACATAGCTTAACGGCCACACGCCGGAGTTCATAACTCGACGAGCCACCTGCTCAGAGTACACCAAACAGAATAGTTCATTAATACAGAAAAAGTAAAAGATACAACTCAACGGTTCACACAGCTGGAGCATGGGGTTTACATCCCAAAACATAACTATCTTTGACCAAAAAGACATCTAGCTAACTCAATGGTTGGCTCATATGGCCATACAGAGCGGCTTATAAACAATATGCATTTTATGAACTTAGAATACTTGTTTATAATCATTTCAAACTAAGAACACATGACATGACTTCATTAAGCACGTAAAATCCCTTCAAATGGATCTAAACGACACCTGGCAAACAAGAACAGGTTCCATCTTGACATAGCTAACTCAACGTCTTCCTGTTATAAAGAAAACCTGGGGGAAAGGGGAAAGAGTAGTGGGATGACCAACCACACGCTCAGTGAGTATCCGCCAACCCCCTTAAAACCAAAACCGTTGCAGGCAATAATATCTTTACTAATCACATATCACGTATCCATACTTTACTATCATAATAGGCATTCACGAAGTTCTTATAGAAATATCACTAACCATAAGCTTCACTTTAACCACTTAACATATTTCTAGGTCTCTAAATGACCAAACTTCTTCACTAACAGACAGTTAAACACTTAAGCAAGCAACGAGGCTAAACACATAACTTTCTTTCTCATATGCATAGTTTCTTAGCGTTCTATTCCAACTATGCATGAAACCCTATTCGCATGATGTGCACATAAGGTTATCTCTTTTTTATAATCATACTTTTCTGGACATTTCATTCATATAAGGTGCATAAGACATACACATTTCAAGTCTCAATCAAATCTCATTCATAGGGTATGCATGAAATATGCTCATAAGACTTTCTTTTTCATAAACGTATCTTACTTAGCATCTCATTCATAAGTTATGCTTGGAACATGCACATAACACTTTTGATACTTTACTTAGATCTCATTCATATGATATGCACAAGTCATGCATATTAAACTTTCTTTCTTTTCTTTGAAAACACTTCATTTAGCCTCTTGAGGCTCATAAAAACTCTTCTCT
The DNA here is from genome assembly GCA_017589665.1 of Selenicereus undatus. Classification (NCBI taxonomy): domain Eukaryota; kingdom Viridiplantae; phylum Streptophyta; class Magnoliopsida; order Caryophyllales; family Cactaceae; genus Selenicereus; species Selenicereus undatus. The sequence continues at coordinate 67,295,232 of JACYFF010019584.1, read as the reverse complement.
TAGCCTCTTGAGGCTCATATATCTTTTGAAAGAATCTCTTTCATCTTGGTCTCATAATGACCCTAAAATTTTTCTTTCTGAAATACTTAAAAAGACGAAACGCCAATTGTTTTTCTTATTTAATAAGAAACTACTTCTGGACATAAGATCATCATAAAGTGCTGGTTGGGAGAGATCTACACTCAATCCCCTAAGCTCTTACTCCCGGGATGGCAACTAACTTTTGGACCTTAACCCTCGTCAGGGTCTCTAGGGACAACTCCCTAGGCTATAGGGATTCCCCCATTCAAGCAGGTTCACTCCCTATCTATTGTCCCTAAGCACTTATCTTGGCCATTTAAACTGGTCTTAACGATTAATAAGTTTGCTGTCTCTCACAGCGAAATCCTTTATCATGCTGTCCCTAAGCACTTATCATGCTTTAGCCATTCAAGCAACTCACGCTTTTATAAAACTCTTTATGGATTCCCCTGTTCAAGCGAGTTCACTCCCAAAACTATTTTCATTTAATTAAAATAGGCCATCATGCACTAATAGTTATGGTTACTATTATTTCAAAATATGAAATCTTTCTTTGAAAAACTCACCTTTATGCACATAATGCAATTTGAGCATTTAAGCACATATATCACATATATCACATTGGTAAGGGGGTCCACATGTATCACATTTAAGCACTTCATAATCAATTCAACACAATGAGCCACACATGGCCTCGCAATCCTCACAATTGTAGTCAATTCACAACCCGAACTCCCTCCTCACAAGCACCGTACCACAAAAACCTCGAACCACTCATAATTCTTCCTCAAACCATCCAACTACCATCTTGGTTTCAATTTCACAATCTAGCATCCTAATCATGATGAAATACTGAAAGGGAATGCATAAACTTACCAATGCTGAACTTTGCCGATCAATTAACTAACAGTTAGTCGAGCGCTGCAACCAACGATCATATCCAAGCACATATATATGTACACATGTAAGCATTCATACTGACTAAACTTAATAAGAAGCATGGGATGTGATTTGCATTCATGTAGGTTAGTTAAACATGCCATTATAAAGCTAAGCACACTAAATGGACAGGCGTTGGCTTCACGTTACATTTAGCCTCTTACGTCATTTACATTCTCGCGGCGTTCGTCTACCACATTATGGTTACCAAGTCGGCCTACTTATGTCAATCAACTTAGTATGAGCTAGATTTCCATTTAAGCATGAAACGGTTCATTACTTAGGTTAATGTGGTCATTTACACATAATACGATTCAAGTGTTTTACTAAGCATGCTTATTTATACCATATAAGCTTAACCTGAATCGAATCTCTATTTAAGCGCAAAAAATTCATTTATTTAGGCTTACTTGGACATTTAGGCATAATACGATTCTACGCTTTTGTTTATCATATCAAAATTATTGAACGATCATGATTTAACTAAACATATATATAACGATTCTAAGCATTTAAAGTTTACTTCGAAGTTATTAAACGAACGTGAACCAACTAAGCATACATATATCAATTCTAGGCATTTATGGTCTATTTCGAAGTCATTGAACGAACATGATTTAGCTAAGCATATGGTTAACGATTCTAAAAATATATGATGCATTTCGAAGTAAATTTCCTAGGCATGAATGTACTAAAGAGTGTTCGAATGAAAGCTAAACATATTTCATTAACTTCGAAATTAGTTTGTTTGCATACATTGGTTAATTAACTCGAATGGAAGCTAAACACATTAAAAGAACTTCGATTTTAATTCTCTTTCGTATATTAGCTAATTAACTTGAATCGAAGCTAAGCACGTTAATATAACTTCGATTTTAACTCCTTTTTACGCATTAACTCATTTACTTGAATCGATGCTAAACATGCTAAACTAACTTCATTTTTAATTCTTTTTCATGCATCAACTAATTAACTTGAATCGAGGCTAAACACGTTAAACTACTTGCTTGTAATAGCTAAATTAGGTCATTCAACAAGCATTATACACGAATTGAAGCAAGCCTAGGCTAACATGCATCATTAAACTGCTGAAAGCGTTTTCGAAATTAATACTAATTTAGGAGGTGAGGAACACCCACCTCAATCCAAGCTAAGGATTCGTTCGAAGGCTGTTGGGCTTGGCTTTGAGTGCTAAAAAACTCGATTCCCTGGCCCTGGCTCACTGAAGCACGAACCAACCCAATCAACGCTTGATCCACGCAAACACAGACCCAAGTCGACCCAAATCCAGACCTGGGTTTTTATCCCTTTCACTACCGTTGCCGCTGCCGCTACTAGTGGTCACCGGCGTGGCTCACTCATCGACGGTGACCGTCGTGGTGGTGTGGGGTTGAGGGCTTCGAAACCCTAGGCCTTAGACCGAGCACCTCGCTCTGAATCTTGCTCTCTCTCTCTCTGTCGTCCTCTGCTCGCCGGCCATGCCCGGTCGCCGCCATCGTCGTTGTTGTCACCGACCGGCCTCCCTCCCTCCACTCTCTTTTCTCCCTTGGTTGTTGTGGTGGTTCGTGGGGCAGGGTAGTGAGGACACCCCCCTGTCGTGTTTTGCCGTGTAGAGAAAGGGGGTCTCGGCCCCCTTTTGATTTCTTTTTTTTGGGGGTCAATTGCTAGTCTAATTCGTATCTCGAACCTAACATCCTAACCCGGATTGATAATATGACCCTTCTATCGACTATTCTTTCCCAAGTATGTCAAGGTTCAATTTTCATAGACCTCGAAACTAATTCTAAGGTTGAAAACCTAATTGTACTCGAGAAACGACTAAATAAATCGAATAACGACTAAATTAAACTATCGATATAATTTAAAGGTACAAATAACACGAATTAACTTTGAAATCAATATTAGCAATAATAATCCTTTTTAATAATATTATAACTCTCGAAAGCACATCAATAATCATTTAAATCACATAGTTACTAAAAATACGATTTTATAACGTAAAAAGATAATACAGTTAGCTTAACAGAAAACAAAGAATGTGGGTCTTACACATTCTTTCGATTTTTCCATGGCATCTGGTAAGTTTAAGAGCATTATGATCTTTCTAGCTGCATTTTTAATAGTGTTCACTAACTTACATTATCATGAGATACATGCACTAGCACATGACAAGCTCCTGAGAGCTTTAACGGCGTCTGAGCTGGAGACGTGAATTTTGATAGATGAGGAGGAGCGGCTGATGGTCCTCCTGCCTCCCATAGCCCCATCTTGAGGAGGTGAAAGTTTAGGCGCATCTAGCACCTAACCCGGTAAATTCGTTCCTTCCTGTCTCCTTCATTATTTTTATTATGTACATATCCCTTTCCTTTCTTTTGCTTTTCTTTTGCTTTTGTATATTTGTTATTTTACATTTGTTTTTATGCACTTTTTTTTTTGGTTGGTGTGGTGACTCCTTGGCTCCCAATGGGGACATGGTGAGACTTGGGTGTGGTAGTGGAGTCATTTACCCCTTTCATCCTTACTTTTGTGAAAAATTTTCATTTTTGTGCAAATTTTTCAATTTTTCTATTTTTTGCGTATAGTTTTTCTTTTTGTTGGCTTTAGGGGAGTTTTGTACTATTTGATTAGCCTTGATCTCGGGTACCTTGGCTATTGTCTCGTATATAAATATAATGTGCATAATAGATATTTGTCCCAAGTCTGTCATTTTAGGCCTCAATTCTAACCCCAACAGTCCATTGTAATTTTGTATTCCAGTCCTAATTTATGTATTATCATTATCTTACATTCTTAGTCTTCCATGATCGGCTCCCCCACTTGTCTACTGCACAGTTACCTTTATATGTGCTTGCACCCCTTTTCCAAAAATAAAAACAAAAACAAACAAACTCATACCCTATTGGTTGTATCCCTTTGAGGCGTGACAACAGTTTGGAATGACAAAGAAGAAGAAGAAGAAAAAAGGGGGGAAGAAAAGAGTTTGGAATGACAAGTACCCCTTTGAGGCATGCGCTACTGGGTGCTGCCCTTTGAGGCAATACTGCTGCTAGGAAAGCTTGTTTTCCTTGCTAAAAAGTCAATAAGGTAGCTTATGCCAGTTAAGTGGGATTGAGTTTGATTTTGGTAAGCCAAAGTCTTAGGATGATGATACACTTACACACCAGGCACCAGGATGGATTCAATGTTCTCATGCGTCGTGGGGTGAAAAGCTGATGTCTAGATGCCATTCTTTGGGATGATGTGTCCTGAAATGCGTATGATGCTTCTATACAGACTGATGCTTGAGTTAGTAGGGGGTTTTGGTTGATCCGATTGTGCACCGTTTACCCCAATGTATATTTTATGTTTTGTCATTTTTATTTTCCAATTTTTATTTCTCTTTTTTTTCCTTTTGGAGATTTTGTGGGTATATCTTTTACAAACCCTCATGGGACCTCACTCATTTTTTTAGGGTGGTGTATCTCCAAGGGGAAGATCAAGTGGGAAAGAAAACATAATTGCAAGCAAGGATTTTGTATAGCTAGCAAGCTTTGAAACCACAAGCTCAAACTAGAACTTACATGGGATAATTCGAGGCTAACACAACCCTTGGATACAGGCACACCACCAAGGCTTATGCTAGGACCCTTAACAACCTCTTGGGTACAGAAACACCACCAAGAAGAAGTCAAGACTCTTGCTAGGTCACCACCCTACTCGGCCAAAGATAGAGATAAGCTAGAAGAGAGTTTGAGAGTTCGAAGCAGCTAAGGCTCAACTTCTTTCCGTAAACATCAACTAACTCCACATACAAGGTAGCAAGGGAGGTCTTATAGTCCTCCTAAACACAACCATTCAGCTTATAAAGTCAAACTAGAAGCTAAACTAGGATAAAACTTGAAAATCAAAACAACACCAAAAATGGTTAGATTAAATCGTGGCTTTACACATCTTCATTGTTGATCTTGAGGCTTAGGTGTCAACCTTGGGAGCTTAGGAGACCTCAACCAATAGCTTGGCACTCTAATCAAGTCATTTACAAGTGGATTAATACTTTGATTGAAGCAAATCACCTCAAAGGACAAAAGGACAGCCGACTGTTTGTACCCCGGATGAAAGGGATTTTGTTCCCTTAATTTCCTAGTTAATAGCTCCTCATGTGAGTAATTTGGTTGAGTTTTTTTTTTATGGCCACTTGATAATATTTTTAGTTTACTTTCAAGCCATGAAATTTTCAATCAAAGTGGAGGGGCTTCGGGCGTCCAAACAGACCCATCTCTAGAACTGCACATAATTGAAACACTTTTGAGCACTTGAATTCAACGGCTAATTTGAGGTAGTAAAAGACCTCCAAATGCCTCGCAACTGGTCTTATTGGAAACAACACATCTTAAACATAAAGTTAGGCCTCATGCATCCCAATCATACACATTGGAAGGTCACAAAATAAGGTGTATAGAATTGGGCTTGTGCACGGGCTGAAACCAGGATGAAGGAAGAAAATGACTAAGGCAAACTAAGCATGTTTTTTGCATTTTAGCCACTGAATCTGATTGTTTTGGACCACCTTGAGGGTAGCTAATCAATGTCATGGCCGGATCTCCATCATAGGGGAACCAAGGGGTTTAAAGGGCTTATTGCATACGCTAAATGCAACCATGATTCCTGCGAAAGTGAGTTAGATTCTTAGGCTAGAGTTTTTCTTTATTTTACTCGAGGGCGAGAAAAAAGCTAGGTGTGGGGGAGTGTTGAAATCCTATTTTACATCATTTTAGCTCTCATTTGACCCCCTTCTCCCACAAATTTCATGTCGAATCTTAAGGAGAAAGGGTCAAATTTGCCTATTTCGGTTCATAATGTACTTATTTGGCTGGTTTCTTTATTTTCTAGGAGTTTTTCCAAAGAGATGAAAAACTCACCAACTTTGATAGAGAATGAGGCATTTGGGGATGCATTTTGAGGAAGAATAGAGGTCTAAGGAAGGCCCGGGAACCAAGAAAGCGTGTTGGAAGATCGCACGACCGTTCCATAGGGAAGCACGACCAGCGCGCACAACCGTGCCTAAGAGCACGGGCGGACATAGGTCGAGGCACGGTCGTGCGCCGCGTCAAGTTCAGCGATTTAAACTTATTTGCGACATGTTTTTGGGGATCTTCTTCCTTCTTTTCGAGAGCACTTTTCCTTCAGTCTTTTCTAGGTTTTAGGTTAGCCTCAAAAACCCCACTAGGGGGTGAGTAATTTAGATTAGATCTTTGTATACATTGTACAAGATTCAATTCCGCAATTTAATTGCTAAGTTCTCGTCTCACTCTCTTAAATTTCATGTTTCTTGTCTTGTTTTGGTAGTTTGTTAATTCTTGTTTTGATTTGCTTTTAGATGTTTAGTTTTGATTAAATTTGCGTTCTTTGATTGTAATTAGCCTTATGATGGCTAACTGAAGTTTTTTAGGCTCTTAACCCCCTATTGTTTATGCTAGAATTTAGGGTTTTCTCTCACACCCACCAAGTGTTTGATGAAATGCTTGAAAGAGCTTTCATCCGTGTTTTCGGGCAATTGACTTATGCTGAGAGGTGAGGTCGATTGTCTAATATGGGTAGAGAGAATAGTTGGGATTGGGACATGAAAATAGTCTCGTCGCTAGCTACGTCAAGGGTTGTTAATCTTGTAGTCTAATTGACCTAATCCCATGAAAATAGGTGGTTAGAACATTTAGACTAGCCTGTTGACCCTTGAGAGAGGGCTTAGGTGGACTTTAACTGGGCAACCGATCATTCTTGAATTATTAGCATAACTTGGGAAGGTGAGGGTTTGAATTGATTAATTAGTGTACCTTAGGTTTAATTACAATTGAAGTGTTCTTTGTTTTAGAAGTTAGTTTTACTTCTCTTCACCTTTGATTTTGCCTAGATTGATATGCTCGAGTGAACTTTGGTAGTTAGAAACACAACTCCCTGTAGACGACACCCCAAGTACTGAACGATACACCTTGCATTTGGGGTTTATAAATTTTAAAACTCTGTTTTTCCATAACAAGTTTTTGGCGCCGTTACCGAGGAGTTATTGCTTTTGAATATCAGGGTTTACTTCCGCACTCGAGGCTAGGCCCATAGAAAATCCCAAAAAATAAAAAAAATTTAAAATTTGAAAATTTGAAAAAAATCAAAATGGCTATTTTTCATTTCCCTCAATTTGAGCACGAACCTTTACGGCAATATTTATCTCGATTTACTGCTTATCGTGCTCGATATGTGCATTTCACGTATGAAAAATGGGAAATATGCGATGTTGTGCTTGAGGGGAAAACACATGAGACCCGGGCCACCCTTGAGTCCATTTGTTATGGTGGTTTATGTTCTTTAAATGTTGACGATATGTGGGATCTGTTCGAGTCCTTGGCTTGGTATCAGTGGCACCATGAGATTACTAGTGAGTCTTTTGAGTGCCTTTCCCCCACTTCCTATGATTTTCATGCTTATTCTCCTCTTGTGTGCTCTAATTACCACTGTTCTGATCATGATGTGAACTCTTGTCCTCTTTATGTGATCTCCGATGACAGTTTGATTAGATTAAATCACATGATAGATGTCGTAGTTGAGCAAAATGCAAAGTTTGAAAATTCACTGCGGGAGTATGACCTATCACATTAGACTGACCTTAGGTTTAGTTTTGCTAGACTTGATGTCAATATGTGTGATGATGGTGTGTCTTTCCCTCATTTGGAGTCTGGACTAGGGGAATTATTTGACCCTCCCCTAACTATTTCACCCATTGCTGCTCCACCCATGGAGGCACTACAGAGAGTGTCTTGAGCTTAACTATCTCTCCCCTCCCTTTAGCTCAGTGCACGGAGCTCAAGGTGGGTGAATCTTTTAGGGATGATGCTGGTATGTGCAGTCAGGATTACTCACTTGCTTGGTTAGAAGTACAGGTTTTGGTTGAGCAATGTTTAGAGGACACCTTTTTAGAGGTGTCATGTGATGATGAAAAGGTTGTTGGCGCCTTTCCTAGCCCCACGCCCATAGACCCCATTCCTGTTGAGGTCATTGACTTTGTCCCCATTACATCTCCCATCTCCCTTTCCACCCCCCTTCATGTGCATGCATTAGATTCATCCTTAGGTACTTTTCAGGGGCATGTCCCCTCCATTGATCCCTACTGTGTATACCTAGAGGATGTGCCTAAGAATATTCGATGGATCCCGTTCTTTGAACATTCTTTCGATTTTTCCATGGCATCTGGTAAGTTTAAGAGCGTGCTGATCTTTCTAGCTGTATTTTTAATAGTGTTCAGTTACTTTATCGTGAGATGCATGCACAAGCACATGACAAGCTCCTGAGAGCTTTAACGATGTCCAAGTTGGAGACGCGAGTCTTGATAGATGAGGAGGGGTGGCTGATGCTCCTCCCGCCTCTCATAACCTAATCTTGAGGAGGTGAAAGTTTAGGTGCATCTAGCACCTAACCTGGTAAATTCGTTCTGTCCTCTCGCTTTCTTTATTTTTATTATGTGCATATCCTTTTCCTTTCTCTTATTTTTCTTTTGCTTTTGTATATTTGTTATCCAAGATTTGTTTTTATACACTTTTTTTGTTTGTTGGCGTGGTGACTCCTTGGCTCCCAATGAGGACGTGGTGAGATTTGGGTGTGGTGGTGGAGTCATTTACCCCTTACATCCTTACTTTTGTGAAAATTTTTCATTTTTGTTAAAATTTTTCAATTTTTCTCTTTTTTTCGTATAGTTTTTCTTTTTATTGGCTTTATGTTAGTTTTGTACTATTTGATCAGCCTTGATCTCTAGTACCTTGGCTATTAGCTCGTATATAAATATAATGTGCGTGATTGATATTTGTCCCAAGACTGTCATTTTAGGCCTCAGCTCTAACCCCAACAGTCCATTGTAATTTTGCAATCCAGTCCAGATTTATGTACTATCATTATTTTACATTCTTAGTGTTCTATGATCGGCTTTCCCCCTTGTCTACTGCACAGTTACCTTTGTATGTGCTTGCACCCCTTTCCCAAAAATCAAAACAAAAACAAACAAACTCATGCGCTACTGGGTGTATCCCTTTGAGGCGTGACAACAGTTTGGAATGACAAAGAAGAAGAAGAAGAAATAGGGGGGAGGAAAAGAGTTTGGAATGACAAGTACGTCTTTGAGGCATGCGCTATTGGGTGCTACCCTTTGAGGCAATACTGCCACTGGGAAAGCTTGTTTTCCATGCTAAAAAGTCAATAAGGTAGCTTATGCCAGTTAAGTGGGATTGAGTTTGATTTTGCTAAGCCAAAGTCTTAGGATGATGATACACTTATACACATGGCACTAAGATGGATTTAATGTTCTCATGCGTCGTGGGGTGAAAAGCTGATGCCTTGATGCCATTCTGTGGGATGATGTGTCCTGAAATGCATATAATGATTGTGTGCAGACTAATGCTTCAGTTACTAGGGGGTTTTGGTTGATTCGATTGTGTACAGTCTACCCCGATGTGTATTTTGTGTTTTGTCGTTTTTATTTTCCAATTTTTGTCTCTTTTTTGTTGTTTTCCTTTTTGAGATTTTGTGGGTATATCTTTTACAAACCCTCATGAGACCTTACTCGTTCACTTAGACGAACCAAGGGGTTTAAAGGGCTTGTTGCATACGCTAAATGCAACCGCGATTGTTGCAAAAGTGAGTTAGTTTCTTAGGCTAGAGTTTTTCATTATTTTGCTCGAGGACGGGCAAAAAGCTAGGTGTGGGGGAGTGATGAACTCCCATTTCACATCATTTTCGCTCTCATTTCACCCCCTTCTCCCACAAATTTCATGTCGATTCTTAAGGAGAAATGATCAAATTTGCCTCTTTCGGTTCATAATGTACGTATTTGGTTAGTTTCCTTGTTTTATAGGAGTTTTTCCAAAGAGATGAGAAACTCGCCAACTTTGATAGAGAATGAGGCATTTGGGGATGCATCTTGAGGAAGAATAGAGGTCTAATGAAGGCCCGGGAACCAACGAAACAGGTTGGAAGACCGCACGGCCGTTCCACAGGGAAGCACGGCCCTGCCTGGTGGCTAGAGACCACGCACGGCAGGCGCACGACCGTGCCTGATAGCACGGGCGGTCGTGCGTTGCATTAGCTTCTGTGATTTAAACAGATTTTCGGCCAGTTTTTGGGGATCTTCTTCCATGTTTTCGAGAGCTCTTTTCCTTTAATCTTTTCCAGGTTTTAGGTTATCCTCAAAAACCCCATTAGGGGGTGAATAATTTAGATTAGATCTTTGTATACATTGTACAAGATTCGATTTCGTAATTTAATCGTTAAGTTCTCTTCTCTCTCTCTTAAATTTCATGTTTGTTGTCTTGTTTTGCTAGTTTGTTAATTCTTGTTTTGATTTGCTTTTAGATGTTTAGTTTTGATTAAATTTGCATTCTTTGATTGTAATTAGCCTTGTGATGGCTAACTGAAGTTGTTTAGACTCATAACCCCCTATTGTTTATGCTAGAATTTAGGGTTTTCTCTCATGCCCACCAAATGTACCATGAAATGCTTGAAAGAGCTTTCATCTGTGTTTTGGGGCAATTGACTTATGCTGAGAGGTGAGGTCGGTTGTCTAGTGTGGGTAGAGAGAATAGTTGGGATTGGGACATGAAAATAGTCTCGTCGCTAGCTACGTCAAGGGTTGTTAATCTTGTAGTCTAATTGACCTAATCCCATGAAAATAGGTGGTTAGAACATTTAGACTAGCCTATTGACCCTTGAGAGAGGGCTTAGGTGGACTTTAACTGGGCAACCGATCATTCTTGAATTATTAGCATAACTTGGGAAGGTGAGGGTTTGAATTGATTAATTAGTGTACCTTAGGTTTAATTACAATTGAAGTGTTCTTTGTTTTAGAAGTTAGTTTTACTTCTCTTCACCTTTGATTTTGCCTAGATTGATATGGTCGAGTGAACTTTGGTAGTTAGAAACACAACTCCCTGTAGACGACACCCCAAGTACTTTACGATACACCTTGCATTTGGGGTTTATAAATTTTAAAACTCTGTTTTTCCATAACAAGTTTTTGGCGCCGTTACCGAGGAGTTCTTGCTTTTCAATATCGAGGCTTACTTCAGCATTCGAGGCTAGGCCCTACGAAAATCCCAAAAAGCAAAAACAATTTAAGAATAAAAAATTTGAAAAACATCGAAATGGCTATTTTCCATTTCCCTCAAATTGAGCACGAACCTTTTTTCCAATATTTATCTCGATTTAATGATTATCGTGCTCAATACATGCATTTCACGCATGAAAAATGGGAAATATACGATATTGTGCTTGAGGGGATAACACATGAGACCCGAGCCACCCTTAGGTCCATATGTTATGGTGGTTTATGTTCTTTAAATGTTGACTATATGTGGGATCTCTTTGAGTCCTTGGCTTCGTATAAATGGCACCATAAGATTGCTAGTGAGTTTTTTTAGTGCCTTTCCCCCACTTCCTATGATTTTCATGCTTATTCGCCTCTTGTGTGCTCTAATTACCACTGTTCTGATCATGATGTGAACTCTTGTCCTCTTTATGTGATCTCTGATGACAGTCTTACTAGATTCAATCACATGATAGGTGTCACAGATGAGCAAAATGCAAAGTTTTAAAATTCACTGCGGGAGTATGACCTATCACATGAGGCTGACCTTAGGTTTAGTTTTGCTAGACTTGATGTCAATATGTGTGATGATGGTGTGTCTTTCCCTCCTCCTGAGTCCGGACTAGGCAAAGTATTTGACCCTCCCCTAACTATTTCAGCCATTGTTGCTCCATCCTTACTTAGCACCCTTGGAGACACTACAGAGGGTGTCTTGAGCTTAACTATTTCTCCCCTCCCTTTAGCTCAGTACACGAAGCTGAAGGTGGGTGAATCTTTTAGGGATGATGCTAGTATGTACAGTGAGGATGATTCACTTGCTTGGTCAGAAGTGCTGGTCTTGGTAAAGCAATGTTTAGAGGAGACCCCTTTAGAGGGGTCATGTGATGATGAAGAGGTTGTTGTCGCCTTTCCTAGCCCCACGCCCATAGACCCCATTCCTGTTGAGGTCATTGACTTTGTCCCCGTCACATCTCCCTTATCCCTTTCCACCCCCTTCATGTGCGTGCATTAGATGCATCCCTATGTACTTTTCTGGGTATGTCCCCTCCATTGATCCCTACGGTGTATACCTTGAGGATATGCCTAAGAAAATTCAATGGAACCCGTTCTTCGAACATTCTTTTGATTCTTCCATGGCATCTGGTAAGTTTAAGAGCGTGCTGATCTTTCTAGCTATATTTTTAATAGTGTTCACTTACTTACATTATCATGAGATGCATGCACAAGCAAATGACAAGCTTCTGAGAGCTTTAACGACGTCCGAGTTGGGGACGAGAGTCTTGATAGATGAGGAGGACTGGTTGATGCTCCTCCTCCCTCTCAAAGCACCCCATCTTGAGGAGGTGAAAGTTTAGGTGCATCTAGCACCTAACCTGGTAAATTTGTTCCTTCCTCTCTCCTTCTTTATTTTAATTTTGTACATATCATTTTTCTTTCACTTGTTTTTCTTTTGCTTTTGGGTATTTGTTATTTTAGATTTGTTTTTGCACACTTTTTTTTTGGTGTGGTGACTCCTTGGCTACCAATGAGGACATGGTGAGATTTAAGTGTGGTGGTGGAGTCATTTACCCCTTTCATCCTTACTTTTGTGAAAATTTTTCATTTTTGTGAAAATTTTTCAATTTTTCTCTTTTTTTCGTATAGTTTTTCTTTTTGTTGGCTTTAGGGGAGTTTTGTACCATTTGATCAGCCTTGATCTCTGGTACCTTGGCTATGAGCTCATATATAAATATATTGTGTATGATTGATATTTGTCCCAGGACTGTCATTTTAGGCCTCAGTTCTAACCCCAACAGTCCATTGTAATTTTGCAATGCAGTCCTGATTTTTGTATTATCATTATCTTACATTCTTAGTATTCCATGATCGGCTCTCCCACTTATCTACTGCACAGTTAGCTTTGTATGTGTGTGCACCCCTTTTCCAAAATCAAAAACAAAAACAAACAAACTCATGCGCTACTGGGTGTATCCCTTTCAGGCGTAACAAGAGTTTGGAATGACAAAGAAGAAGAAGAAGAAGAAAGTGGGGAAGAAAAGAGTTGGGGATGACAAGTACCCCTTTCAGGCATGCACTAAGGGGTGCTACCCTTTGAGGTAATACTGCTACTGGGAAAGCTTGTTTTCCATGCTAAAAAGTCAATAAGATAGCATGTGCTAGTTAAGTGGGATTGAGTTTGATTTTGGTAAGCCAAAGGCTTAGGATGACGATACACTTACACACATGGCACCAAGATGGATTCAATGTTCTCATGCGTCGTGAGGTGAAAAGCTAATGTCTGGATGCCATTCTTTAGGATGATGTGTCCTAAAATGCATATGATGCTTGTGTACAAACTAATGCTTAAGTTACTAGAGGATTTTGGTTGATCCGATTGTGTATAGTTTACCACGATGTATATTTTGTGTTTTGTCATTTTCATTTTCCAATTTTTGTTTCTCTTTTTTTTTGTTTTCCTTTTTGAGATTTTGTGGGTACATCTTTTACAAACCCTCACGAGACCTCACTTGTCCACTTAGGTGAACCAAGGGGTTTAAAGGGCTTCTTGCATATGCTAAATGCAACCGCGATTCTAGCGAAAGTGAGTTAGATTCTCAGGCTAGAGTTTTTCTTTATTTTGCTTTAGGATGAGCAAAAAGCTAGGTGTGGCGGAGTGATGAACTCCTATTCTACATCATTTTAGCTCTCATTTGACCCCCTTCAGCCATGAATTTCATGTCTAATCTTAAAGAGAAAGGGTCAAATTTGCCTCGTTTGGTTCATAATGTACTTATTTGGTTGGTTTCCTTGTTTTCTAGGAGTTTTTTCAAATAGATGAGAAACTCGCCAACTTTGATAGAGAATGAGGCATTTTGACAGTGCCTGAGAGCACGGGCGGCCATGCGTCTAGGCACGGTCGTGCGCTGCGTCAGCTTATGTGATTTAAACTGATCTTCGGCCAGTTTTTGGGGATCTTCTTCCTTGTTTTCGAGAGCACTTTTCCTTTAGTCTTTTCTAGGTTTTAGGTTAGCCTCAAAAACCCCACTAGGGGGGTGAGTAATTTAGATTAGATCTTTGTATACATTGTACAAGATTCGATTCCGCAATTTAATTGCTAAGTTCTCGTCTCACTCTCTTAAATTTCATGTTTCTTGTCTTGTTTTGCTAGTTTGTTAATTCTTGTTTTGATTTGCTTTTAGATGTTTAGTTTTGATTAAATTTGCGTTCTTTGATTGTAATTGGCTAACTGAAGTTGTTTAGACTCTTAACCCACTATTGTTTATGCTAGAATTTAGGGTTTTCTCTCACACCCACCAAGTGTTTGATGAAATGTTTGAAAGAGCTTTCATCCGTGTTTTCGGGCAATTGACTTATGTTGAGAGGTGACGTCGATTTTTTAATACGGGTAGAGAGAATAGTTGGGATTGGGACATGAAAATAGTCTCGTCGCTAGCTACGTCAAGGGTTGTTAATCTTGTAGTCTAATTGACCTAATCCCATGAAAATAGGTGGTTAGAACATTTAGACTAGCCTATTGACCCTTGAGAGAAGGCTTAGGTGGACTTTAATTGGGCAACCGATCATTCTTGAATTATTAGCATAACTTGGGAAAGTGAGGGTTTGAATTGATTAATTAGTGTACCTTAGGTTTAAATACAATTGAAGTCTTCTTTGTTTTAGTAGTTAGTTTTACTTCTCTTCACCTTTGATTTTGCCTAGATTGATATGCTCGAGTGAGCTTTGGTAGTTAGAAACACAACTCCCTGTAGACGACACCCCAAGTACTGAACGATACACCTTGCATTTGGGGTTTATAAATTTTAAAACTCTGTTTTTCCCTAACAAGTTTTTGGCGCCGTTACCGATGAGTTATTGCTTTTCAATATCGGGGTTTACTTCCGCACTCGAGGCTAGGCCAATAGAAAATCCCAAAAAATAAAAAAAATTTAAAATTCAAAAATTTGAAAAAAATCGAAATGGCTATTTTTTATTTCCCTCAATTTGAGCACGAACCCTTATGGCAATATTTATCTCAATTTACTGATTATCGTGCTCGATATGTGCATTTCACGTTTGAAAAATGGGAAATATGCGATGTTGTGCTTGAGGGGATAACACATGAGACCCGGGCCACCCTTGAGTCCATGTGTTATGGTCGTTTATGTTGTTTAAATGTTGACGATATGTGGGATCTGTTCGAGTCCTTGGCTTGGTATCAGTGGCACCATGAGATTGCTAGAAAGTCTTTTGAGTGCCTTTCCCCCACTTCCTATGATTTTCCTGCTTATTCTCCTCTTGTGTGCTCTAGTTACCACTATTCTGATAATGATGTGAACTCTTGTCCTCTTTATGTGATCTCTGATGACAGTTTTATTAGATTAAATCACATGACAGGTGTCGTAGATGAGTAAAATGCAACGTTTGAAAATTCACTGCGGGAGTACGACCTATCACATGAGACTAACCTTAGGTTTCGTTTTGCTAGACTTGATGTCAATTTGTGTGATGATGGTGTGTCTTCCCACCCTCTGGGGTCCGGACTAGGCGAAGTATTTGACCGTCCCCTAACTATTTCACCCATTGTTGCTTCATCCTTACTTAGCACCCCTGGAGACACTACAGAGGGTGTCTTGACCATAACTATTTCTCCCCTCCCTTTAGCTCAGTGCAGGGAGCTCAAGGTGGGTGAATCTTTTAGGGATGATGCTAGTATGTACAGTGAGGATGATTCACTTGCTTGGCCAGAAGTGCTGGTCTTGGCTTAGCAACGTTTAGAGGAGACCCCTTTAGAGGGGTCATGTGATGATGAAGAGGTTGTTGCCACCTTTCCTATCCCCACGCCCATAGACCCCATTACTGTTGAGGTCATTGACTTTGTCCCCATCACATCACCCTTATCCCTTTCCACCCCCTTCATGTGGGTGCTTTAGATGCATCCCTAGGTACTTTTCGGGGGTATGTCCTCTCCATTGATCCCTACTGTGTATACCTCGAGGATATGCCTAAGAAAATTCGATGGATCCCGTTCTTTGAACATTCTTTCGATTTTTCCATGGCATCTGGTAAGTTTAAGAGTATGCTGATCTTTCTAGCTATATTTTTAATATTGTTCACTTACATTATCATGAGATGCATGCACAAGCAAATGACAAGCTCCTGAGAGCTTTAAGGGTGTCCGAGTTGCGGACGCGAGTCTTAATAAATAAGGAGGACTGGCTGATGCTCATACTGCCTCTCATAGCACCCCATCTTGATGAGGTGATAGTTTAGGTGCATATGGCACCTAACCTGGTAAATTCGTTCCTTCCTCTCTCCTTCTTTATTTTAATTTTGTACTTATCATTTTCCTTTCTCTTGTTTCTCTTTTGGTTTTGTATATTTGTTATTTTCGATTTGTTTTTGCACACCTTTTTTTTGGTGTGGTGACTCCTTGGCTCCCAATGACGACATGGTGAGATTTAGGTGTGGTGGTGGAGTCATTTACCCTTTCATCCTTACTTTTGTGAAAAATTTTCATTTTTATGCAAATTTTTCAATTTTTTTTATTTTTTTCTTATAGTTTTTCTTTTTGTTGGCATTAGGGGAGTTTTGTACTATTTGATCAGCCTTGATCTCAGGTACCTTGGCTATTAGCTCGAATGTAAATATAATGTGCGTGATTGATATTTGTCCCAAGACTGTCATTTTAGGCCTCAGTTCTAACCCCAACAGTCCACTGTAATTTTGCAATGCAATCCTGATTTAGGTATTATCATTATCTTACATTCTTAGTCTTCCATGATCGGCTCTCCCACTTATCTACTGCACAGTTACCTTTGTATGTGCTTGCACCCCTTTTCCAAAATCAAAAACAAAAACAAACAAACTCATGCGCTACTAGGTGTATCCCTTTGAGGCGTGACTAGAGTTTGGAATGACAAAGAAGAAGAAGAAGATGGAGAAGAAGAAGAAGAAGAAGAAGAAGAAGAAGAAGAAAAAAGTGGGGAAGAAAAGAGTTTGGAATGACAAGTACCCCTTTCAGGCATGCGCTACTGGGTGCTACCCTTTGAGGCAATACTGCTACTGGGAAAGCTTATTTTCCATGCTAAAAACTCAATAAGATAGCTTGTGCCAGTTAAGTGGGATTGAGTTTGATTTTGGTAAGCTAAAGTCTTAGGATGAGGATACACTTACACACATGGCACCAAGATGGATTCAATGTTCTCATGCGTCGTGGGGTGAAGAGCTGATATTTGGATGCCATTCCTTAGGATGATGTGTCCTGAAATGCATATGATACTTGTGTACAAACTAATGCTTAAGTTACAGGGGGATTTTGGTTGATCCGATTGTGTACAGTTTACCACGATGTATATTTTGTGTTTTGTCAATTTTATTTTCCAATTTTTGTTTCTCTTTTTTTTTCCTTTTTAAGATTTTGTGGGTATATCTTTTACAAACCCTCACTTGACCTCACTTGTCCACTTAGGTGAACCAAGGGGTTTAAAGGGCTTGTTGCATATGCTAAATGCAACCGCGATTCCAGCGAAAGTGAGTTAGATTCTCAGGCTAGAGTTTTTCTTTATTTTGCTCGAGGACGAGGAAAACGCTAGGTGTGGCGGAGTGATGAACTCCTATTCTACATCATTTTAGCTCTCATTTGACCCCCTTCTTCCATGAATTTCATGTCTAATCTTAAGGAGAAAGGGTCAAATTTGCCTCGTTCGGTTGATAATGTACTTATTTGGTTGGTTTCCTTGTTTTCTAGGAGTTTTTTGAAATAGATGAGAAACTCGCCAACTTTGATAGAGAATGAGGCATTTTGACAGTGCCTGAGAGCACGGACGGCCATGCGTCCAGGCACGGCCGTGCGTCGTGTCACCTTCTGTGATTTAAACTAATCTTCGGCTAGTTTTTGGGGATCTTCTTCCTTGTTTTCGAGAGTACTTTTCCGTTAGCCTTTTCTAGGTTTTAGGTTAGCCTCAAAAACCCCACTAGGGGGTGAATAATTTAGGTTAGACCTTTGTATACATTGTACAAGATTCGATTTCGCAATTTAATCGCTAGGTTCTCTTATCTCTCTCCTAAATTTCATGTTTGTTGTCTTGTTTTGCTAGTTTGTTAATTCTTGCTTTGATTTGCTTTTAGATGTTTAGTTTTGATTAAATTTGCATTCTTTGACTGTAATTAGCCTTGTGATGGCTAACTAAAGTTGTTTAGACTCTTAACGCCCTATTGTTTATGCTAGAATTTAGGGTTTTCTCCCACGCCCACCACGTGTTCGGTGAAATGCTTGAAAGAGCTTTCATCCGTGTTTTGGGGCAATTGAATTATGCGGAGAGGTGAGGTCGATTGTCTAGTGTGGGTAGAGAGAATAGATGGGATTAGGACATGAAAATAGTCTCATTGCTAACTAGGTCAAGGGTTATTAATCTTGTAGTCTAATTGACCTAATTCAATGAAAATAGGTGGTTAGAACATTCAGATTAGCCTATTGAACCTTGATAGAGGGATTAGATTGACTGTAATTGGGAACCCGATCATTCTTGAACTATTAGCATGACTTGGGATGGTGAGGGTTTGAATTGATTAGTTAGTATACCTTAGGTTTAATTACAATTGAAGTCTTCCTTGTTTTAGTAGTTAGTTTTACTTCTCCTCACCTTTGATTTTGGCTAGATTGATATGCTCGAGTGAACTTTGGTAGTTGGAAACACAACTCCCAACGAACGACACCCCAAGTACTCAACGATATGTCATGAGTTTGGGGTTTATAAATATTAAAACTCTGTTTTTCCCTAACAAGTTTTTGGCGCCGTTGTCGGGGAGTGGTTGCTTTTCAATATTGGGGTTTCTTTTAGCATTCGAGGCTAGGCCTTTATAAAATCCAAAAAAAGAAAAAAAAATTAAAAATCAAAAAGTTGAAAAAAATCGAAATAGCTATTTTCCGTTTCCCTCAATTTGAGCACGAACCTTTTTGGCAATATTTATCTCGATTTAATGATTATTGTGCTCAATATGCGCATTTCATGTATGAAAAATGGGAAATATGCGATGTTGTGCTTGAGGGGATAACACATGAGACCCGAGCCACCCTTGAGTCCATGTGTTATGGTGGTTTATGTTCTTTAAATGTTGATGATATGTGGGATCTGTTTGAGTCCTTGGCTTGGTATGAATGGCACCATGAGATTCCTAGTGAGTCTTTTGAGTGGCTTTCCCCCACTTCCTATGATTTTCATGCTTATTCTCCTTTTGTGTGCTCTAATTACCACTGTTCTGATCATGATGCGAACTCTTGTCCTCTTTATGTGATCTCTGATGACAGTTTTGTTAGATTAAATCATATGATAGGTGTCGTAGATGAGTAAAATGCAACGTTTGAAAATTCACTGCGGGAGTATGACCTATCACATGAGGCTGACCTTAGGTTTAGTTTTGCTGGACTTGATGTCAATATGTGCGATAATGGCGTGTCTTTCCACACTCTGGAGTCCGGATTAGGCGAAGTATTTGACCCTCCCCTAACTATTTCACCCATTGTTGCTTCAACCTTACTTAGCACCCCTGGAGATACTACAGAGGGTGTCTTGAGCTTAACTATTTCTCCCCTCCTTTTACCTCAGTGGAGGGAGCTCAAGGTGGGTGAATCTTTTAAGGATGATGCTAGTATGTACAGTCAGGATTATTCACTTACTTGGTCAGAAGTGCTGGTCTTGGCTGAGCAATGTTTAGAGGAGACCCCTTTAGAGGGGTCATGTGATGATGAAGAGGTTGTTGCCGCCTTTCCTATCCCCACGCCCATAGACCCCATTACTGTTGAGGTCATTGACTTTGTCCCCATCACATCACCCTTATCCCTTTCCACCCCCTTCATGTGCATGCATTAGATCCATCCCTAGGTACTTTTCGGGGGTATGTCCCCTCCATTGATCCCTACTATGTATACCTTGAGGATATGCCTAAGAAAATTCGATGGATCCCGTTCTTTGAACATTCTTTCGATTTTCCATGGCATCTGGTAAGTTTAGGAGCGTGCCGATCTTTTTAGCTGTATTTTTAATAGTGTTCACTTACTTACATTATCATGAGATGCATGCACAAGCAAATGACAAGCTCCTGAGAGCTTTAACGGTGTCCGAATTGGGGACACGAGTCTTGATAGATGAGGAGGACTGGCTGATGCTCCTCCTGCCTCTCATAGCACCCCATCTTAAGGAGGTGAAAGTTTAGGTGCATCTAGTACCTAACCTGGTAAATTCATTCCTTCCTCTCTCCTTCTTTATTTTAATTTTGTACATATCATTTTCCTTTATCTTGTTTTTCTTTTGCTTTTGTATATTTGTTATTTTAGATTTGCTTTTGCACACTTTATTTTTGGTGTGGTGACTCCTTGGCTCCCAATGAGGACATGGTGAGATTTAGGTGTGGTGGTGGAGTCATTTACCCTTTCATCCTTACTTTTCTGAAAAATTTTCATTTTTGTGCAAATTTTTCAATATTTCTATTTTTTCGTATAGTTTTTCATTTTGTTGGGCTTAGGAGAGTTTTGTACGATTTGATCAGCCTTAATCCATGGTACCTTGCCTATTAGCTCGTATATAAATATCATGTGCACAATTGATATTTGTCCAAAGACGGTCATTTTAGGCCTCAGTTCTAACCCCAACAGTCCATTGCAAATTTGCAATCTAGTCCTGATTTATGTATTATCATTATCTTACATTCTTAGTCTTCCATGATCGGCTCTCCCACTTGTCCACTGCACAATTACCTTTGTATGTCCTTGCACCCCTTTTCCAAAAACAAAAACAAAAACAAACAAACTCATGCGCTACTGGGTGTATCCCTTTGAGGCGTGACAAGAGTTTGGAATGACAAAGAAGAAGAAGAAGAAGAAAGGGGGGAAGAAAAGAGTTTGGAATGACAAGTACCCCTTTGAGGCATGCGCTACTGGGTGCTACCCTTTGAGGCAATACTGCTACAAGGAAAGCTTGTTTTCCATGCTAAAAAGTCAATAACATTTGAGTGGGATTGAGTTTGATTTTGGTAAGCCAAAGTCTTAGCATGATGATACACTTACACACCAGGCACTAGGATGGATTCAATGTTCTCATGCGTCGTGGGGTGAAAAGCTCATGTCTGGATGCCATTCTTTGGGATGATGTCTCCTGAAATGCATATGATGCTTGTGTACAGACTGATGCTTGAGTTACTAGGGGGTTTTGGTTGATTTGATTGTTTACAGTTTACCATGATGTATATGTTGTGTTTTGTCATTTTTATTTTCCAATTTTTGTTTTTTTTTTGTTTTCCCTTTTGAGATTTTGTGGGTATATCTTTTACAAACCCTCATGAGACCTCACTCGTCCACTTAGGGGAACCAAGGGGTTTAACGGGGTTGTTGCATACGCTAAATGCAACCGCGATTCCAGCGAAAGTGAGTTAAATTCATAGGCTAGAGTTTTTCTTTATTTTGCTCGAGGACGAGCAAAAAGCTAGGTGTGGGGGAGTGATGAACTCCTATTTTAGATCATTTTAGCTCTCATTTGACCCCCTTCACCCATGAATTTCATGTCTAATCTTAAGGAGAAATGGCTAAATTTGCCTCTTTCAGTTCATAATGTACTTATTTGGTTGGTTTCCTTGTTTTCTAGGAGTTTTTCCAAAGAGATGAAAAACTCGCCAACTTTGATAGAGAATGAGGCATTTGGGGATGCATTTTGAGGAAGAATAGAAGTCTAATGAAGGCCCGGGAACCAAGGAAGCAGGTTGGAAGACCGCACGGCCGTTCCACAGGAAAGCCCGGTCGTGCCTGGCGGCCAGAGACCATGCATGTCCAGGCGCACGACTGTGCGTGTGACAGTGCTTGAGAGCACGGGCTGCTGTGCGCCGCGTCAGCTTCCGTGATTTAAACTGATTTTCGGTCAGATTTTGGAGATCTTCTTCCTTGTTTTCGAGAGCTCTTTTCCTGTAGTCTTTTCTAGCTTTTAGGTTAGCCTCAAAAACCCCATTAGGCGGATTAGATCTTTGTATGCATTGTACAAGACTCAATTTCGCAATTTAATCGCTAAGTTCTCTCCTCTCCCTCTTAAATTTCATGTTTCTTGTCTTGTTTTGCTAGTTTGTTAATTCTTGTTTTGATTTGCTTTTAGATGTTTAGTTTTGATTAACTCTACGTTCTTTGATTGTAATTAGCGTTGTGATGGCTAACTGAAGTTGTTTAGACTCTTAACCCCTTATTATTTATGCTCGAATTTAGGGTTTTCTCTCACGCCCACCAAGTGTTCGATGAAATGCTTGAAAGAGCTTTCATCCGTGTTTTCGGGCAATTGACTTATGCTGAGAGGTGAGGTCGATTGTCTAGTGTGGGTAGAGAGAATAGTTGGGATTGGGACAAGAAAATAGTCTCGTCGCTAGCTAGGTCAAGGGTTGTTAATGTTGTAGTCTAATTGACCTAATCCCACGAAAATAGGTGGTTATTAGAACATTTAGACTAACCTATTGACCCTTGAAAGAGGGCTTAGGTGGACTTTAATTGGGCAACTGATCATTCTTGAATTATTAGCATAACTTGGGAAGGCGAGGATTTGAATTGATTAGTTAGTCTACCTTAGGTTTAATTACAATTGAATTCTTCTTTGTTTTATTAGTTAGTTTTACTTCTCCTCACCTTTGATTTTCCCTAGATTTATATGCTCGAGTGAACTTTAGTAGTTGGAAGCACAACTCCCTGCGGACGACACCCCAAGTACTCAACGATACACCTTGTGCTTGGCGTTTATAAATATTAAAACTCTATTTTTCCCTAACAAGTTTTTGGCGTCGTTGTCGGGAAGCTATTGCTTTTCAATATCGGGGTTTTCGAGGCTAGGCCCTTAGAAAATCCAAAAAAACAAAAAAATTTAGAAATCAAAAATTTGAAAAAAAATGAAATGGCTATTTTCCATTTCCCTCAATTTGAGCACGAACCTTTTTGGCAATATTTATCTCGATTTAATGATTATCGTGCTCATTATGTGCATTTCACTTGTGAAAAATGAGAAATTTGCGATGTTGTGCTTGAGGGGATAACACATGAGGCCTGAGCCACCCTTGAGTCCATGTGTTATGGTGGTTTATGTTCTTTAAATGTTGCTGATATGTGGGATCTGTTTGAGTCCTTGGCTTGGTATCAGTGGCACCATGAGATTGCTAGTGAGTCTTTTGAGTTCCTTTCCCTCACTTCCTATGATTTTCATGCTTATTCTCCTCTTGTCTACTCTAATCACCACTGTTCTGATCATGATGTGAACTCTTGTCCTCTTTATGTGATCTCTGATGACAGTTTTATAAGATTAAATCACATGATAGATGTCATAGATGAGCAAAATACAAAGTTTGAAAATTCACTGCGGGAGTATGGCCTATCACATGAGACTGACCTAAGGTTTTGTTTTTCTAGACTTGATGTCAATATGTGTGATGATGGTGTGACTTTCCCTTCTCTAGAGTCCAGACTAGGCGAAGCATTTGACCCTCACCTAACTATTTCATCCATTGTTGCTCCATCCTTACTTAGCACCCCTGGAGACACTACAGAGGGTGTCTTGAGCTTAACTATTTCTCCCCTCCTTTTAGCTCAGTGCACGGAGCTCACGGTAGGTGAATCTTTTAGGGATGATGCTAGTATGTACAGTGAGGATGATTCACTTGCTTGGTCAGAAGTACTGGTTTTGGTTGAGCAAGGTTTAGGGGAGACCCCTTTAGAGGGGTCATGTGATGATGAAGTGGTTGTTGGCGCCTTTCCTAGCCCCACGCCCATAGACCCCATTCCTGTTGAGTTCATTGACTTTGTCCCGATCACATCTCCCTTATCCCTCTCCACCCCCCTTCATGTACATGCATTAGATGCATCCCTAGGTACTTTTCGGGGGTATGTCCCCTCCATTGATCCCTACTGTGTATACCTAGAGGATATGCCCAAGAAGATTTTATGAATACCATCCTTTGAAAATTCTTTCGATTTTTTCCATGGCATCTGGTAAGTTTAAGAGCGTGCAGATCTTTCTAGTTGTATTTTTAATAGTGTTCACTTACTTACATTATCATGAGATGCATGCACAAGCACATGACAAGCTCCTGAGAGCTTTAACGGCGTCCGAGTTGGAGACGCGAGTCTTGATGGATGAGGAGGAGTGGCCGATGCTCCTCTTGCCTCTCATAGCACCCCATCTTGAGGAGGTTAAACTTTAGGTGCATATAGCACCTAACCTGGTCAATTCGTCCCTTCCTTTCTCCTTCTTTATTTTAATTCTGTACATACCCTTTTTCTTTCTCTTGTTTTTCTTTTGCTTTTGCATATTTGTTATTCAAGATTTGTTTTTATACACTTGTTTTTGTTTATTGGTGTGGTGACTCCTTGGCTCCCAATGAGGACATGGTGAGATTTGGGTGTGGTGGTGGAGTCATTTACCCCTTTCATCCTTACTTTTGTGAAAATTTTTCATTTTTGTGAAAATTTTTAAATTTTTCTCTTTTTTCGTATAGTTTTTCTTTTTCTTGGCTTTAGGGGAGCTTTGTACTATTTGATCAGTCTTGATCTCTGGTACCTTAGCTATTAGCTCGTATATAAATATAATGTGCATGATTGATATTTGTCCCAAGATTGTCATTTTAGGCCTTAGTTCTAACCCCAACAGTCCATTGTAATTTTGCAATCCAGTTCTGATTTATGTATTGTCATTATCTTACATTCTTAATCATCTATGATTGGCTCTCCCACTTGTCTACTACACAGTTACCTTTGTATGTGATTGCAACCCTTTCGCAAAAACAAAAACAAAAACAAACAAACTCATGCGCTACTGGGTGCATCCTTTTGAGGCGTGACAAAAGTTTGGAATGACAAAGACGAAGACGAAGGAAAGGGGGGGAAGAAAAGAGTTTGGAATGACAAGTAACCCTTTCAGGTATGCGCTACTGGGTGCTACCCTTTGAGGCAATACTGCCACTAGGAAAGCTCGTTTTCCATGCTAAAAAGTCAATAACGTGGCTTGTGCTAGTTTAGTGGGATTGAGTTTGATTTTGGTAAGCCAAAGTCTTAGGTTAATAATACACTTACACACTAGGCACCAGGATTGATTCAATGTTCTCATGTGTCGTGGGGTGAAAAGTTGCTGTCTGGATGCCATTTTTTGGGATGATGTGTCTTGAAATGCATATGATGCTTGTGTACAGACTAATGCTTGAGTTACTAGGGGGTTTTGGTTGATTTGATTGTTTACAGTTTACCATGATGTATATGTTGTGTTTCGTCATTTTTATTTTCCAATTTTTGTTTCTCTTTTTTTTGTTTTCCTTTTTGAGATTTTGTGGGTATATCTTTTACAAACCGTCACGAGACCTCACTCGTCCACTTAGGGGGACCAAGGGGTTTAAAGGGCTTGCTGCATATGCTAAATGCAACCGCGATTCCAGCGAAAGTGAGTTACATTCCTAGGCTAGAGTTTTTCTTTATTTTGCTCAGGGACGAGCAAAAAGCTAGGTGTGGGGGAGTGATGAACTCTTATTTTACATCATTTTAGCTCCAATTTGACCCCCTTCTCCCATGAATTTCATGTCTAATCTTAAGGAGAAATGGTCAAATTTGCCTCTTTTGGTTCATAATGTACTTATTTGGTTGGTTTCCTTGTTTCCTAGGAGTTTTTCCAAAGAGATGAAAAACTCGCCAACTTTGATAGAGAATAAGGCATTTGGGGATGCATTTTGAGAAAGAATAGAGGTCTAATGAAGGCCCGGGAACCAAGGAAGCAGGTTGGAAGACCGCGCGCCCGTTCCATAGGGAAGCACGGTTGTGCCTGGCAGCCAGAGACCACGCACTGCCAGGCGCACAGCCGTGCATGAGACAGTGCCTGGGAGCGCAGGCTGTCATGTGTCTAGGCGCGGCCGTGCGCCATGTCAGCTTCCGTGATTTAAACTGTTTTTCGGCCAGTTTTTAGGGATCTTCTTCCTTGTTTTCGAGAGCTCTTTTCCTTTAGTCTTTTCTAGGTTTTAGGTTTGCCTCAAAAACCCCATTAGGGGGGGTGAATAATTTAGATTAGATCTTTGTATACATTGTACAAGATTTGATTTTGCAATTTAATCGGTAAGTTCTCTTCTCTCTCTCTTAAATTTCATGTTTCTTGTCTTGTTTTGCTAGTTTGTTAATTCTTATTTTGATTTGCTTTTAGATGTTTAGTTTTGATTAAATTTGCGTTCTTTGATTGTAATTAGCCTTGTGATGGCTAACTGAAGTTGTTTAGACTCTTAACCCCTTATTGTTTATGCTAGAATTTAGGGTTTTCTCTCACGCCCACCAAGTGTTCGATGAAATGCTTGAAAGAGCTTTCATCCGTGTTTTGGGCCAATTGACTTATGCTGAGAGGTGAGGTCGATTGTGTAGTGTGGCTAGAGAGAATAGTTGGGATTGGGATATGAAAATAGTCTCGTCGCTAGCTAGGTCAAGGGTTGTTAATCTTATAGTCTAATTGACCTAATCCCATGAAAATAAGTGGTTAGAACATTTAAACTAGCCTATTGACCCTTGAGAGAGCGCTTAGGTGGACTTTAATTGGGCAACCGATCAATCCTGAATTATTAGCATAAGTTGGGAAGGTGAGGGTTTGAATTCATTAGTTAGTCTACCTTAGGTTTAATTACAGTTGAAGTCTTCTTTGTTTTAGTAGTTAGTTTTGCTTCTCTTCACCTTTGATTTTGCCTACATTGATATGCTCGAGTGAACTTTGGTAGTTGGAAACACAACTCCCTATGGACGACACCCCAAGTACTCAACGATACACTTTGCACTTGGGGTTTATAAATATTAAAGTTCTGCTATTCCCTAACAAGTTTTTGGCGCCGTTGCCGGGGAGTTGTTGCTTTTCAATATCAAGGTTTACTTCGGCATTCGAGGCTAGGCCCTTAGAAAATCCAGAAAAAAAAAATTTAAAAATCAAAAATTTGAAAAAAATCGCAATGGCTATTTTCCATTTCCCCCAATTTGAGCACGAACCTTTTTGGCAATATTTATCTCGATTTAATGATTATCATGCTCGATATGTGCATTTCCCGTATGAAAAATCGGAAATATGCGATGTTGTGCTTGAGGGGATAACACATGAGACCCGAGCCCCCCTTGAGTCCATGTGTTATGGTGGTTTATGTTCTTTAAATGTTGATGATATGTGGGATCTGTTTGAGTCTTTGGCTTGGTATCAGTGGCACCATGAGATTGCTGGTGAGTCTTTGGAGTGCTTTTCCCCCACTTCCTATGATATTCATGCTTATTCTCCTCTTGTGTGCTCTAATTACCACTGTTCTGATCATGATGTGAACTCTTATCCTCTTTATGTGATCTTTGATGACAGTTTTATTAGATTAAATCACATGATATATGTTATAGATGAGCAAAATGCAAAGTTTGAAAATTCAGTACGGGAGTATCACCTATCACATGAGACTGGCCTTAGGTTTAGTTTTGCTAGACTTGATGTCAATATGTGTGATGATGGTGTGTCTTTTCCTCCTCTAGAGTCCGAACTAGGCGAAGCATTTGACCCTCCCCCCCTCACGAGACCTCACCCGTCCACTTAGGAGAACCAAAGGATTTAAAGGGCTTGTAGCATGTGCTAAATGCAACCGTGATTCTAGCGAAAGTGAGTTAGATTCTTAGGCTAGAGTTTTTCTTTATTTTGCTCGAGGACGAGCAAAAAGCTAGTTTTGGGGGAGTGATGAACTCCTATTTTACATCATTTTAGCTCTCATTTGACCCCCTTCTCCCATGAATTTCATGTCGAATCTTAAGGAGATAGGGTCAAGTTTGCCTCTTTCGGTTCATGATGTACTTATTTGGTTGGTTTCCTTGTTTTCTAGGAGTTTTTCCGAAGAGATGAGAAACTCGCCAACTTTGATAGAGAATGAGGCATTTGGGGATGCATTTTGAGGAGGAATAGAGGTCTAATGAAGGCTCGGGAACCAAGGAAGCAGGTTGGAAGGCCGCACGGCCGTTCCACAGGGAAGCACAGCCGTGCGTGGCGGCCAGAGACCATGCACGGCTAGGCGCATGGCTGTACGTGTGACCCTGTCTGAGAACACGGGCGGTCGTGTGCTGCGTCAGCTTTCTCGATTTAAACTAATTTGCAGCCAGTTTTAGGGGATCTTCTTCCTTCTTTTCGAGGGCACTTTTCCTTTAGTCTTTTCTAGGTTTTAGGTTGGCTTCACAAACCCCATTAGGGGGGTGAATAATTTAGATTAGATTTTTTTAAACATTGTACAAGATTCGATTTTGCAATTTAATCGCTAAGTTTCTCTTCTCTCTCTCTTAAATTTCATGTTTCTTATCTTGGTTTGCTAGTTTGTTAATTCCTATTTTGATTTGCTTTTAGATGTTTAGTTTTGATTAAATTTGCGTTCTTTGATTGTAATTAGCCTTGTGATGGCTAACTGAGGTTGTCTAGACTCTTAACCCCCTATTGTTTATGCTAGAATTTAGGGTTTTCGCTCACGCCCACTAACTGTTCGATGAAATGCTTGAAAGAGCTTTCATCCGTGTTTTGGAGCAATTGACTTATGCTGAGAGGGGAGGTCGATTGTGTGGTGTGGCTAGAGAGAATAGTTGGGATTAGGATATGAAAATAGTCTCGTCGCTAGCTAGGTCAAGGGTTGTTAATCTTGTAGTCTAATTGACCTAATCCCATGAAAATAAGTGGTTAGAACATTTAAACTAGCCTATTGACCCTTGAGAGAGCGCTTAGGTGGACTTTAATTGGGTAGCCAATTATTCTTGAATTATTAGCATAACTTGGGAAGGTGAGGGTTTGAATTAATTAGTTAATCTACCTTAGGTTTAATTACAATTGAAGTCTTCTTTGTTTTAGTAGTTAGTTTTACTTCTCTTCACCTTTTATTTTGCCTAGATTGATATGCTTGAGTGAACTTTGGTAGTTGAAAACACAACTCTCTGCGGACGACACCCCAAGTACTCAACGATACACCTTGCACTTGGGATTTATAAATGTTAAAACTCTGTTTTTTTCCTGACATAATGATCTTCACATGTAATTGTCTATTTCGCCATAGAATCTAAGCCTGGCCACTAGCACCTTGTAAAGCTTGTCCTTGAGTTACAAATTAAACCACTACGTTTATTTTTAAACAAGATTTGTAGCATAGGAAAGTAGGGATTGATCACATGAGGAAAGATTATGATAGTAACCTAGTTTAAATCTAATTAAATTTACTACTCTAATTTATTTTAATTTTTCTTTATATTACTAAAACAAATAAAGTTAAACAAGTAAAAATCTGGAAAAATTACTTAATACTGCCCCTAAATATTATGAATTTAATTCTAGAAATAAAAATAGTAAATAGCTATCCTAAATATTCTGGAAAAATAAAAATAGAAATAATCACACAATGTTAGACTAAAAATTAAAATAGAAAATAATAGGCAGAAAATTAATATTAAAAATCACAAAAAGTAATCTAATTTAATATTCAGCAAGGTTATAACTTTATATGTCCAAAAATTATACGTAATTAAATTCAAAAAAATTAAAACAGAAAATAAAATCTGAAGTTAGAGAAATAATAAACTGCACTAATATAAACACAAAAATAAATAACAAAAGTACCCAAACTTTAAAATATAATTTTCTAGGCTTAATAAAACCCTAAAATCAAAAAAG
This sequence comes from Selenicereus undatus, assembly GCA_017589665.1. Classification (NCBI taxonomy): domain Eukaryota; kingdom Viridiplantae; phylum Streptophyta; class Magnoliopsida; order Caryophyllales; family Cactaceae; genus Selenicereus; species Selenicereus undatus. The sequence goes on along the minus strand of JACYFF010019584.1, from coordinate 67,265,508 downwards.
TAAAAATTAAAAACATAATTTTCAAATTTATTAAAATAAAAACATGCAAATATCCAATTCACGAAATAATTCTAAAAAATTATCAAATATTTCTGAATATTCCAAAATTAAATAGAGGTAGATTAGGATACTATATAAACCCTAAAAGGGAATAAAATATGAAAAAACACACAAAAAGGACTACTTTTAGCCTAATTTCTAACAAACTGCTAAATAAATGGCAAAGTAGAATAGAAAATAAATTTGAAAATTTTATTCACACTAAAAACTAAAATATAACTAATCTAAAATAACTAAGACACTCCTAAAAGACTACTCCTTGGGGGGTAAATAAATGAAATTTATATTAAAGCTTATAAATTTGAGAATTAAAATTGACAAACTAAAGAAATTAGCGAAAAAGCAACAAATAATTATCGAAGATACCAAATTTATGAAAAATACTTAGCATAATCTATATCCACCATGCAAATCAATATTTATCATCAACACACAAATCTATTTATCCATAAATTAGACTGTAGAAGGCACCCACCAGTAGATCTTCCCCGTTTTTTCTTATTTTATAGCTTATTTAAGTCCATCCTTAATCTAAACCATACTAGTTTTGATAACCCTAACATCAACGCAAGAATTTAATCAAATTAGAGTATTAAGCATTAGAAAAACATCATCTAATGCCTTGGAATCAATTTACCAGCAAATTAATTTAACAAAGTTTCATAACGATCACCTAATTAAAAGAGATGGATTTGAGTCATCTATGATTAATTAGGGCGATACTTGTGCCTAAAAGACTATAGCTTTTACGTACTAAATCCTTTTAAACTATCATATGAATTCGTATTAAACTAACTAGAATGCATTCTAATTAATTTAACACGGATATCATCAACAATAAATACTAATCATTATAGAATCACGGAATAAAAATCAGCTAGACATTAACGTATAATACTTGTTTCAAATTAATTAATTTATCATGGTTTCAAATAGAATATACTAAGTACAAGGAAGTTACTCACTCATATTGAAAATAAAATCACAATAATTAACCAAAGACTTCATGTTCAACACTAAACTAAACTAAATAAAATAAAATAAAATAAAAATAGCAACAGAACACCACTACTTAGCCATGAGATGATGACAGGAGATGATGATGACAATCGATGATGATGATGATGTGTGCTGATTTTGCCGTGATTAGGTTGGGATGATATTTGATGCTATTGATGATATTTGGTAAGGATGATGTCGTGAGATGTGTAGAGGGGATTATGTCGTGGTCTGAGGGTGAGGGAGTGAAGTTTGATGGAGAATGATGCGTGAGTGTCTCTGGAGGTTGGAGATTTAATTGGTTTTTATATTATAACGTTGCTAGGATTTTCTTCTCTTGTAGGATATCTTTTTCCCCAAGTTTTCTAATTCCTCTTTAATTAGAAGTAGTAATCTTGTAAGTCTAGCCCAAATAAATCATTATGAAAATAATATTTTTCATAATTCATTATGTTTTGGACCGACTTGATAAATTTGCTTGTAAAATCCTTTAGTAAATAAAACCCGAACTTCGACGTCTTCTCTTCTCCTCTTTCCTTAATAATGCTTAACCTAAAAAAAAGATATAAAATAAAGCAAATTAGACAAAATAATATATATAATATAATCAAATTAATTATTAAAAACATGCATGAATTATGACTTAACAAATTCCCCCACACTTAGACTTTGGACGCCCTCATGCAAAGAAAACTGGGACTCGACCTAAGAACTACCCTCTTTCTTTCTTATAAAGTCATGTATAAATATGATGTTTATACTAGGCATTGGCTTACTTTAAAAACAGTTTTATTCAAAACTAATTAGTTTTCCTTCCAACAAGTGAATAACTACTAAACATTCAACTACCATTAGAGTTTTTCTTTATCAACCTCACAACATTTCTTTAATGAAGTAACAAGAGCAATAATCATCCACCTCTTTTAAGCATGCATACACTGATCAAGAGGTCTAAAAAGTTTACTATAGAAAAATTGAAGTATGGAATGGCTATATAGACAATTGAACTAGAAGGAATAACTCATTGAAATTGATTCTAAACTTACCTTGCAATTTTTCTCTCTCTCTCTCTATTTTTTCAAACGCTAATTACGCACATATTCGAGCCCCATTTAGGGTCTTAGAAATTAAACACTCCCCGTCTCACACTCACCCGAATAGAGGTGCTGGAGCAAACAATTTATTCTCATCATTATTTTATTTTTTTATTGGCTGTTAGTTTGGTACGAGTCATTGATAGGCCCAAAAAGGGGCATGACTCTACCAATCATGGGTTACTCCATACATAAGGCTCAACTTGAGACCTAAACATATGGGGAAAAGGTGTCAAGCCACCTACTCCTGTGCATGTTGGTAATCTAACTTTTTTTTCCTTTTTTTTATACAAGACAAGAAAAATCACAATTTTAATGAGTTATTCTACTAATTCAATTGTCTAAGAAATGGATTAGGTCATTTTATTGCCTCTGAAGCAGCTATATAACATGATCAAATAAGATAGATAATTATGACAGCTACTCATTAAAGAGATATATGAGGATTAACTCAAACTTCTCTAAATGACAGTTAACATGCTCAGAAGTCTTCACTCATAGAAGAATAAAGTAAAAATAGCTAAAAAAAATTTTAATCAAGAAAGTCTAGCATAAACTCATATTCATGCATTATTTATAAGAAAATCATAATTTTTTTTTAATCAAGAATGAATACAGCAGGAACTAAATATAGGATGCACCCCCCCCCCCCACTTAATTCATACATTGTCCCTAATGCATGCAAAAAGATAGAAATAATGAAGATAAAAGTAAAATTAAATAGGTACTTCCCTAAAAAACGTTGGGTTGCCTCCTAACCAGCGCCTTCGTTTACTGTTGTTGGCTCGACCCAAATGAGCTCCTGGATCCTCTAGTCGGATCTCCTTCACTAAGCACACCTGATCTCCTTCATAGAAGTGATGTAGCCTGTGACCATTTACTTTGAAAATTTTGTTAGTAGCAAAGGATTTAATCTTAACAACACCATGTGGATAAGTTTTTACTACCATAAAAGGTCCTAGCCATCTAGAGTTCAACTTACTAGGAAAGAGTCTCAATTTTGAATTGAATAACAACACTTTTTCACCCACCCAAAATTTTTTCCTATTAAGCTTAGCATCATGAAAAACTTTGGCTTTACCTTTTTAGATCACTGAATTGCCATAGGGTTCCAATCGAATCTCTTCTAATTCTTGTAATTGCAACTTACGCTACCTTCCCTGCTAAGTCATAGTTTAGACTGCATTGCGTTATAGCCCAATACGATTTATGCTCTAATTCTATAGGGAGATGAGATGCTTTACCAAAAACTAACCTATAAGGTGACATACCTATAGGTGTATTATGTGTATTCCTATAGGCCCAGAGAGTTTCATCTAACCTAAGACTCGAATCTTTCTTATCTGGTCTGACAACCTTTTCTAATATGTGCTTAATCTCTTTATTGGAAATTTCAGCTTTGCCATTGGTTTGGGGATGATATCCAGTAGACACCTTATGAGTTACATGATATTTGGCTAGCAAGACACCTAAGGCTCAATTACAAAATTGTGTTCCCCTATCACTGATGATTGCTTTAGAAACTTTAATATATGCTAAATGCGAGATTTAACATGTTTCACAACAGTTTTAGCATCATCAGCTCTAGTAGCCACAACTTCAATCCACTCATATACATAGTCAACAAGCATAGGAATGTAAGTAAAACCAAAAGAAGGGGGACAATGTCCTAAACTATCAACACCCCATACATCAAAAATCTCACAAACATACACATTATGCAGAGGCATTTGATTCCTTCTAGATAAATTTCCTGTCTTCTGGTGTGCTTCACATCTTTTGCAAAATTTATAGGCATCCCTAAAATTAGTAGGCTAATAAAATCCGCATTCAAGAACTTTGTGTGCCGTTCTTTTGGGACTAAAATGTCCCCCACTTTCAGAAGAGTGACAGAAGGTTAAGATTGAATGAAATTCACTGTCATCTACCCAATGCCTTATAATCTGATCACCATAAAATTTCCATAGATATAGCTCATTCCAAAGATAATATTTAGATTCAGCTCTTATCTTCTCCTTTTGGGCTCTGGACAAGTCTAGAGGACAGGTTTTGGTTACTATATAATTAACTATATCAACATACCAAGGCAGCCTATCAGTGATAGCATATAAAGTCTTATCAGGAAAATAATCACTCAATGGATTCCCACTCTCCCCATTGTCTACCCTACTTAGATGGTCCGCAATTAAATTTTTAGCTCCTGGTTTATCTTTAATCTTGAATTGGAATTCTTATAGTAGAAGGACCCATCTTGTCAATCTAGGTATTTAGTCATTCTTACTTAACAAATGTTTAATAGTAGAATGATAAGTATAAACAGTAACTTTAACACCCAACAGATAAGGACAATATTTTTCTAGAGCAAAAACAATAACATACATTTCCTTTTCTGTAGTAATGTAGTTACACTGTGCTGGGTCAAGAGTTCTGGAAGCATAATAAATCAGATGAGGTACCTTCCCTATTCTTTGACCTAAGACTACCCCTACTGCCTTATCACTAGTATCACACATCAGTTCAAAAAGGTAGGGCCTAGTTGGGGGGTTGTACTATAGGAGTGGTGGTCAATTTCAATTTCAATTGGTCAAAAGCTCTCGTACAGTCCTCATTAAAATCAAACAAAGCATCTTCTGCAAGTAAAGCACATAAAGTAGAGGCAATCTTAGAAAAATCCTTGATAAATCTCCTATAAAAGCCAACATGACCTAGAAATGACCTCACCTTCTTGAAACACTGTGGATAGGGCAAAGATTGAATGATTTCAACTTTAGCCTTATCAACCGCTAATCCCTTGGATGACACTACATGACCTAAAACTACTCCATATTCCACCATGAAATGGCACTTTTCAAAGTTAAGCACCAAATTAGTCTCAATGTAATGTTTAAGCATTAACGTAACATGAAGCAAGCATTCATCAAATGAATCACCATGTACAGTAAAATCATCCATGAAAACTTCCATAATTTTGGTGATAAAATCAGAAAAAATACTTATCATACATCTTTAAAATGTAGTAGGAGCATTACATAGACCAAACGACATCCTTCTAAAAGCGTAGGTGCCAAAAGAATAGGTAAAAGTAGTCTTTTCCTGATCGTCAGGAGCTATATGGACCTGAATATACCCTGAATAGCCATCCGGAAAGTAATCATGCAACCTCCCAGCTAATCCCTCTAACATCTGGTCCATAAAGGGCAATGGAAAATGGTCCTTCTTTGTGGCCTTGTTAAGCTTTCTATAGTGAATGCACACTCTCCCACCACTCTGGACTCTTGTAGGTATTAAGTCACCTTCCTTGTTCTGCACTACTGTTGTTCCCCCCTTTTTAGGAACCATATGGATAGGACTAACCCACTCAGAATCAGCGATGGGGTATATTACTCCAGCATCTAACCACTTAAGAGTTTCTTTTTGAACTACCTGCATCATAGGTGGATTTAGTCTTTGCTGAGGGTCTCTTTTACGCTTAGCATATGATTCTAATTTTATTTTATGTGAACATAATGTGGGGCTAAGTCCTTTAAGGTCTGCTAAAGTCCACCCTAATGCTTCACTATGTTTTCTAAGCACGCCAATAAGTTTATCCTCTTGCTCAGATATAAGTGCATTAGATATTATAATAGGTAAGGTCTCATCATCCCCTAAATAAGCATACTTTAGATTTCCAAGTAATGGTTTTAGTTCTAACTTAGGGAGTGAAATGCGAGAGGGTAGCATCTTCGTGTGACTTTCAGGCAATTCTAGCTTCCTAGGTCTGTCAACTACATGCAATTGCAATAATGACTCTATGCTGCCCACTAACTCATTATTAATATGGTAAGGCACATTTTTAAACACAAACTGATCCAAACCCTTAGTAAGTACAACTAACAATTCATCATCATGAGACAATTCATAAACATCTTGGGACAATTCATCAATCACATCAAGTGCACACATATAATTCACATCAGCAGGAAATCTCACAGCATTAAAAATATTGAATTTAATGATTTCACCATCGAATTTCATAGTCAGTGTTCCTGCATGCACATCTATTTTCGTCCTAGATGTTTTAAGAAATGCTCTACCAAATGATATGGGAATATCATGGCATGCATCACCCATGTCCAATACATAAAAGTCAACAGGAAAAACAAGCTCATTGACTTGGACTAAGACATCTTCTAAAACTCCATCTAGGTATGCATTACTCCTATCAGCTAACTAAATAATTAAATCAGTTTTCTTTAACTCTCCTAAGTGTAGTTTATCATAAACGGACCTAGACATCACATTGATGAAAGCTCCTGAATCAAGCATAGCTCTGCCAAATGAGAGGTTTCTAATTTTACAAGCAATAGAAAATACACCTGGGTCCTTACATTTAAGGGGAAGCTTCTTTTGGAAAACAGTAAACACATTTTCCCCCACACTTACCTTTTCGTTCCCTTTCAGTTTACGTTTTGCAGTACAAAGCTCTTTAGGGAACTTGGCATAGCAAGACACCTGCTTTATGGCTTCTAGGAGACGAATGTTGATCTCTACCTTCCTAAATGTTTCTAAGATTTCTTGGTTTGCCTCATCTACCTTAGCGGTTTTCCCGCTCAGTCTACTAGGAAAAAGTGGTAATGGCTTGTAAAGTTCCTTCTTAATTATCGTCACCTACTTCCTTAACATTAGAGGTGGTGTCTTGATCTTGGTTAGGTTCAGGTTTGTTGACCTCTATTTCATGCTCTACCTCTCTGTTCTTCCTAGGTTCCTTCAACTCTTTCCGACTCCTAAGTGTCATGCCACTCACAGTTTCTTTCGGGTTCGAGAATGATTGAGATGGCAACCTCTACTACATTTGTAGCTGGAGATTGCTAACTATGGTATCAGTGGCAGTCTGTCTCTCCTGGACCTGTTTAAGTGGCATCGCTATGTTCTGAAACCTAGTGTTAACCTCCTTTTTCTGGTCATCCATCTTTTTCATGACTTGTTCTAAAAGAAAATTTGTTCTATCCTGAGCAGATGGTTGGCGTGAAGGTTGGTCAAAACCTGGGGGGTTGTTCCTAGGTCCATACCTAAGGTTAGGGTGGTCTCTCCATCCTTCATTATAAGTGTTGGAGTATGGGTCATACTTCTTTTGGCTTTGGTTAGAGAACATAGCATTCACATCACCCCCTGAAGTGTAGGGCACGCATCAGCAGCATGCCCCTGTAAACAGCATATACCACACACCACTGCTTTCTGAACTCCTCCAATGACAAGTTTGTTCAGCGTAGCAGTGATCTGAGACAACTGGGTCTCTACAGATGGACCTAAATTGAGCGCATTGACCTTCCTAAACTGGGCTTCCCTAGTTCCAAATTGTTGAGTGTTTTGTGCCATGATATTAAACAATTCCCTCGCTTCAGCTGGAGTCTTATTAACCAAAGCCCCCCCCCCATTAGCAGCATCCACTATATTTCTATCTATAGGTAATAAACCTTCATAGAAATATTGAATCAATAATTTTTCATAAATTTGATGTTGGGGATAACTAGCACATAATTTATTAAAACGTTCTCAATACTCATGGAAAGTTTCCCCATTCATTTGTTTAATTCCACATATTTCTTTTCTAATGGATCTAATTCTAGATGCGGGAATTTTTTTTTCTAAAAATGCTTTATGAACTTGGGTCTATGTAGTGAATGTAGTAAGGGGTAAGTAATATAACCAGTCTTTGGCCTTATCCTTGAAGTGAGAAAGGAAATACTCTTAACCTAATTTGGTCCTGGGTGATACCCTCAGGTTACATGGTCAAACATGTAGTAATGAACTTATTAATACGGTGATATGGATCCTCACCAGGCAATCCATGAAACTTAGGCAGTAAATTTAAAAATCCAGAGTTAAAATTAAGTGGTCGGTCTAAAATAGGATAAGTAATAGACAAAGGTTGAGTTTCAAAAATAGGAGCAACAACTTCACGTAAAGTAGCCATCTCAACTTTAATAACTTCCCTACTTACCAATTCGGAGCTTACAGATTCAAAATCACTGACTTTACTTTCAAACACCTCAAACATATGCTCCTTTTTCTCTTCGATCATGCGACCACTCCTTAATCTCATAAACTAAAACAACTTACAAAACTAAAATGCTAGAGTTAAAACAAAACAATAAAAATAGTAAAATTATATAGAAGCAAACTATCAATTTAATTCTCTTTCCCCGACAATGGCGACAAAATTTTTAAAGCTTGTCGTAGAGCTACAAATTAAACCATTACTTTGATTTATAAATAAGATTTATAGCATAGGAAAGTGGGGATCAATCCCACGAGGAAAGATTATGATAGTAAGCTAGTTTAAATCTAATTAAATGTACTACTCTAATTTATTTTACTTCCTCTTTATATTACTAAAACAAATCAAATTAAACAAGTAAAAATATGGAAAAATTACTTAATATCGCCCCTAAATATTCTAAATTTAATTTTGAAAATAAAAACAGTAAATAGTTATCCTAATTATTCTGGAAAAATAAAAATAGAAATAATCACACAATATTATACTGAAAATTAAAATAGAAAATAATAGGCAGAAAATTAATAGTACAAATAATAGAAATTAATATAAATTAATATTCTGGAAGTTTATAACTTTATATCTACAAAATTATATGCAATTAAATTTAGAAAAATTAAAACAGAAAATTTGCCACAGAAAATTAAAACAGAAAATAAATTCAGAAATTAAACTTAGCAATAAACTGCACTAATATAAACACGAAAATAAATATCAAAAGTACCCAAACTTTAAAATATAATTTTCTAGACTTAATACAACCCTAAAAACCAAAATTAAAAATTAAAAATGTAATTTTCAGATTTATTAAAATAAAAACCTGCACATATCCAATTCCCGAAATAATTCTGCAACATTATCAAATAATTTTCGAATATTCCAAAATTAAATAGAGGCAGATTAGGGTACTATATAAACCATAAAATGGAATAAAGCACAAAAAATACACAAAAGGGACTATTTTTAGCCTAATTTCTAACAAACCAGTAAATAAATGGCAAAGTAGAATAGAAAATAAATCTGAAAACTTTAATCACACTAAAAACCAAAATATAACTAATCTAAAATCACTAATATACTCCTACAAGACCACTCTTTGGTGGGGGTTAAACGAAATTTATATTAAAGCTTATAAATTTGAGAATTAAAATTGACAAACTAAAGAAATTAACTAAAAAGCAACAAATAATGATCAAAGATACCAAATTTATGAAAAATACTTAGCATAATCTATATCCACCATGCAAATTAATATTTATCATCAACACACAAATCAATTTATCCATGAGTTAGATTGTAGAAGGCACCCACCAGCGGATCTTCCTCGTTTTTTCTTATTTTATAGTTTATTTAAGTCCAACCTTAATCTAAGCCCTACTAGTTTTGATAACCCTAGCACCAATGCAAGAATTTAATCAAACTAGAGCATTAAGTATTAGAAAAACATCATCTAACGCCTTGTAATCAATTTACCAGCAAATTGATTTAACAAAGTTCTATAATGATTACCTAATTAAAAGAGATGGGTTTGAGCCATCCATGATTAGTTAGGGTGATACTTATGCCTAAAAGACCATAGCTTCTACATACTAAAGTATGTCAAACTATCATATGAATTCGTATTAAACTAACTAGCATGCATTCTAATTAATCTAACATGGATATCATAAACAATAAATACTAATCATTATAGAATCATGGAATAAAAATCAACTAGACAATAAAGTATAATACTTGTTTTAAAATAATTAGTTTAGCATGGTTTCAAATAGATTATATTAAGTTCAAGTAAGTTACTCACTCATATTGAAAATAAAATCACGATAATTAACCGAAGACTTCATTTTTAACACTAAAATAAAATAAACTAAAATAAAATAAAATAAAATAAAAAATAGCAATAGAACACTACTTAGCCATGAGATGATGACAGGAGATGATGATGACGATCGATGATGATGATTTTGTTTGGTGATTTTGCTGTGATTAGGTTGGGATGATATTTGATGATGGTGATGATATTTGGTAAGGATGATGCCTTGAGAAGTGTAGAGGGGATTATGCCTTGGTCTAACAGTGAGGGAGATAAGTTTGATGGAGAATGATGCGTGAATGTCTCTGGAGGTTGGAGATCTAATTGGTTTTTATATTATAACGTTGCTAGGGTTCTCTTCTCTTGTAGGATGTATTCTTCCCCAAGTTTCCTAATTCCTCTTTAATTAGAAGTAGTAATCTTGTAACCCTAGCCCAAAAAAATCATTATGAAAGAAATATTTTTCATAATTCATTATTTTTTGGACCGACTTGGTAAATTCGCTTGTAAAATCCTTCAGTAAATAAAACCCGAACTTCGACGTCTTCTCTTATCCTCTTTATTAATGCTTAACCTAAAAAAAATATAAAATAAATCAAATTAGACAAAATAATATATATAATATAATCAAATTCATTATTAAAAACGTGCATGAATTATGACCTAACACGCCTGCTAACTTTCGCTGTGATGGCGGCCAATGACATAGAAATACTAGCGTGGCCACTGAGGGTCATGAGATTTGGCGTTCGCCAACTTTCGCCGTGATGGTGGCTTGATGATGTGAAATCTGAATTTGACCATTGAGGGCTTTGAAATTTGGCATCCGCCAACTTTCGCTGTGACGGTAGCTTGATAATGTGAAATCCAAACCTGGCCGCTGAGATTTGGCATCTGCTAACTTTCGTCGTGTTGGTGGCCTTATGATGTCCCTTTGTGCCGGAAGCTAGAGGGTTCTTACGGTTTCATCGGATTAGCGGGTTTTCTGTGAATTTATCCTTTCGCCGAATTAGCAGACTTTTAGCCGATGTAGCGGGTTTCCTCGTCACTAGGGAAGTGGACCTTTCGTTGGTCTAACAGACTTATCCTTTCACTGGATTAGCAAGCCTTTCCCCTATCTAGTGAACCTATTGTTGGTTTAGTAGATTTTGATGTTAACCTTTCACTGGTTTAGCAAACCTCGACTGGTTTAGCAAACCTTTCACTGGTTTAGCAAACCTCGACTGGTTTAGCAAACCTTTCACTAATCTAGCAAACTTATCCTTTCGCTAGATTAGAGACCTTTTATCGGTCTAGTGGACTTGTGAATGTATCGTTTCGCTGGAATTAGTAGACCTTTCACCAGTTTAGCAAATTATTGAATGTGTCTTTTCACAAGATTAGCAAACCTTTCACTAGTCTAGCAGACTTATCCTTTCGCCGAATTACCGAACCTTTTACTGCTCTAGTGAATTTTGCCGGATTAGCGAACCTTTTACAGGCGTAGCAGATTTTCATTATAAAATGCACCATTGTGTCGGTAGCAAACAGTGTCCCATTGTGTTGGGAGCCAGCGGTGTAACCTTAGAGTTGTGGTTGCTTGAAGATCTGTGGCCAGATTATTAAGATTTGTGTTATTAGAGCTTGAAAGCCTGCATCTAGATCCTTGTGAACTTGTTGGCACGTGCGCCTGAAGATCTATTACCAAATCCTTGTGAGCAAGGTGGCATTAGCTCCTGAAGATTGATCCCTGAGGACCTTGAGATATTCAGTCTTCAAGGTTGACTTTTTTTTTTTTAACCACTGAGGTGTTGAATTCTTCTCCTATTGCTGAATGCTAAAATATCCTAGACATTGAGGCGTCCTTCTATGTTAAGATAAAGAGGATTATGTGTCCTCTGTGACTAGATCCTTTTGAACTTGGGTACCTAATAAGGTTGATGTCTTAAGTAATGACGCTTGTGTAAGATCGGCTTTGAGGATGGAGCCCCCACTTCGATTGACGTTGCTTAAGGTGAGGGTGAAAGTATAAAAGTCTTGTATGACAGTTGTTGATGCCATGAAGATTCAAAGCTAAGCAAGGTTCTATGCCTTTCTTATAGCGTTGCTGTGAAGGCTTATTGCGTTCCTCTTCAATCAAGAGTTCCCAAGTGATCATGTGATGTATGTCTCAAGGGAAGGAAGAAACCAAGCTAAAACCCACCAAGAACACGACTTAAAACAAGTAACACAACAGGGCCAGGACTGGCACGGTCGTGCTAGTAGGCAGTGTGGCCGTGCCAATTTGCTGCTGGGCAAAGCTGGTTTTGTCAAGTTACACGGTTTCATTTTGGCTTTGTGTTTGTGATGGAAGCTAGGCCAAAGGGGTTAGCCTTAGCTTTGGTTAACCATGCAAATGGATGTATGGAAGGCTTGTGAATGAATGAAATTAAAAGAGATTCAAAGTTAAGAATCACTAACTGAAAATTAAGCTAGCAAACCCACTTTTGCTCTCTTTGAAACCGTGTGAAAGAACAAAGGATTGGACAGAACTAAGCACAATGCTTGGATACAGAATCACCTGCAAACACAAGTTTAGGGTCCCTAATCTTTGGTTAAGATACAGAAACACCACTTAACAAAGGTTAGGACTTACTTGATCACCACCTTAATCGACCAAATTAAGGATAAGTAAGTGAAGTATTTAAGGGAAGAAAGCTAAAAGCTCTCAAAACTTATTTTCATTCAAAGTTGGTTATGAAACTTCAAGTGCAAGTGGTTCCCTTTTGTTACAATACAAGCAAGCCAGGACACACACACCTCTAGCTTTCCTTACTAGAAAGGAAAGGTGTTAAGTAGCCTAATACAACCGGTTTAGAGCTAGTTAAGTACAAATCATGCTTAAGCTATTCTAAATACAACCAAAGCATAAAGTAAGGTAATACTAATGTTTATTACATATTAATCAACACATACTTAAGCTTAAACAACAAGAATTCTTGCTTGAATCCCATTGGCCAACCGTAAAGTGAAGCTTCCTTTTTGTCTAGCCAATTAAATGCATGAAACAACTTCTTTTGCTGCTTGCTCCTTATTGGTGATTCTTACCAAGGTTTGCAGCCCATGATTGATGCCTAGAGATGTGTGCCAAGCCTTGAAGAGTGCCAATCAAGTTTCAAGTGACTAAACCCACGGCTGAAGCAAAGTGAACCGGTTTTGAGTGAACCGGGTTCACGCACAGTTCTGGCCGATTTTTAGGACTAGGTTTAAGCTTATCAAAAGTGAGTATGATTTGGTTTTCAGGCCATGGGGGGTAACTTTAGGATGTGTATAACCCCCCCCCCCAACAAAGAAATCAAGGTTATAGCATGTTCAAGTAAGGTAATTTAGCTTAAATATTTAACCGCGCAGTTTAGAGCCAAAACTGACCGGTTTGACAAAAGGCCTTGATCTCCCATCCTCTTGTGGGTATGATTGAAAAATAATACTTGGGACTGAAAGTAGACACCATGAGGATTCTAAAAATGTAAAAATTCAAGACTTAAGCCACAATGTCGCTTAAGTTATGAGGTGAACAAAACCGGGTAAAATCTGGTTCTTTAACCCGATTGCACTTCCTTGACTCTCTTCAACAATGTGAGTCAATGCTTGAACTTTGGAGCTTGCATTAGACCTTGTAAGACTTGTTGGAACTTCTTCGTTGTCCATGGTGGTGGGGACTCCATCATCCTCCCCTTATTGAGAAGATTTGATCCTTAAATCAGCAAGGTAATCATCGTCTTGGTAAGCCTTCAAATCAGCTACATTGAATGTGGCTGAAACTCCATAGTCACCTGGTAAATCAACCTTATAAGCATTGTCATTAATATATTCAAGTACCTCAAAGGGACCATCAGCTCGTGGCATAAGCTTGTTCTTCCTTTTGGATGGAAATCTTTCCTTCCTAAGGTGAATCCACACAAGGTCTCCAGGTTGAAAAACCACTTTCTTCTTGAGCTTGATATGCTGCATTAGTCTTCTTAATATTGCTCCTTACCAACTCATGAACCTTCTTGATTTGTTCTACCCTTGTTGTTGCATCCGCACTTGGCTTTTGGTCTAAGGGTCGTGGTGTGAGATCAAGTGGGCTAAGGGGATCAATTCCATAGACCACCTTGAATGGAGAAAGACTAGTAGCCTTGTTTGGTGCCCTGTTGTAGGCAAACTCTGCATGAGGTAAAAGCAAATCCCAAGCCTTGGCGTGAGGTTTAATCAAAGCTCTTAGGAGTGTTCTTAAGTTTTGATTAGTAACATCAGTTTGTCCATTAGTTTGTGGATGACAGGTAGTACTATACTTCACCTTAGTACCTAACTTCTTCCACAATGTAATCCAAAAATGACTCAAAAACTTGGTATCGATATTAGAAACAATAGACCTAGGAATACCATGTAATCTTGTCACTTCTTTGAAGTACAATTCAGCAATATGTGTAGCATCATTAGTCTTGTTGTATGGAATGAAATGAGACATCTTAGAAAACCGATCAACCACTACAAAGATAGAATCCTTGTTCCTTTGGGTTTTAGGAAGTCCAAGAATGAAATTCATACTTATATCAACCCATGGGGAAATGGGAACAGCCAATGGAGTGTATAAGCCTTGAGGTAGTGAATGGCTTTTGGCAATTTGGCATGTTCCACACCTCTTGAGTATGTCCTATACATCTCTTTCCATGGCTAGCCAATAATAATGCTCTCTTAGCATGGTGACAGTCTTGTTCTCTCCATAATGTCTAGCTAAAGATCCTCCATGAACTTTTCTGATTAAAAGTTCTCTTGTGCTACACTTTGGTACACATAGTCGAGTACGCTTGAAAAGAAATCCCTCCTGGATAAGAAAATATCCTTTGGGGTGTTTAGAACAATCAGCATATAATGCCCTAAAGTCTTCATCATTGTCATACAAAAACTTTAGATGGTCAAAACCAAGTAGACAAGCATCTAACTGAAATAATAAGGGATACCTCCGAGATAGAGCATCTACACCTTGATTGAGTTTACCTAACTTGTGCTTGATAGTGAAGTGATATGATTGCATAAACTCAACCCACTTGGCATGCCTTAAGTTTAACTTATGCTGCACTTGTATATACTTCAATGCTTCATGGTCAAAATGTAAGATAAACTCACCAGCAATAAGATAATGACTCCAATGCTCTAAACATCTCACAATGGCATAAAACTCTTTATCATAAGTGGAGTACTTTCTTCTAGAATCACATAATTTCTCACTAAAGAAGGCTAGAGGTTTACCTTCTTGAGTAAGAACTTTACCAATGCCTACACCAGAGGCATCACATTCAACTTCAAAGATCTTACTAAAGCATGGTAAGGTTAGGATCGATGCTTGAGTAAGCTTTGCTTTGATATCTTCAAAGGCAGATTGTGCTTTTGGTGTCCATACAAATGATGTACCTTTGATAACTTCAGTCATAAGAGCCATAATAGTGCTAAAACCACGAATAAATCTTCTGTAGAAAGAAGCTAAACCATGGAAAGCTCTCTCATCATGTATACTCTTAGGTATAGGCTAAGGCCGAATGGCTTCTACCTTGCTTTCATTTACCTTTATACCATCTTCAGTCACAATATAACCAAGAAATGTAACTTCAGGAGTAAAGAAAGCACACCTCTTAAGGTTACCAACTAACTTCTCATGTTCTAAGACAAGCATAACTTGAGTTAGGTGATCTTGATGTTCATGCTCATTCTTAGAATACACGAAAATATCATCAAAGTATACTACCACAAACTTTCCAATCTAAGGTCTAAACACTTGGTTCATTAACCTCATGAAAGTACTAGGTGCATTAGAATGACCAAAAGGCATTACCAACCATTCATAAAGTCCTCCTTTTGTCTTGAAAGTTGTCTTCCATTCATCACCTTCTCTGATTCTGATTTGGTAGTAACCACTTCGAAGATCAATCTTATAGAACACCTTAGAGCCATACAACTCATCTAGCATATCTTCAAGTCTTGGTATGGGTACCTGTACTTAATAGTAATCTTGTTAATGGCCATGCTATCAACACATATTCTTATTCCACCATTTTTCTTTGGCACCAAAAGAGCTGGAACGGCACATGGACTCAAAGACTCACGAATCAACCCCTTCTCCTGCAATTCTGCAACTTATCATTGAATTTCATTAGTGTCCTTTGGATTCATCCTATGTGCTGGCTTGTTTGGTGGAATGGAACCAAGAATAAGATCAATGTAATGTTTGATGTCTCTCTTTGGAGGAAAACTCGTGGGGATCTCCTCAGGAAACAAATGACAGAAATTTTCAATGAGTGTTCTTGCAGTAGGGTGAGTGGGCATAAAATTTTCTAGTTCTTCTTGGATGCTTAGTATGTACTCTTTAAAGGCTTTAAACTCATGTTGAGAAGCCTTCAAAATCAACTAATTCACGGTCAATAAACATTCATTTCGTGGGGGCTTATTTTGTGGGTGTATTTCATGGAGTTTGGATGGGGGTAAAGGGGCTCGGGTGATTTTCTTGCCATCCTTGGTAAATGAATAAGTGTTTAGGTAACCATTATTCATAACTCTAGGGTCATATAACCATGGTCTCCCTAAAAGCATATGACATGCATCCATAGGAATAACACCACACCATAACTCATCTTGATAATTCTTTCCAATAGAAAAAGATATTAAACAACGAGAGTTCACCTGAATTCCCTTGCTTTGATTTAGCCATTAGATGTTGTATGGATAGGGATGAGTCATTGTTTGCAGCCCTAGTTTCTAAATCATGCTTAGAGAAACTACATTAGCACAACTTCCTCCATCAATGATCAAAGAGCATATCTTCCCTTGCGTAGTACATCGAGTATGAAATATGTTGTCTCTTTGTTCATCTTTAACTCCCTTTTGATTGCTTAGAACTCTTCTCAAGACCAAGAGTTCACCTTCATCAGCTTCTTCAATAACTTCATCTTGAGTTTCTTCAAGTTCTAGTTCACTTTCAACCTCATTTTCTTCCTCAAAATCCTCTTTCACAGCTGCCCATTCGGCCAAAGTAATAACCTTTCTGTTTGGACATTCCAAAGCAATGTGACCAAGCCCTTGATATTTGAAACACCTTCTATTGCTCATCGGGTTAGGATGAGGACTATTTTGTGGTGCTTAGGTTCTTTGAGGTGCTGGGTTTTTTTGTGGAGAGGAAGGGGATGGATTTTGTGGTTTAGGAGTAGGATTGGAACTCCCCTTGTTAAAAGGTTGGTTCCGGTTTAAAGGTCTTGTGTTTTGAGGTTTAAAAGGTGGTCTTGCCTTCTTTTGCTATTCTACTTTGTGGGCTAAGACACAAACATCATCAAATGAAGCATAGGCTTGTAACTCAACCACATTAAAGTACCTAGGATCAAGACCTCCCAAGTATCTAACTATGGTTTGTTCTTCAGGCTCTTGAATGTCACATTTAATCATCAGTTTCTCAAATTCGCGTGTGTATTCCTCAACATTCATGCTACCTTGAGTAAGATTGTGAAATTGAGAATAACAATCTTGAACATAAGTTGGTGGGAGAAACTGTGCCTTAAGCTTAGTTTTCATCTTATCCCAAGTTTGGATTCTTGATTTTCTTTCTCTAAGCCTCTTAGCATTCAAGTTAGTCCACCATAAAGATGCATACTTTCTAAGTCTTAAGGCCACTAACTTGACCTTCTTATCATCAAGAATATCTTTATACTCAAAGACTCTTTCAATAGTATGTAACCAATCAATGAATTCCTCAATATCAAGCTTACCTTCAAATTCAGGAACTTCAACTCTGAAATCATTAGTGTTAGCTTGAAACTGTTGCTCTCCTCTAGCCAATCTAGGCACTTCTTCTTCACTTGAGGAATCAACATCATGGCTATAGACTTGTTCACGTTCTCTAGGTTTAGATTGAAGAGTTTCTTCATTCAGCTTTTGCTTTCGCTTTTGCTTTTGCTTCAAGAATGAACCCAATTGCTTTCTCAAGTACTCATTTTGTGCTTGAGCTTCTTGACACTTTTGTGAGCCCTCTCGGATTTTGCTAGCTAAGAACTCATTCTGCTTCATCAAAGCTTCAAACCTTTCTTCCAAAGACATGCTTGGTGAATTCATGCTTGAACAAGGTTGCTTAATCAAACTAGGAACTGATTTTGTGTAGAAGGGGAATGGATGAATGATTTGTGGAAGTGGAAGGGCATACAAGGCCAAGGTGAAACCTTTGCTCTGATACCAAATATGATGTATGTCTCAAGGGAAGGAAGAAACCAAGCTAAAACCCACCAAGAACAAGACTTAAAACAAGTAACACAACACAGCTAGGAGTGGCACGGTCGTGCTAGTAGGCACGGTGTGGCCGTGCCAATTTGCTGCTGGGCAAAGCCAGTTTTGTCATGTTACGCGACTTTATTTTGGCTTTGTGTTTGTGATGGAAGCTAGACCAAAGGGGTTAGCCTTAGCTTTGGCTAACCATGGAAATGGATGTATGGAAGGCTTGTGAATGAATGAAATTGAAAGAGATTTAAGGCTAAGAATCACTAACTCAAAATTAAGCTAGCAAACCCACTTTTGCTCTCTTTGAAACCGTGTGAAAGAACAATGGATTGGATAGAACTAAACTCAATGCTTGGATACAGAATCACCACCAAACACAAGTTTAGGGTGCCTAATCTTTGGTTAAGATATAGAAACACCACTTAACAAAGGTTAGGACTTACTTGATCACCACCTTAATCGACCAAATTAAGGGTAAGCAAGTGAAGTATTTGAGGGGAGAAAGCTAAAAGCTCTCAAAACTGATTTTCATTCAAAGTTGGTTGTAAAACTTCAAGTGGCTGTGCTTCCCTTTTGTTACAATACAAGCAAGCAAGCACACACACACCTCTAGCTTTCCTTACTAGTAAGGAAAGGTGTTAAGTAGCCTAATACAACCGGTTTAGAGCTAGTTAAGTACAAAGCATGCTTATGCTATTCTAAATACAACCAAAGCATAAAGTAAAGCAATACTAATGTTTATTACATATTAATCAACTCATACTTAAGCTTTAACAATAAGAATTCTTGCTCGAATCCCATTGGCCAGCCGTAAAGTGAAGCTTCCTTTTTGTCTAGCCAATCAAATGCATAAGACTACTTCTTTTGCTGCTTGCTCCTTATTGGTCATTCTTACCAAGGTTTGCAGCCCATGATTAATGCTTAGGGATGTGTGTCAAGCCTTGAAGAGTGTGCCAATCAAGTTGTAAGTGACTCGAACCGATTTTGCGTGAACCGGGTTCACGCACAGTTTTGGCCGGTTTTTAGGGCTAAGTTTAAGCTTATCAAAAGTAAGTGTGATTTGGTTTTTAGGCCATGGGGGGTAACTTTAGGATGGGTATAAACCCCCCCTACAAAGAAATAAAGGTTACAGCATGTTTAAGTAAGGTAGTTTAGCTTAAACATTTAACCGCGTAGTTTAGAGCCAAAATTGACTAGTTTGACAAAAGGCCTTGATCTCCAATCCTCTTGTGGGTATGATTGAAACCTAATGCTTGGACCTCAAAGTAGACACCATGAGGATTCAAAAAACGTAAAAATTTAAGACTTAAGCCACAATGTAGCTTAAGTTATGTGGTGAACAAAATCGGGTAAAATCTGGTTCTTTATAAAAATTTTACGTGGCTAAGGTTTTGACTTGCTAAAAGTATCTTTTTGTTAATGATATTTAGGCATAATTGATGATAATTAGTTTAAGACTTAAGCCACAATGTAGCTTAAGTTATGTGGTGAACAAAATCGGGTAAAATCTGGTTCTTTAACCCGATTGCATTTCCTCGACTCTCTTCAACAATGTGAGTCTATGCTTGAACTTTGGAGCTTGCATTAGAACTTGTAAGACTTGTTGGACCTTCTTCATTGTCTATAGTGGTGGGGACTCCATCATAATGGCAAAGAGCGGTCTAGTAAATGGGCTAAAAACACATGTATTAATACATGTACAATTGCGAACCTAGGTTAGACTATGCATATATGCTGACTTTGCAAACTTGATTGTGCTAACTATGCAGACATGATTGTGTTGACTATGTAGACAGGTGATAACCTAACCTCGTATGCATGTAGGTCTTATACTAAGTTTAGGGTCCATTGGATACGGCCCGATTAAGGTATAATTGACTGATGGGCTGGGTCCAATAATGCTCTATAGCTAGGCTGCAACATATTATATGTGAAGAAACATATTATATAATTGACTGATGAGCAGTAAAAAATTGAGTGACCACTGTGTTAAGATAGGTAATGCGGCATTAATTACCCAAGATAGGAAATCTTTCTGTTAATGGAGAAGTAACCTTTAATTTTGCATTAAAGTGCTCCTATTGTGAAGAAACCCCTAGTTTTTGTTTGTAAATAGGAGCCCAAGTTGTGTACGAGTCTCGTAGGTGAAGATTCTTGTGTAGGTGCTGCCTAAAATGGCATCTATCTTGGTATATGGCTATCTGTTTGGCGTGATGGAAGCCAAATTAACAAAGGGAAATGTAGGGCAACCAAGGTGCCTACTTAAAAAGGCTGAGAATGGGGAATGAGTATTCACTCCTAAATTTGTAGTCATGGATAAGACCAACAGTCCTGAATTTTGGAATGGAGGTGAGATTGGAGGCAATGATGATTAACATGTAGCGGTAAAGTGGGTGAAATGCTTGTCCAAGCCTAATTTGATAGGATTCATGGAATGCTTCTCTGTCCTAAAAAACCAAAGTTTCATTTTCTACTCTTCTTTTCCCTAGCTCACCTTTTCAAGTTTTTGAACTAGTCACTCTTTGTTTTAGAGACTGAATGACTCAATTGAGATGTTACTTTATGAAAAAGATCTTCATGGTCAAGCCTTTAATAGTTACCAACATATCAAATATGTAATCAGGCTAGTCGCAGTTTAAGAGTAAGAGCATGTAATTTAAAATAGGGATGCCTCCGGAAGAACTTTTTGAGGTAGACTTTTGGGTTAGGTTGCTAAAGGAAGGGAATCGATGTGAATGCTCAAACAACTCTTATGAAATCTCCAAGTGTGCATGGTTGATGGAGTGAGTGTAAATCAGTAGTTTTTTTTTTCTTGGCCTTCTTGTTTTCGAACTCTCTTTTTTTCCCTTTTTTTCTCTTCTTTTTTCCTATTTTCTTTGGGCAGGAGCATTTGGTCCAAATTTCTCTCTTCTTTTTTCTTGATCACTAATTTTTATATTGATGCCACCCATGACACACTCCCACTCCCTAGTTAGGTCAAATATGGTTATGAAAGAAACAATCTTTTTTGAAGGCTCGAAAGGTTCCAAGTGGAAATTTAAAAGGTTTAACAAAGGTATTAATGCCGGTTGTGAAAGGACTCCTCCTATCCTAGGCATGTCTTTAAAGTTACATGACTTATTTGAAAGAAATTTCTAATCTTTTCCCTTTTTAAGATGATGGATAGGAGTCCTTCGTATCTTTTTTTTTATTTATCTCCATTTCCACTTACCTGGCTTGTCCTATCAAGCTTTCAAGCTAATCCCTCTTTTTTTTCTCTCTCTTTTTTCCTTTTTTTTAGCTAAGTTCGTCACTAGACAGAAGCATTTTAGAAAAAAGGATATAAGAATGCGCAAAAGAACTGATGGAGAAGATGATTTTATTAATAAATCAAGGCTTCATAAGCCTTGGATTTATGATGGGAACATGACTGTAAGGTAAGCATGACACATCACATCTTCTAAATTCAATAGAACTCAAGCCATCTTGTGTGGAGGTATTTTGGGCTTCCATTTAACTATGCTCATTATGTGAATAGATAGGACCGGTGCTCTAAAATGGCTAGAATCTTCATGGGTGGTTCTAATAGGGTTGTATTCAGTATAGCAATTTAGAGTATGCACCTCCTTACTTGTGGGCTTTTATCTTTCTTATCCCTATTCTAATTATTGGCCTTTCAAGTGATTGTGGCATTTATGGGTGCTTCTCTAGGCAACTCTTCGTCTATGAGCATGCCAACATTCCTTAGTGTTGTGAAGTTCTTAAATGGCGTAAACTTTAGAAGTTGCCTATATGTGGGTTGATGGTTTCTGATAAACAACCTCACATGATCAACCTCTAAGGATCAGTCTACCACATGGGTCGCTTTTTCCCTCTATCGGTTAAGAAAGTCAGAAAAGTCTTCCTTTTCTTTCTACTGGATCATTACCAAGTCCCTAAGTGTAATTGGTAGGTCGGCATTGTATAAATACTAACATAGAAATTTCTTACAAAGATCATCCCAATTTGTGACCTTTCATGGGTTTACACTATTATACCACCTCATGACATCCTTGTCAACGGCCCAAAAGGAAGATGTCCTTGTTAAGTCTTTTTAAAGTCATTGCACTAATGGAATTCTTCACATTATGATGAGGGCTTTCAATTACATGGAGCTTGATGCTTGGCACAGTGGACTTTGAAGGTAACTTCCCTCTCAGGATTGCAATGAATCTCGCATTGTCCTTTAAGTAATTCTTAAACATGGAGGGTTCCTTAAGTAATTGTTCTACTCGATCAACTCGAGAATAACTTTAAGGAGTGCTCTTTTCCCCTTCTTCTTTCTTCTTCTTATCATCTTCCCCTCCTCCATTATGAGGTTTCTCACCTTTCTCCTTTGGCGCATTCTTGATAAAGGTTTGGATTGTAGTAGCTATCAGTTCCATATTCTTTTTATCACTCTCATCTAGTCTAATTTGTAATTTTTCCATCATCTTCATAAGTTGAGCGATCTCATTCACCAGCCATTAGAATTGGTGATGGATGAGACTTTGACTTGGACCCTGACTTTGACCTAACTTGTGGACTTTCCTATGACTACTTTCAAGATAGAAGTCTCCCTATAGTAGCCCGACCCTATAGAATTGCACACGGTTTAATTTTCTTTCCGGGCCCAAATTCATTTAAGCTCAATTTTGGTCCAACAAGTTACTACTTCATTTGCTTAAACTAATTATCATCAATTATGCCTAAATATCATTAACAAAAAGATACTTTTAGCAAGTCAAAACCTTAGCCACGTAAAATTTTTAAATCAATTTCATCCAAGCAAAGAAAATCACAAAATATCAAGCCTATTCTCTCCGGTTCTCCTTGACCCCCCACGGCCAGCTACACCACTTGCTATCTTACTGCTTTTTCGCCAATAGCCCCGCCAATCTCTGACCACAAGACAGCCATCAGATGCCGCCCCAGACAGCTTACCACCTCCCTACGCCCTTCAAACATCATTTCTACCTCCTTATTCAAGTTTAAAGTGAGTAAACCAAAACACTCTTCTTGTTGATTTTAGTTTTGATTCTTGTTTATGTTGATTTTCATTGTTGATTATGTAATGTTGATAGAAATAAGAATTATTTTATTGTTTTAATTGTTGGCTAACCTTGAAACCTTGCAAGGATTGAGGCTATTCATGATCATGCAAGATTAAGTTGAAGTGATGGATTTGGATTGCTCTGTATTTGATTTTGTGATCTTTGGCATTAGTGATGGATATCATGATGTTTATGTTGATTTTAGATAAGTTTGAGTGCAAAGTCCAAGTTGGTCATAAGCTAGGGTTTTAGTGATCATGCATGGATTAATTTATTTTTATCTTCAAATATGTTGATGGTATATAATTGCATGGGAAATGAAGTTTGGATGTGTTGTTTAACTTGGATAATGCCTTGGAGTGAATTTTACAAAATGGGGTTAATTATGGAAACTTTTCCAAATTGATTAAAAGATGTTATTTTGTACATCTATGCAACTAAGTGAGATTATGGATGTATTTAAATGTTTTTGTAAAGAGAATATTTGAAAATTAGATAAAGATGATTATGGAGTAAATTTGAGTAACATGACTTTGTAAGATGGTGATAAGGAACAAATCAAAGGTTAGTGATTTTAGGAGGAAATTATATGAAGAAAAGGTTGAGAGCATGGGAAGTAGAGTTGTGAACAGACTCGAAACAAGGGTCCATTTGCGACGAAACTGGTATTATTTGGTACATCAAAAAGTTGCAAATTTTGGTGCATAGATAAACCAATGAGTTACCTTCCAAATTCCTATTGAATCACTTCATTCCGAGTTTTGCGGAAAACGTTATGGCCGATTTGCTAAGACTGCGCAACATACACAGAACCCATGCACAGTTGCTTTAAGCCCAATTTTAGGAGCCATATTGTAGTAATTGGGTTTCGCACTGCTAATGAAAGTATTGCAGGACTTCTTAAACTTTCCATATTGGGGTTTTAGGTATTAATTTGACATCAGAAGTGTAAGTTATGAATTATTTTCCTTTACTTGTATGAAGCCTTTACTTTATAACCCAAACTATTTGCCTTGGTTTATTTTATATTGAATTATGTTATATTAACTTGATATAAACTAAATTTCCATAGTTTATATAGTTTGTATTATCTTAGTCTAAACTATCTTATATATGTTCATTGGATTCTGAATACCATTTAGTAAACAAGTTCTATTAAAAATTATCAATTGTGAGAATAAGTTCATTTGCTTGCTACATATGCCTATAATGACAATTTTGAATAGAATGAATGCATAACCTATCGTTTCTTCCTACTCTTGTGCATAAATACTATCCATTGAGATCGCATTAAAAATCTCAAGTATGTTCATTGCTGTATCTTTAGAAATCAGGATGTATTTATCAAAATTGTAAGTTTTAGTAAGTATATGAATGAATCCCTTTAATCAATGATTTATCACATAATTAGTGACCCCATCAGTTATCAATTACAAGGCATTGCCCTTCAGTTAACCACACGGCCTCAGGTCAAGTCCCTTGATTGACTTGGTAGGTGTACATCGATCCACAAATACCAGATAATAACTAGCAATGCAGTTTTACATTCATCTAATTCCCTATTTTAAATTAAAATGGATTGCAAAGTGGGTGATAGGTCCACAAGCGCACGGTGGCGTTGTATCAAATCAAGGTCGTCTCCCACAAGGGCTAGGTTGATCTACTAGGTTATAATGTCTCAAGATAGGCTAAGTGAATCCAAATTTGAGAATGAGATTTAACTACGCTACTTATCTAATCTAATAGGCAAAAAATCAGGTAATCTAATCAAATCAAGAAATTTTCCAACCCAAGAATTAATCAAGCGCCTTTTCTTTAGATGGGTAATTCCAAAACCGATAACTGATTTATCAAACACCTCTTTTAAGGTGGAATGAAATTCTTAACTCTAATCAACTACCATTTCTCAAGGGTTTTTGATTAATCTAAGATCATTAAGAATGCGATTATTAAATTTATGGGTTTCTTAAACGGTGAGTCTTTCTCAAGATCCCACGCACTTAAGTCGAATCTTAGTTTTCCAACGTCTAGTTTCACCTTTCAATTCTTCACCAAATGTCTAAAACAAGTAAGAAATTGATCAAGTTTTTTACTAGTAAATCAAAGTCGAAGATTCAATAGAACAAACTCAACAAATCCAAAGCACTTTTAGATCAAAACAAGAATTGATTCATCCACAAGAATTCAACTTAATTCCACGATTAACAATCCAAAAATTAACATAAAAATCAATAATAATTTGAAAGCATAAAAATCTAAAGAGAAAAGAGAAGAGAAGGGAGAAGAATTGTTCAGCCATCACGTGCTTAAACCTTCGTTGCAAATTCGATCCGGAATTCTTGCAATCTTCATCTTCAACTTGCTCTTCCTCTAATCTAATCTACGATCCTAATGTAGATAGTGGATTATGGAGAGTGGAATGGGATGGTATGTGTAGAAATGAGGTTGAGAAACACCATATTTATAGTAAAATTCCTGGAATCCAAACAACCACACGTAATAATGGAATCAAAACTGTTAGGTAGTCGAAAAGCTACGAGAAAACAAAAAGCCTTGCGGGAATTGAAGACACCACGGATCATGGCCGCCACCACGGGCACACCAACTCAAGGGTGTCCACAGGGAGTCAAAATACACTCGTTTAGGATCAACTCAAGGCCAAAAAGGTCCAAAACTTGCAAAACATAGAAAAGAACCATGTCGAAGCATAAAATGGGAAAAGGAGTATAAATTATAACATAATACACAATTCCCCCTAAAAATGCAACAAAATGACCATAAAATGATATACACTTTAAGCACTTATCAAACTCCCCCTTGCTTAAACAGTTGGTTGTCCTCAAGCAAACATTAGAGAAGACGAAAAAGGGAAGATCATCTAGAACTCAAAACAAAAAAAACCTCCTTAAAGTAGGAAAGGCAAGTCATAGCATATCACAAGCATGAACGCCAATCAACAGCAACCCCAAGTAGTGTTCAAAACATTTCAAAATTAGGAGTAGGAGAAGGTTTTTGAAAAAGTACGAGAACACAAGCTCGATATCAAACTTGATCATCTCCAAAGAACTACAAAGCATGTCATGCAAGCACGTGTAATTGATTAGAGTTAAACGTAATGGTAGAACCTTACTTTGGGAAAATGTGAATCACTCCCGCTCGTGTGTTTAAAATATAGTATAGGTTCCCTCAAGACTCATTCCAAAGATGCAATCTACCATACGCTTGCCAAAATTCTCAAATTCTCCACCATTAATATGCAATATGCACAAGACAATCAGGAGGACTTTATAGGGGTTGTATTGTGGGCTAGAAGGGTTAAAGGAAAGGAGTGCATAAATGCATTTTGGGTAATGTGGAGCTATTTTGTCAAGTGACTAGGGAACAACAAACAAAACACCAAGAAACCATGAAGTTCACTAATTCTCCCAACCTCAAAATACAATGAACATACGCCACGAGTGAAACATGTCGAAAAAGAGTTTACCAAAGAAGGAATACAAGCTATTTACATATCCAACGCCAATCACTTACTTTTTTTTCTTTTTTTTCTCCCTTTTTTCAACAAAACTTTTGTTTCTTTTTTTCTTTTTCCTTTTGTTTTTCTTTTGGGGAAATGAAACGAAAATTGCAAATATTGAAAGGCACAGGATCCCTAACCATCAATTCACAACTGAACATATACATTCACAACCCAACAAGAAGGAACCAAAGCAAATGCTTAATATCATCAATCCCTTAACAAACTAACATACCAAAAGCCACTTTAAATTCAATTACCCCTAAAACCATCAATTGCATATATGAAGTGATGCTGTATAGACTTGGCTTAAAGGTTAGGAACATGTGTTTGGCCAAGGGCTAATATAAGGAGTTCACAACAAAGACGGATACAAGCTTAAAGGGGATAACAAAGGGAAAAAAAACATGTAATATAAGGGTAGGTTATTTGGCTGCGGCTAAAATGACCAAAGAAAGAAATGCCTATATAATATCATCAATTATGCACATGCTAATGTGATTTTGAACAAGAGTCTAAGGAAGTTCTAGAGATGTAACATGGAAGAGCCACCCACATGAAAGAAATATGAGACTAAATATAATGAATTAGTCCAAATAAGTTCAAAATCTCACGGGATATTTACCAAAGTCTCACTTAGCTTATAAAATGAACCCCATGAACAAACATTAGTGCTAAGGACACCAACGGATAACAAAGTTCTCAAACAAGACAAAGGTCAAAATAAGCAACATTACAAAACCTTCAAAAATTTTAGCACCGAAACAGATTGCACATCAAAAGTTACTCAAGCTCCTGAAAGCTATTTTTCCTTGCAAAAGGATCATTGGAGGTTATCTCAAAGCAATGCATACCATCCTTACATACAATCCTATATGCAAATCTAAATGCAACTCGTATGTTGACTAAAAACCAAAACGAAAAACATGAAGCTACCCCTTTCCGCATTCTTAGATAACATTATTATTCAAAGATAAGAAAAGTAAGAGGAGGGAAAGGAAAAACAAAAGAGAACAATCTCACCAAGGTAGGTGCTGGATGTGCCTAAGCTAAGGCCTCCTCGTAAATAGGGCACATAGAACATCAGCCACACCATCACAACTTCAAAACTCGATTCATTAAATCAGACTCTGTCAACGCACATAGAAGCTTGTTGAACGCCGCAGCATGGGGCTCACAAGCTTGGCCATAAGACAGCATGAAGATGAACATAACAAAGAAAGTTAGTACTCTCTTTAATAAACCAAACGCCATAGAAAATCAAAAGAGAAATCAAAGAAAGTATTCCACATGATTTTTCTTGATGCATCCACTAGGCAGATGAAATATGGGTCAAGGGAGGCATTACACCCACTAAAGTAACCTAGGGACACAAACTTATCAACATTCCCACTAAGCATACTAAACATGTTGTCTTCATAGTCCAAATCAACATTAGCATCAAAAATCATAGGATTACCATGGGCGTATCAATGTAATACCCAGGGGAAGGAGAAGGTTATAAATAAATAGATGAAACATTGGAATGATAAATGGGATTAGGGGAAACAATATAATTAGAATCGAGGCTAGGAAAGTTCTTATGCACAAACACGTCATGTGAACCCCTCCAAAGCAGTGTCAACTAGATCATGCACTGCCTCTAAAGTATTTTCTAACTCTAAACATGCATCAGCAACACTAAACCTAGCAATTCGCCAAAAAGGCTCATCCACCTCAAGCCCTGTGCACTGAGCTAAAGGAAAGGACAAATTAAGTAAGGTCAAGACAACGTCAGTATTGTCCCAGGGTGATACAAGGTCATGTTGAGCATAGCATGCATAATAAAGACACGAATTAATATCATGCTCGGAAGATTTACACAAGTCATACCAAAAATGGGCACAATAAGATCCAAAATAGAACGCACACGGCTCAAAACATGAATATCTACCAACACGACTAGCCTTCTCAAATTCAAATGTATCCCGAGCAATCCACTGAAGCAAATAACATACATCATCAACATTTTTACCATGAAAACGTCAAAATTCTAAAAGAGTTTGGGTTTCACTATTCACACCCTCATCAACAATACATAAAATTTCCCATTTACACATATAATAACCACATTGAGCAAGAAACGCATTTAAATGCTTAAAATACCTCTAAAATAATTTATGCTCGAATTGAGAAAAATGGGAAATTACCATTGTTTTTTTCCTTCAAATATTTTTTATTTTTTTTATTTTTTTTATTTTTGGTTTTTTTTCCAAAGAAAAACAAAATGCTTAGTCAAACCTATAGAAAAAAATATAATATCCAATACAAGCCCATGGCAGCAGTGCCAAAAACTTGATAGGTCCGCAAGCACACGGTGGCGTTATAGCAAATAAAGGTCGTCTCCCACAAGGACTAGGTTGATCTACTGGGTTATAATCCCTTAACATTGGCTAACTGAATCCAAATTTGAGAATGAGATTTAACTATGCTAGTTATTTAATATAATAGGCAAACAATCAAGGAATTTAATCAAATCAAGTAATTTTCCAACCCAAGAATTAATCAAGCGCCTTTTCTTTAGATAGGTAATTCCAAAATCGATAATCGATTTATCAAACCCCTCTTTCAAGGTGGAATGAAGCTCTTAAATCTAATCAACAACCATTTTCATTTGTATTTGATTAATCTAAGATCATTAAGAATGCGATCAAACCCCTCTTTCTCAAGATCCCACGTCCTTAAGTCGAATCTTACGTTTCTAACATCTTATTTCACCTTTTAGTCCTTCAAGAAATGTCTAAAACAAGTAAGAAATTGATCAAGTTTCCTACCAGCAAATGCACGTCTAAGATTCAATGAAATAAACCCACCAAATCCAAAGCGCATTTAGATCAAAACAAGAATTGATTTATGCACAGGTATTCAACCTAATTCCAAGATTAACAATCCAAAAATTAACATAAAAATCAATAATAATCTTAAAGCATAAAAATCAAAATAGAAAAGAGAAAAGAAGGGAGAGGAATTGCTCAGCCGTCGTGCGCTTGAACCTTTGCTGCAAACCCGATCTGGAATCCTTGCAATCTTCACCCTTAACTTGCTCTTCCTCTAATCTAATCTAAAATCCTAATCTAGATAGCGCATTACGGAGAGTGGAATGGGATGGCATGTGTGGAAATGAGGTTGAGAAGCACCCTCTTTATAGTAAAACTCGTGGAAGCCCAATAGCCACATGTAATAATGGAATCACAATTGACAAGAAGTTAAAAAACTACGAGGAAACAAAAAGGCTCGCGAGAAATTGTGGCCAACTCTCGCTCAACATTCTTATGTTCTTTCTTCTCTCCACGGGCATAGCAACTCAGGGGTGTCTGTGGGGAGTCAAAATACACTCATTTACGATCAAACATTGGCAAAAAGGTCCAAAACCTGCAAAACACAAAAAACAACCATACCTAAGCATAAAACGGGAAAAGGAGTATAAATTATAACATAATACATAATTCTCACTAAAAATGCAGCAAAATGACCTTAAAATGATATACACTCTAAGCACTTATTAAACTCCCCCTTGTGCTGAATCCATTGGTTCTCCTCAAGCAAACATTAGAGAAAACAAACAAGGGAAGATGCATCTAGGACTCAAAATGGAACAACCTCCTTACAGTAGGCAAGCCAAGTCATGGCACATCACAAGCAAGAATGCCAATCAATAGCATCCCCAAGTAGTGTGCAATACATTTCAAAATTAGGAGAAGGAGAAGGTTTTCGAAAAAGTACGAGACCACAAGCTCGATATCAAACTTGATCACCCCGTAAGAAGCACAAAGCATGTCATGCAAGCACATGAAATGATTAGAGCTAAATAGACTAGTAGAACCTTACTTCAGGGAAATGTGAATAACTCTCACTCATGTGTTTAAAATATAGTATAGGTTCACTCAGGGCTCATTCCAAAGATGCAATCTACCATATGCTTGCCAAGACTCTCAAATTGTCCACCACTAAAATACAATATGCACAAGACAATCAAGAGGACTTTATATGGATTGTATTGTGGGCTAGAATGGTTAAAGGAAAGGAGTGGACAAATACATTTGGGGTAATGTGGAGCTATTTTGCTAAGCGACCAGGGAGAAACCAACAAAACACCAAGAAACCATGAAGTTCACTAATTCTCCCAACCTCGAAATACAATGAACATACCCTATGAGTGAACCATGTAGGAAATAAGTTGACCAAAGAAGGAATACAAGCTCTTTACATATCTAATGCCAATCACTTAGTTTTTTTTTTTTTGCTTTCTTATTCTCCTCTTCTTCTTTTTTTTTCTTTCTTTTTTCAACGTAACTTTTGTTTCTTTTTTTCTTTTTGTTTTTTTTTGTGAAAGGAAATGAAGATTGCAAATATTGAAAGACATAGGATCACTAACTGTCAACTCACAACCGAACATATACATACACAACCGAATAAGAAGGAACCAAAGCAAATGCTTGATGTCATCAATCCCTCAATAAACCAACATACCAAAGCCTCCCTAAATTCAATTATCCCCAAAACCACCCACTACATACATGAAGTGATGCTCCATAAACTTTGCTTAAAGGTTAGGAACATGTGTCTGGCCAAGAGCTAAAATAAATTATTCACAAGAAAGATGGATATAAGCTCAAAGGGGATGGCAAAGGGAAAAAAACATGTAATACAAGGGTAGGCTACTTGGCTATGTGGCTATAATGACCAAAGAAACAAATGTCTCTATCATATCATCAACTATGCACATGCTAATGTGGTTTTGCATAAGAGTCTAGGAAAGTTCTAGAGATGCAACATCGAAGAGCCACCCACATGAAAGAAATATGAGACTAAATACAATGAATTAGTCCAACTCAGGTTCAAAATCTTAAGGGATATCTACCAAAGTCTCGCTTAGCTCATAAAATGAAGCACAAGTACAAACATTAGTGTAAAGGACTATAAGGGATAACAAAGTTCTCAAACAGACAAAGGTCAAAACAATAAACATTTAAAAAACCTTCAAAAATTTTAGCACCAAAACGGATTACACATCAAAAGTAACTCAAGCTCATGAAAGCTATTTTGCCTTGTAAAAGTATCATTGGAGCTTATCTCAAACCAATCCATACCATCCCTACATACAATCCTATATGCAAACCTAAATGCAACTAAATGCAAAACACTAATGCAAACAACAAGAAACCTAAAACTATATGCTCTAACAAGTATGTAGACTGAAAACCAAAATGAAAAACATGAAGCTACCCCTTCCCCAATGTCTAGAAAAAACATTATTATTCAAAGGAAAGAAAAGTAAGAGAACGGAAAGGAAAAACAAAAGAGAACAATCTCACCAGCTTAGGTGCTAAATGCACCTAAGCTAAGGCCCCCTCGCAAACATGGCAAATGGAGCAACTGCCACTCCATCACAACTTCAAGACTTGACTCATTCAATCAGACTCCATCAATGCATGGAAAAGCTTGTCGAACGCTGCAGCATAGGGCTCATAAGCTTGGCTATAAGAGAGCATGGAGATGAACATAAGAAAGAAAGTTAGTACTCTCTTTAATAAACCAAACGCCATAGAAAAATTAAAAGAGAAATCAATGAAAGTGTTCCATATGATTTTTCTAGGTGCATCCACTAGGTACATGAAATATGGGTCAAGGGAGGAATTATACCCACTAAAGTAGCCTAGGGACATAAAATTATCAACATTCCCACGAAGCATACTAAGCATGTTATCCTCATAGCCCAAATCAATATTAACATCAAAAATCATAGGATTACTAATGGGCGCATCAATGTAATACTCAGGGGGAAGAGAGGGTTGTAAATAAATAGGTGAAACATGGGAATGATCAATGGGATTGGAGGAAACAATATTATTAAAATCGAGGATAGGAAAGTCCTTATCCCAAAAAACATCACGTGACCCCTCCAAAGGAGTCTCAACTAGACCATGCACCTCCTCTAAAGTATTTATTGACCCAAAAATGCATCAACGACACTACACCCCCAAAAGGCTTACCCACCTGAAGCCTTGTGCACTGATCTAAAGGAAAGGACGAATCAAGTATGGTCAGGACAACATCAGTAGTTTTTCAGGGTGATACAAAGTCAGGTTGAGCATAGCATGGATAATAAAGACACGAATTAATATCATGGTCAGAAAATTTACACAAGTCACACCAAAAATAGGTATGATAAGATCTAGAATAGAATGCACAAGGATCAAAACGTGAACATCTAGAAACACAACTAGCCTTCTCAAATTCAAATGAATCTAAGCAATCCACTCAAGCAAATAACATGCGTCATCAACATTTTTACCATGAAAACCTCAAAAATCTAAAAGAGCTTGGGTTTCACTATTCACACCCTCATCAACAATGCCTAAAATTTTCCATTTACCCATACAATAACCGCACTGAGCAAGAAAAACATTTAAATGCTTAAAATACCTCCAAAATAATTCATGCTTGAATTGGGGAAAATGGAAAACCGCCATTATTTTGTTCTTTCAAATATTTTCAATTTTTTTAATTTTTAAAATTTTTGGTTTTTTTTTGAAAGAAAACAAAATGCTTAGTCAAACCTAGTGAGAAAAACCCAATATCCAGCACTAGTCCTTGACAACGGCGCCAAAAACTTGATAGGTCCGCAAGTGCACGGTGGCATTGTAATAAATCAAGGTCGTCTCCCACAAGGACTAGGTTGATCTATTGGGTTATAATCCCTCAAAATAGACTAAGCGAATCCAAATTTGAGAATGAGATTTAACTATGCTACGTATCTAATCTAATAGGCAAACAATCGAGGAATCTAATCAAATCAAGTAATTTTCCAACCTAAGAACTAATCAAGTGTCTTTTCTTTGGATGGTTAATAACAAAATTGATAATCTATTTATCAAACCCCTCTTTCAAGGTGGAATGAAATTCTTAAATCTAATCAACTACCATTTTCATTAGCTTTTGATTAATCTAAGATCATTAATAATGCGATTACCAAATTTAGGGGTTTCTTAAACGGTGAGTTTTTCTTAATATCTCACAGGCTTAAGTCGAATCTTAGTTTTCCAACATCTTATTTCACCTTTTAGTTCTTCACCAAATGTCTAAAACAAATAAGAAATTGATCAAGTTTCCTACTAGCAAATCAACTACTAAGATTAAATAGAATAAACCCAACAAATCCAAACCACTTTTAGATCAAAACAAGAATTGATTCATCCATAGGAGTTCAACTTAATTCCAAGATTAACAATCCAAAAATTAACATCAAAATCAATAATAATCTGAAGGCATAAAAATCTAAAGAGAAAAGAGAAGAGATGGGAGAGGAATTGCTCAGTCGTTGCACGCTTGAACCTTCATTGTAAACCCGATCTAGAATCCTTGCAATCTTCACCTTCAACTTGCTCTTCCTCTAATCTAATCTACAATCCTAATCTAGATAGTGGATTGTGGATAGTGGAATGAGATGGGATGTGTGGAAATGAGGTTAAGAAGCACCCCTTTTATAGTAAAATTCCTAGAAGCCAAACAGCCATGCGTAATAATAGAATCAAAACTGCTAGGAAGTTGAAAAGCTGCGAGGAAACAAAAATCCTCGCGGGAAATGAGGACTCCATGGACTGTGGCCACCACCACGCACAAACTGTGGTAAGCTCTATCTCGACATTCTTCTGTTCTTTCTTCCCTCCACGGGCATAGCAACTCAGTGGTGTCCGTAAGGAGCCAAAATACACTCATTTAGGACCAAAACAAGGGCAAAAGGGTCCAAAACCTGCAAAACACAGAAAACAACCATACCCAAGCATAAAACGGGAAAAGGAGTATAAATTATAACATAATACACAATTCTCCCTAAAAATGCAGCAAAATGACCCTAAAATGATATAAACATTAAGCACTTATCAAACTCCCCCATGCTTAAACTGTTAGTTGTCCTCAAGCAAACATTAGAGAAAACACACAGGGGAAGATGCATCTAAGACTCAAAATGGAATAACCTCCTTAAACAGGGCAAGGCAAGTCATGGCGTATCACAAGCAAGAATGCCAATCAAAGGCAACCCTGAGTAGCGTGCAAAACATTTCAAAATTAGGAGTAGGAGAAGGTTTTCGAAAAAGTATGAGACCACAAGCTCAATATCAAACTTGATCACCCCCTAAGAACAACAAAGCATGTCATGCAAGCACATGGAATTGATTAGAGCTAAACAGACTGGCAGAACCTTACTTTAGGGAAATGTGAATAACTCTCACTCATGTGTTTAAAATATACCATATGTTCACTCAGGGCTCATTCCAAAGATGCAATCTACCATATGTTTGCCAAGACTCTCAAATTGTCCACCACTAAAATGTAATATGCACAAGACAATCAAGAGGACTTTATATGGGTTGAATTGTGGGCTAGAAGGGCTAAAATAAAGGAGTTGACAAATGCATTTGGGATAATGTGGAGCTATTTTGCTAAGCGACTAGGGAGAAACCAATAGAACACCAAGAAACCATGAAGTTCACCAATTATCCCAACCTCAAAATACCATGAACATACCCCACGAGTGAACCATGTAGGAAATGAGTTGATCAAAGAAGGAATACAAGCTATTCACATATCCAATGCCAATCACTTAGTTTTTTCTTTTTTTTGCTTTCTTCTTTTCGTCTTTTTTTCTCTTTTTTTACATAATTTTATTGCTTTTGTTTCTTTTCATCTTTGTTTTTTCTTTGGGAAATGAAATAAAAATTGCAAATGTTGAAAGACATAGGATCGCTAACTATCAACTCACAACCGAACATATACATACACAACCAAACAAGAAATACTTGGGTCTTAGATGATATACATATACATACACAACCGAACACACACACACACACACACACACACACACACACACACACACATATATATATATATATATATATATATATATATTAGTGGAAGGGCTCTTTGCGATTTATACAATAAATATTTGGGTCTTAGGTGATTCTTTTTCAATAAATGAGGTTTATATTATAACAGAAATACTTGTTCATTGAAGTTTCTTATAGTAAATTAATTTTTTTGGGGGATAAGACGATGGTGTTTCTCATCTATGAACAAACATGTTAGAGGAGTCATGTAGAGAATAATGTTGTGTTTTGGGATATTCCTAAAGAAAGAGTTTGTATTTTTAAGTTATATTCAAGGTTGTGGTTGAGAGGAAAGATGTTTAGTTTCCAATGTAAATATGAGTAAAGTACTACAAGAATAGTTGTTGAGGAAATTAGCAATGAACTTAAGGAGGCTAGGCTAAGGGGATTGTGAATTTGAGGAAAGGATATTATGCTTTTGAGTAGGGTATGTTTCGTACGAGAAGGGAAAAAAGCAGATAGATTGTGATCGACTACCTTAAAGGTTAATTGATAATGGTATTCTGATAAGATATATTGATGGTTGTGTGGTGGACAAAATGGCACTAACAAAGTAAGGAAATCGGGAAAAATGGGAGTTATTATTAAGGCTTTCAACCTTGGATGTAGTAACATTTGATTGTAGAGCAAGTGAGAGAAACTTCACTATTTCTTTCTAAGACATAAAAAGAGGGACATCCTCAATCAAATGTCATATTTATATGATGTCGATCGCATACGTTTTCACATCAATCTACATGAGCTTATAACCATGTCCAGGTAACCTATTGATGTATCCATAGAGGATCATGATGAAGGTCAATCCCAAGAGCTGCCCAAGTCCAAGAAAGTCTAAGAGGTCCTCAAAGTCTTAAGAAATCAATTAGAAGACCAAGTGAGCTACTAACCGGTTCTGTCCATCACAAGCAATAACTTTCTAACTTTAGTTGCCTAATTAATAGGTGACTTAAGTCCATCATTTTGCTATGAACTTTTAGTTCAAGAAGTTAGCTTTCTAATAAAGCAAGTTTCAAGTCATTAGGACTTGATTTTCCCATTCAAATCAATCTCCAAACCTAAATTGCCCAATCTACTCAATTGATCCATAATGTTACCCAGTTTTGTGGGTCCATTTTTCGTAACCTTCGACTGAATTAGGAACCTAAAAATCTACTTTTGGGAACCCTTTTGAGTCAAATTTGAAGGTAGAAAAAGTGTTCATCGCTCAATTCAAAGTAAGGGCACCAGTGGAGATGAAGATCATAAGGTGTGCTGGTTATTTCCAGCAGGGGACCACTAGCCTTTCTCGAGGCACATCTTTCAAAAGGATGTGATTCTGAGGCTCCAAGAGGCCTTTCCTGAAAATATACATTTAGGGCTTTCCTTTAACTTTTGAATGACCCAATTTGGTCAAGTACTGTGGAAGATATGGTTGTTGGAAGTTGATGTTATAGTTCTGCAAAGTAACTATTAGCTTTTACTTTTTGCTTTTTGTACTTGCTTTGCTTTTTGGTTCCCCCCTCCCCTGTTCCTATAGGCATTTGTTTCCCTTTCCCCCCCTTGGATTTTGATTGTTTCGGTTTCCTATATATGTGGGAAGGCTTTAGATTTGAACTCGCTTGATTATAGAATGAATTGGTTGAGTTTAAACTCCCTTAATGTTTCTTTCTCTTGCTTTTTTCTTGTCTAGCTCCCTAGAGTGATGTTTAAGAGTCTTTTTATGATCATTTAATTGGTGATATCTTATCTCATTTGATCTAAAAGGTGATCTCTAAGTTTCTTGGTGGTGATATCTTATCCAAAGACCTTAGTTTACTTATCTATCTTGTCATTTACTCACAAATTGTAACCTCCCATTTCCTTTCTCTCTTCTCTTCACTACTTGAGATCTCCTCTTTGTTCTTCATTATTAGGGACTTAGAAGTGCATCAAGTGGTATCAGAGTTTAGGCTACTCTCTTGTCCAAAGCTTCCAACCCAAACACAACCCTTTGTCCCAAACACAAAACCAACCCACAAACCACCTGAACCTACCTAATTTCAAGCATGACTAGTAGCATGACTTTAGAACAGAGAGTTGAGCAACTCATGAAGGTTAATGTCGAAAAGGATGCTCAACTTGAGTATCTAAGAAAGCAACTTGAGCAAGCCATGAGGAACAATAGGAAAAAGATCCAAACTTCACACTCTACTAGTGAGTCCAATTCGGTTAAAGAAGGATCCAAGGGCAACCCTTCTGCATCAAGCAAAGATGATGAAGAAATGAGGCCTAGATGATGAAGGATAGGCAAGCAACTAGCCTTGCATTTCAAGGTAGAGATCCCGAAGTTTGAAGGGTAACTTAATCCAGACAAGTTCATAGATTGGATTAACACCGTTGAAAGGTGTTTGAGTACAAGGACGTCCCTGATGATAAGAGGTCAAGCTTATAGCCCTAAAACCACTTAAGCACGCTTCCATTTGGTGGAGTAATGTTTTGTCTAAGATGGCTGGAAAATGGAAGGGTAAGATTAGATCTTCGAGATAGATGAAAGAAAAACTCTAGGATAAATGTCTCCCACCCCACCACCTCCAAGATAACTACACCAAACTGCATAATCTTAGGCAAGAATCTAAGAGTGTGGAGGAGTATACCCGTGCGTTTGAAAGACTTGTGATGACTTGTGACATTAGGAAAAGTGACAACCAAACGATGGTGAGATATTTGGGAGGATTGACTGAGTCCATTAGAAATGTTGTGAATTACAACATTATACCACCCTTGATGAGGTTTGCTCACTAGCCTATAAAGTTTAACTTCAAAAGAAAGCCAAACTTAAGAGGGAACCCCGTAAACCTCCTCAAATAACCTACCCTTTCAACAAGAGAAGCATCCCTCCTACTCATAAACCCACAAATGTACCCATGGCCTTTCCCATACCCAAGCTAAATACATCCAAACTACCCTGTAACCCATTTGCGAAAAAGGAGATGTTACAAATGCCAAGGGTTTGGACGTATAGCCCTCGACTACCCTAATAGGAAGCTCATCACCTTACTGGAGTGTCAAGCGCTTGAAGGAGCCGAATTGAGAGAGGAAGGAAGTGATAAGGAGGCTCACTTAATGGACTTTGAGGAAGAGTATACTGAGGAAGCGAATGAAGGAGAGTTGTTTGTGCTTAAGAGAGCTTTGAGTAGTCACAAAGTCTCAAACTGAGAGGAGCAACGTGAGAACATATTCCTTAGTTGACGTACCATCAATGGTCGTGTATGCTATCGCACTGTAGACAGTGGTAGTTGTGCGAATGTGGCCTTTACTACTTTGGTAAAGAAACTCCAACTCATGGCCGAACCTCACCCATATGCATACTTCATTCAATGACTTAACCAAGGTAAGGGATTCCAAGTCTCTTCTTGTTGTTTGGTTTCTTTGTTAATTGGTAAGAGTTATCAAGATTGGATATGGTGTGATATCCTTCCTACGGATGCTTGTCATGTATTATTGGGAAGACCATGGTTGTTTGACTATAAGGTTGTACATGATGGTTACCAAAACACCTACACCCTACTTAAGAATGGCCAAAAGATTACACTTGCCCGCTTAGCCCCTCACCAAACCACCAAGCCCAACACAAAAGAAAAACCTAAGGGAAGTAAAATGCTTCTTTCTCTCCTTGATCCTACTCTTTTAGCCTTACACCGTGAACATAAGACCTTCACATAGATAATCCTTTTCACCCCCATCACAAGAAGAAACCGAAACCTTACTCTATCCTCTAGCTAAACAACTCCTCAAAGAATACTCCCATGTCTTTCCCAAAGCAATCCCATCCGGCCTAACCCCTAAAAGAACCATACAACACGATATCAACCTTATTCCCGGGGCCATTCTACCCAACAAACCGACTTATAGGATGAACCCCAAAGACACCTTGGAAATTCAAAGGCAAGTAGAGGAGCTTATGTCCAAGGGTTTAGTACGTAAGAGTTTGAGTCCATGTGTCGTACCCGCACTTCTTGTTCCTAAGAAGGATGGATCTATAAGGATGTGTGTGGATAGCCGAGTGATAAACAAACCCACCATAAAATGTCGGCATCCTATACCAAGACTTGAGGACATGCTTGACGGACTTCATGAGTCTAAGTCTTTTCCAAGAGAGACCTAAGGACTAGGTACTGCCAAATCTAGATCAGAGAGGGAGATGAGTGGAAGACCACATTCAAGACTAAGGTTGGGCTGTACGAGTGGCTAGTCATGTCATTCGTCCTCTCAAACGCTCCTAGCCTATTCATAAGGCTCATAAATCAAGTACTGAAGCCATTCCTTTGAAAGTTTGTGGTGGTAAATTTCGATGACAAATCCGTGTTTAGCAAGATCGAAGAGGAGCATTTCGAACATCTCAAGCAAGTTATGACGGTTCTTGAGCAATTGCAACTATATGGGAATCTCAAGAAGTATTCCGTTTGCACTCTTCAGGTGATCTTTTTGGGATACATAGTCACGCCCCAAGGGATCCGAGTTGATCAACGCAAGGTTGAAGCAATTCGGTGTGGCCTATTCGCACTTCTATGCATGATGTTAGGAGTTTTTATGGCCTTGGTTCCTTTTATATGAGGTTTGTACGCCATTTAAGCTCCATTTCCACCCCCATGACTGACTTATTAAAGGGAAGCAAGTTTATTTGGACACCATAAGTATAAAAATCATTTAAGGAGCTTAAAAAGAAGCTCACTCATGCACCGGTTCTAGCTCTCCCATGCTTTGACAAGGTGTTTGAGGTTGAGTGTGATGCCTCCAGAGTAGGCATAAGAGCAGTTTTGATTCAAGAAGGAAGACCCCTGGATTACTTTAGTGAAACGCTAAGTGAGTTAAGGAGGAGGTATTCAATGTATGATAAGGACTTCTTTGCTATCATCCGAGCACTTGAGCATTGGACTCATTACTTGATTGCAAATGCGTTTATACTACATTTGGACCATGAGACACTCAAGTATATCCAAGGACAACACAAGTTGAATTCTAGGCATGCTAAGTGGGTTGAATACTTGCAATCTTTCCACTTTTTATCGAACATAAGTCCGGGAAGCTCAATCAAGGTGCAAATGCATTATTAAGAAGGCACCTTCTTTTGTTCCAACTCAACTCTTGCATACTTAGGTCTAAACATCTCAAGTCCTTATACAAGGGGGATTCAGACTTTGGTGAACTATTTCAGGCTTGTCAAGTTTAGCCAAAGGGAGATTTCATGCTTCAAGGAGGTTATCTTTTCAAGGGAGCAAGATTATGTGTTCCTAACTCTGGAACTCCTGACCTCATCGTTAGGGAAGTTCATAGAGGATCCTTGACTGACCATTTTGGTGAAGACAAGACATATCTGATGGCCAAGGAGCATTACTATTGGCCTCACATGCTCAAGGATATTTAAAACATTGTCAATAGGTGCTAAATGTGCCAAATGGCCAAAAGCCACACCCTCCCTCACGACTTGTACATACCACTTCCTATTCCTCAAGGAACATAGTTGGATGTTAGTATGGGCTTTGTGCTAGGCCTTCCACGAACCTAACACAACAAAGATTCAATCATGGTGGTGGGGGATCAGCTTCCTAAGACAGCACACTTCATCCCTTGCTACAAGTCCAATGATGCATCACATGTAACCGATTTGTACTTCAAAGAGGTGGTAAGACTCTAGGGCATTCCTCTTTCCATTGTTTCCAATCATGACTCAAAATTTCTTAGTCACTTTTTGTTTACATTGGGGACTAAATTGAAGTTTAGTACAACTTGCCACCCCCAAACGGATGGCCAAACGGAGGTGGTGAACCACACTCTAGGCACATTGCTAAGGGTCTTAGTCAAGATGAATGTGAAGGCTTGGGATTTACTTGGTCCCTTCACAAGTTTGCCTATAATCATGCCCCAAGTAGAACTACCAATGAATCTCCATTCAGGGTAGTTTATGGTCAAAAGCCCCTTGGCCCTTTTGATCTCAAGCCACTTCACCAAGGGGAAAAGATGAACACCAAAGCAAGCAAGAGAGTTAAAGAAATCCAAGAGCTCCGTAAGCAGTTCCAAGCTCAAATTGAGAAGGCAAATGAGCGCTACCAAGATCAAGCCAACAAGCATCGCAGAAGGCGTTGTTCAAACTGGGTGATCTACTGTAGGTGCACCTTAGGAAGGAGAGATCTTCTTCCAAGAGGAAGTCTAAGTTAATGCCTAGAGCCAATGATCCATTTGAAGTGCTTGAGAAGGTCAATGATAATGCTTACAAGATAGATTTCTGGGGGAGCATGGCTTTTCTTGCACCATCAATGTGGCAGACCTTAAGTCTCACTATGAAGATAATCTCCTTGAGAATTTGAGGGCAAATTCTTTTCAACAAGGGGATGA
The DNA here is from genome assembly GCA_017589665.1 of Selenicereus undatus. Lineage (NCBI taxonomy): Eukaryota > Viridiplantae > Streptophyta > Magnoliopsida > Caryophyllales > Cactaceae > Selenicereus > Selenicereus undatus. Next base: position 67,223,403 of record JACYFF010019584.1, on the reverse strand, counting down.
TGATGTACCCATAGAGGATCATGATGGAGTTCAATCCCAAGAGCTACCCAAGTCCAAGGAAGTCCAAGAGGTCCTCAAATTCATGAGAAAACAACTAGAAGACTAAGTGAGCAGCTGCCCAGTTCTGTCCAACACAAGCAGTAAAATTTCTACCTTTAGTTGCCTAATCAATGGGTGACTTAAATCCATCATTTTTCCATGACCTTTTATTTCAAGAAGTTGGCTTTCGAATAAAGCAAGTTTCAAGTCATTAGGACTTTATTTACCCATTCAAATCTGTCTCCAAAACCAAACTACCCAATTCGCCCAATTGATCCAAAATATTACCCGATTTAGTGGGTCTGTTTTCCCTAATCCTAGACTAACTTAGGAACCCAAAAATATAATTTTCAAGCACATTTCTTAGTGGAAATTGAAGGTAGAAAAAGATTTCAAGGGTGAATTCAAATTAGGGGCACTAGTGGAGAGGAAGATCATAAGGCATGTTGGCTGTTTCTAGTAGGGGACTACTAGCCTTTCACAAGACACATCTTTCAAATGGATGTGATTCTGAGGCTCCAAGAGGACATTCCTACCAATAGACATTTGGGACTTCCCTCTAACTTTTGAATGACCCAAATGCAAGTAGTTTGGAAGTTATGATTGTTAGAAGTTGATGCTGCAGTTCTGAAAAATAATTGTTAGCTTTTACTTTTTGGCTTTTGTACTTGCTTTGCTTTTTATTCCCCCCCCCCTCTATGGTTGTTCGTTTGGTTGCTTTCCCTTTGGATTCTGATTGTTTAGCCTCCTTTATATATTGCAAGGCTTTAGAGTTGAAGTCACTTGATTATGGAATGAATTCGCTAAGTTTAAACTCCCCTAACTTTTCTTTTTCTTGCTTATCTCTAGTCTAACTCCCTAGAGTGGTGTTCAAGAGTTTTTTATGATCATTTGAGTGGTGATATCTTATCTCATTTCATCTAAAAGGTGAGCTCTAAGTTCTTAGTGGTGATATCTTATACAAGGACCATAGTTTACTTATCTACCTTGTCATTTGCTCACAAACCGTAACCTCCAATTTTCTTTCTCTCTTCTCTTCATTGCTTGAGATCTCTTCTTTGCTCTTTATTCTTAAGGACTTAGAAGTGCATCACCAATAATGAATCTTCTCTATACAAAATGTTACGTTATGCCACAATTATTTAGCCTATCTTGAAATTCCACTATTTTCATTGGTCATAGTTGATTGCTAATCAAGCTCGTACTTTATAGTAGCACAAAATAGTTCATTATGGATTATATTAATCCATCATTAATTCTCACCTCTTATCTACTGTAACAATTTCTCATTGATATGCTTTCTATCAATAAACCACTAATGTTAAAAATTTCTTCTCTTTCTTCCATTAATAGTCCTTATGATGCTTATTCCTTACTATTATCTATTTCAACATTTACTAGAATAGTCCTTTATTTATTAAAAAAAGAGTCTTGATCATCGTTGCTTGATTTTGTACCTTCCTTTGAACTTATTTACCTTGTGCTTCTTCTACTACTGGACAGGATTGATGTTTACCCACACAAATCAATGTGTTACATTTGTTAACAACAACAATAACAATTCCTACTATAGATCCGGCTTTTGCGAAATCTAGGAAGATCCAAATATAAGCAGCTATACCCCGACGCACATGCTTGCACATTGAGAGACTGTTTTTAATAGATTCATAACGTGTTGCATTTGTCATATCACTTATTCTTAAAGGAGAGCCACCATGCTGAGAGATCATTGACGGCATCCTTGTTATTACTCTATAATTTAGACATTGAGTCCTTTGTTTTAAAAAAAAGGAATCTTAGTTTGTAAGTGAAGTTTGTCTATATGCATTGTGTTTCCAACTCCTTTTCTCAAACTTTTCCTATCGACACAAATTAAATGTCAACGTGCATCTTATTTGTTTTGTTTTATGAAAAATCTATTTTATGAGATTCATATGTTTCATTTATCTTCCCTTCAGCCCCTTTTAACTCTTACAATCTTTGTGACTCATTCCAATAGCATTTATGAGTTTGTTTGTATAGGAGCTAAGCCAAACACGTTCCTTAGACCACCTCATGCTATTCCTCAAAATTGGACATATGTTTTTCTTTTATCTCCTTAGCAATTACTTCAAAGCCTATATAGTTCTTGCTTATCAGAATCTTGTGATCCTACAAGTGAGTTCCTCTTGGTTTTCTTCGAAGTGTACAACCATACGAATCCTCATTTCATTTATTTTATTCATAATGCTTCACTAGATCATTCATATATTGACATGTGAACCTACTTTGCTTACCTTAATTCCTATTATCATTTACAATAATTGTCCTATATTAGGAAATTTTTAGCGAAATTGTACTTTGTACTTAGACATAACCATAAGCTAGTCCCATACATTACTGCTCTCAACCATTTCATATTTTATAAATAGCATTATTCGAGGTACGATTATTCGATTAGCTATCACTTCCACCAAAAAAGGGGTCCACTTAAATCATTTTCCCTTTTAGTCCTTTAAGTTCCCCAATCAATTTAAGTTGTATTACCTTTTGTACTTTATTTTGAGGGATAGGTCATGTTACTATTCATCAAGATATCTCCATGTAAGATTGTCTAAACCCAATCCATCTTATGATAAAACTTCTCCTTACTAATTGACAATACATAATGATTACAATGTTTAAATTCTTTCTTGAAGAGGGGATTGTCAATTGTTACGTTCTTGTTTATTTGAATCTTCAACTTAATAAAAATGACTTCCCTCCTAGGAACTAATATTTTGTTATATATGTCTCTTTTTCCTTCCTTATGTGTACTGATCATAATCAGAGTTCTTTGTGCTCAGATGTATGCTCCAACCAAAGCATTTTCTTACTAATCGTCTCTTTCTCCCCCCTCTCTTTCTATCCCTCTCTCTCAGTCTACATAACAATGATAGTAAAGTAAATACTATTGAGAGAATTAGATCATAATGTACAAATGAAAAACCTGTTATTTCCTCAACCCACTTTTGACCAATGTCTAGAAAAAGTATTCGACTATCACAGTTATAAAATATTATGCCTGCAGGTTAACCACAAATGGGATCAAGGAATAAAAGTGCCATAGACATAGACTGAGACGAAAGTCAATGGAAAAAAGTCTTAGAGTATAAAATTATTCTAAGGTCTTCAACCATCAGTTTAAACTTTTGGTTAAGTTGATTATTGAACATGGCATCGGAGTCTTTATAAGTGAGAGGTCTTAGGTTCAAATCTCAATAGCCCCATATTGAATTATTATGCAAGGTAGGAGGGGCCTATACAACATCCATGCTTCAAGTCTAAATGGCATTCGTTTGAGTGGGGTAAGTTAGAGTATGAACCCATTCCTGGGACAGGATACGTTAGAGTGTAAACCTATTTTTGGTCCTTCAAGTATCATATTAAACTTTTGGTTGAGTTGGATGTTGAATAAGAAGTTTCATCCTACCAAGAAAAGACAATTAACATTATTAAATTTGTGGACCTCACATTTTGGCAGCAAAAGACAAAGCCTCTTGCCCTCCTCTTAGCTTAGCGGAAAAGGATCTCTTCCACTTGTTAGACAACATAGTTATCATGAGGTTCAAATTACTTAGTTAATGTAAGGGCTTAGGATTTGACAATGCAAGCACTTTTAAGCATCTCCATCTTCCACAAGAGTGTACTTATGGGAAAATGTTAGGAATCACTTGCACGTGGCTTTTAACATCATTTGCTTCAATAGGCCTGAAGCATAGATGATGCATATTGAATAAGGCAAAAACACGATATCAACTCAAAATACTACATAGACAGTGGCACTATATCATCCAATTTAGAATGATATGGTATGATGCATCAAAACTAGCATTACTTGAGCTAGTCCTATAGTCCATACCTATGTTGGAGAGTTGAGAATATGACAAGGGCGTCCGTATCAAACCTGATAATTTCCTTAAATTTTAGTATGTTGTTAGCTGAACATGAATGGTAAAGTGTCCTTGCTCATGACAAAGTGGTGCTCCTATAAAGCTTCTTCAGCACAAAATGAGGGGTTAAGTATGAAATATTCTAAGTGGCATAGACTGATAATTATGCACAACAATGTATCCATTATCCTATGCCAATTCTACAACTTGAAATGAGTCAAATAATTTTAGCTAACCCCAAGTTTATGAAGAAATGTCTTCTCGTAGACCTGTAATTAAGTACAAAGCAAAAAGTTTCAGCTTTGCTATTATGATTCATGTGAAGCAATTTAGTGAAGTTAGTTCGAACTGAACTTTCAAATAGAGATTTACTTTTTAAGCTGGTTAACGATCACCCACCAATAAATGGATTACACCAAAAGAAAAATGCCCCGCATAAGAGAGAATTCACAACTAATCAAGTTTTCAATGTCAACTACGTTGTTAAATTCGGGTGGCATCCATATTATTGTTCTTGACAAGTTTCACATGCTAAAGCATTAGCAGTGGAACCATGTTGCATCAGAAAAGGTGCATCCGCTCATAAGGCACAATTATGTGAGAGAGTGGTTCATCATTTTGCTCCACCAATAAGGACTCTCTTAATCATCCAATAGTAAAGAAAATATTACGCCTTTTAGGATGCCAAAAAAGGAAGATTTTTTTGTTGTTTTGCCAGAATTAGCAAAATGGTCATGTCAAATCCTCAAGCATAGATCATTCTTACCTATGGAATAGTTTTCTTTACCCAGTCCTTTAGTAAAGAAGCAACATCAACTTTCCTAGATTACTAGTTGGATGGGTCTCTAAAAGGTTCCTGATTAATACAAAGATCACCTGCATCTAATTGTGTGTGTGTGTGTGTGTGCATTTGTAAGCATGTTGTAGCTTCAAAAACTTCTGTCAAATGGCAATGTAGAAAACCATGTGTAATTATTCTATTCTTTTGAATGTCTGAATCTCATATCTAAATTGACGCCATAGATTTGTTCCCAACACACATCATACCAATGTGTTAAAATATAAGTCATCATGACCCCTTTCAAATTGGGAAAATCTAGTGACATTCTAGATGCAAGATGTTAGCTTGAATACAAAATCTCAAAAATAAGATATCTAGATATTAGTTTACCTAATAGAATTATCCTAAGATTTATCTAAGATATTATTACGGTCCTTAGAAAAGTACTTGAAGAGATCTAAGATATTTGCATAGGATTATTATAGGCCTTAGGAAAAAATCTAAGATATGTAAGTATAATCCCTATAGTATTTGAACACTTGTCCACTTTATCCACCACATTTTAAGGAGGTGGAACAAGTATAAATAGGGGACTAGGCCCCTAATGTAGGCATCCACAAAAAGAGGCATCACATACAAGACAGTTATAGAAGGATCCTTAAAGAGTGGGAGAGAAGTCTCCCGCATAATTTTAAGAGATAATGTAGGCCTTATATCAATAATGTTGCCTACTATTTGTGCATTCTCGTGGAAGTCAAAAAAAAGTATTGCTTTTGGCATACACATATCTTCCTCTGTCACAACAAATTGTATCAGAATAAGGTTTTGGGATCCTTTCTTGAGCTAGCTCTCATTTATTCTTCTTAATCAGGGATTGAAGCATAGGGTTAACTCTGCCTGCACAGTGAGAGACTTTGAGATTTATTGGTCTCCAACCATGTCTTTTTAGTTAAGTGATGGTTCTTGCTAAGATACCATGACAAATCCTTTGGTCTCAACTAGTAACCTGAGAAGATCTATAGGAGCAATTATAGTACTTAGTGCACGCGTATCGAGTATTATTTGAAAGGGCAACATTTGTGGGATATCATTAGTGTTGATGCGAAAACGGCGCATATAGATCCAAAGTAGAAAAGAAGTGGGAGATTAAGGTAGGAAAGAGAATGTATATCCTCTTAGTCAGAATAGAGAATGCGTTTACATCAAATCAAGGATTGTCATATGCCAACTGATGCTTGGAGTGTCTTAGAAACAGTCTTCATAAAAAAGGAATGAGGCCAAGTTGCAATAATTGTACAATAAGCTCATGTCCATCAAACAAGGAAACATGACGTTGAGCATATACTTTACTTAAGCTAAATCCTTGTGTAGCGAAATTCATGAGATAGGTGCTAAAAGTGCAGTTAATGAGGCCAGAATGCATCGAATTATTACTAAGGACTTAGATCCCAAATATAATGGCCTTGGCACAATAATTTGGTGTTGGTAACTCAACCCTCTTTAATAGAATTAAGAAGTATCTTGATCAACCAGGAGGACCTAGATAAACAAATGTCTAAGTTCTTAATGAAAGAGGAAGAAAATACTCTATTCACAAAAAGGACAATGCCTCAAGGCGAAGGTAAGGTGTGAGAACGTACAATGGCATTAGAGAATCATTGAGAAGAAGGCAACCAAGGTGGCAACAAGGACAACATGTATGGGGTCCATCTCAAGGGGGAGCACATCAAGCTCAAGGAGAACGAGACAAAAGGAGATATTGTCGTTAGGAACATTGATGCTACGAATGTTACAAGAAATGACACTTTAGTTCGAGACTGCAAATCTTCTCTAGTGGACGATAGTACAGTTACTTTCACAAACAATGATAGTGAAGAAGATTGGGACTTCTAGGCATCTTTTACAATAGAAGAAAGTAATCAATTGATATAGAAGTAGCTATATCACGTGCCGAGCTCCTAAAAAAAACTGCTCTAGTCATGACGGGCAACAAATCCATCAACTATTGAAATGATTGGATTCTGGATTTTGGGTGCTCAGATCATATGACAGGAGACAAGAACAAGCTTCAAAGTATGACTAACTATAAGGGGATCTAGTTGTGGTGATGACAAATGACCCTAAAATATCGGTCACGCATATAGGTAACACTTTAATTGCTCCTTGATTCAGTCCACATCGAGTGCAACTACAGAATGTTTATCATGTGCCTAGAATAAAGAAAAACCTCTTGACACTATCCTAACTCATGTCTTCAAGAAACTATTTGGTCATTGGGCCTGATGATGTAAAGGCGTACCACAACCTCAAGCCTAAGTTTCCCCCACTTATGGAAGGAAGAATGTTGGAGTATGTGTAGGTGATGCCAGCCCAAGATGCATATGTAGACAAAACAAGAAAGAATGAGATAGTAGATTTATGGCACACAAGACTTGGTCACATAGGTTTCACAAGTTAAAAGTGATGATACAAAAGTCTATATTGAAGGGCCTTTCAGAACTTGAGACTCGACGTAACATAGTTTGTGCGGGGTGGCAACATGGGAAGGCGTATTAACTTCCTTATGAGGAGTTCACATTCAAAGGTAAGGAGTCGCTTGAGCTTGCAATCCAATGTCTTTTGTAAAATGAAGCAACCATCTATCATAGGATACAGGTACATGTTAACTTTATTGATGATTTCTAAAGATAAGTTTTTGTAAATTTTATGGAAGAAATATCAAAGGAACTAGACAAGTTTAAAGAGCTTAAAAATAAGGTTAAAAGTGAATTAGAACACAAAGCCAAGTTCCTATGTACAAATAAAGGAACTTCCTAAATACAAAGAGGTCGAGGAAAAGCTAGAGCAAAGACTTGAGGAGCACTCCAAGGCTGATCAGAGAGAATCAAATCATAAAGTAGTACCATAAAAAGAATCTATAGAAGGAGAAGGATATAAAGTTAAGACATCAAACAAGCAGAAGAGTCCATGAAAACAGGTATACATCATGTATATCTAGAAGAAGAACGGCTAAGTCAACTTGAAGACATAGTGGAAGAAGAAACCTCGAAGCCATAATTAGGAAGGTCTAGGAGAACACAAAACTGAATCCTAAATATACAAATACAATATTAGTAGAAGGCCAAACATTAAGGGATATACAAATACAATATTAGTACAAGGCCAAACATTAAGGGACCAAATACATGGGAAGAAGCATATCATAAGGAGTGACAAAAGGCAAGTGAGGATGAAATACAAGCTTTGATTTAAAATGAGACTTAAGAGTTAGTACCCAACCCTAGGGATATGAAATCAATTTCTTGTCAAATGGGTATACAACTAAAAGGTGACCCTAATAGCTTAATTGAAAGGTATAAAGCTAGGTTAGTGGCTTAAGGCTTCTTAGAGACGTATGGCACAGCTTATGAAGAAACATTCAGTCCAACAGAAAAAATCACCACTGTACATGTTCAACTAGCAGTAGCCTTCATCAAGTCTTAGAGACTTTGATAGATGGATGTGAAGAATGTCTTTTTGCATAGAGAACTTGATCATGAGATACACATGACCAACCTAAGGGGTTTGAGAGCAAGCATCATCCTTACTATGTGTACAAGTTAAAGAAGGCCTTAGTAGGGACTCAAGTAGGCCCCAAGTTCATGGTATCGAAAAATAGTTGAGTTCGTAGTCCATAGTGGCTACTTTATGGCACCAGTAAATTCCGGCCTGTTTGTGAAGGCTTACCAAGGGAGCATTGCAATACTGTTGGTTTATGTGGATGACCTTATTGTCATCGATGACAATGAAATAGAAATTTAGCAAACAAAACTAACCTCTCTATACGCTTCTAAATGAAGGATCTCAGTAATTTAAAATAATTTCTTACTCTTGAAGTTGAAATAATTAAGGTTGGGTTGTTCTTATGCTAATGTAAGTATGCTTAAGATCTTCTTGAAAAGGATGATACGCTTGAATACAAGCCAATCTCAACTCCTATAGAAGCGAACTCCAAGCTCTGTTCATGAGAACGGAAAGATGTTAAAGAACCATCAATAGATCGATAATTAGCAAGAAGTTTAATCTACTTTACGCTGACTAGGCCATACATTACTTACATTGTTGGTGTAGTATGTTGGTACATGCCAAGTCTGAATAAGCCTCACTTGGAAGAGGTCCAATGAATACTGAGGTACATTAAATGAGCACTTGATTATGGTCTATACTATAAGAAGCTTGACAAATTCAAATTAGTTGGTCACTACAATGTTGATTATGTTGGTGATCACTACAATCGTCATTTACACAGGTCACATGTTCAGCCTAAGATCAGTTGCTATATCGTGGTGTAGTAAAAGATAACGGGTTATATATTCATCCTACGATTAGTTGCTATCTCATCATGCAATAAGAGATAACTAACAATGTCATTATCAAGTAGAGAGACAGAATATCATGTAGCAAAAATGGTAGTCGAAGAATGTACATGGTTGCTACAGTTATTAAAAGATATTCACCAAGTTATTAATGATCCCGTGAAGTTACAGTGTGATAATCTCTCAGTCATATGTCTAACAGAAAATCCAGTGTTTTATGCTGTGAAAAAGCATGTGGAGGTACATTATGAATTTTATGGGAGAAAGTATTCGAAGGAGAGATCCACATAGAGCACAAACAGACATAAGATCAAGTTGCTGATATCTTCACTATGGCGCTCAATAGTGGAAAGTTCGACGAATCTCAAGTAAGACTTAAGATGATTCAAAATATAGTATTGACCAAAAGTAGATACTGAGGGGAAGTGATAAAATATTAGTCATCATCACCCACTTTTAATGAAGAAAAATCTAGTAACATTCTAGAAGAAAGATATTAGCTTGAATGCAAAAATCTAGAAAACAAGAAATATAGATATTAGCTTACCCTAGAGAATTATTTGAATATTTACTTAACATATTGTTGTACCTACTAGAAAAGTCCTTGAAGAGATCTAAGATAATTGCATAGGATTATTCTAGGCCTTAGATAAAATCTAAGATATGTAAGTATAAACCGTATAGTTTTTGGACACCTACCCACTTTCTGAATCACACTCTAAGGGAGTGGAACAAGTATAAGTAGGGGACTAGGTCCCCATATGTAGGCGTGCACAAAACGATATACATCATGTATAAGATAATTAGAGAGGGTGTAATAGCTGGGATTCTTAATCTAGGGCTGACTATTTGAGTTAATAGTTTCATTATCTTTGCTCTATTTGTTTGGTCATGTTAGATTAATTGTATCCTGATCACATTACGCGATTGTATGAAATTAGTGGACTCGTTAAAAGTTAAGTCGAGGCGTAGTCACTTAAAAATTGGCAAGTCGAAATTGGATCGAGATGAAGCGAAACCAGATGATTTAGGACCGAACCTAGTTTAACAAATGAGACTCAACAACCAAAATAAACCAAACAAAAAAAAAGAAAACAAAGGGGGTTGAGGCCCCCTTCCTTCTTTGCGAAACAGAGGCAACGAGGGGAGCGGGGGTTCTGCTACTAGGAACCCCGCTAACCCTAACTTACGACGCAAAGAGAGACTCGAGAGAGAGCAGAGGGCGTGGCGGTGGCGCCGCCCTAGTTCGCAATAGCAGCTGCAACCCCAAACCCGGCTGGTGAGAGAAAGAGAGAAAGAAAGACTCGGCTAGCAGAGTAAGAGAAGCGACAGTAGGTCCAGACATGGGTTGCGATAGTGGGCATGGCGGCGACAGCGACTTTGCTGGCCATCTAGTTGTACATTCGTCACTGGTGAAGAGAGACATACAGATCAAGTGAGAACGAGGGTCCAAGGGTTAGGGTTCTAAAAACCCTCAGCCACCACCATGACCACCATAGACGGCCTAACTAAAAGGTTAAGAGAGTGGGAGGAAAGGGCATACAAACAGTAGCAGCCACAAGGCCCGGACAGCAACAGGGAGGAGGTTAGGGGACTCGAAATTCAGCTTCAATTAGCCAAATTAGCCCATTAGTTGGGTCCATTAGCATGGAGTCAAGGTGGGTGGTTCTCAATTCCCTAAACTATTAATAATTTACAAAATATTTAAGAGTTAATTATGGAATTTGATTTGGTAGCTAGAATGGAATTTTGATGAATTGACAACCCATGGAAAGTAGGCGAAATGTTTGGGGTGAAATTGAGATGATTTCAAGGATTGTTGTAGACGGTGCTGTGAGGAGGGAGTTGGGGTTATGTCAAAATCTGTGAAGTTATGAAGTGTAATGTCGTGTTTTGATGCTATGTACTACTTGTTATTTGCCTAAATCTAGGTGTAGCATGTTGCTTGATTGAATCATGGTGCTGCTAGCCTTTAATTCAGGTGCTTACTATGAGTGTATTTCGTAGCTGAATTCTATGCCAAAATGCTGCAATCTCAGCTATTTCAAATCGCTTGTTTTCTTTAAAGGTCTCGTACTGAATAATTTGTGAATTAGGAGTCATTCTGATTGAAGCTTGGCTGATTCACTTTAAGCATGCACTACCATTCTTGCATTAATGCTTTCGAATAATTAAATTCTTCAAGTAATTGGTTTAAGAGTGGGTCGTTCGTTACCATGACTAAAACAATGTCTTAATTACTTAAACAACTGACTTGAATCTTTAATAACCCCTTAATTGATTCTCGAAGTTACTTAAATATGTGAATAAGTTGGAAACCATGCGACTTACGAATGAATATGTTTGTATTATGCTTGAAGACCTGCATTAACAAGTATATATGTGAACTACTATGGTACAGCAAGCATGTTGAGTTTTATGGTTGGTAATGACTATAGACCATTTGTTTGATAAGGATGCTTTTAAGTGAACCTGACCATGAGCAAGTTGTAGGCATGTAAGCTTTTAAGAAAAGTTTTAATGACATTTCCTTTGAAAAGTGAATAAGTGTTTAGTTATTAACTCGTTTAGAAGCATGTTTTGACAAGATGGATAGTTATATGCTTTTTAAAAGTCAAATGACCTTATTAATGTGTTTTAGCCTTCATGAGAATGAAAGTGGCATTGTCGTGATGGAATGGGAGCTTTGAGATAAAATGTGTTTAAATTGAGATGCATCTGAAATGTTTTGGGCTAGGAGAACAGTGCTAAGTGCTTGGACAAATGTTTAGGGAGCAAACCCGGTATGCGAGAACCCTAATTTCTAGGCAGCTAGACCTAGAAGTAGAACCCTAGAAGACCCTGGCGAGGGTAATGGTCCATTGATGATGAGAATTCTCGGGGATAATGTGAAGGGCGAGTGTAGATATCCCCTACGAGTACGAATAAGAGACTCTGATGCCCCTCAAAACGATTTCGTACCTCTTATGTGATGGAAACTTTTTGTTCGAAGACTATGTTAGTGCGAAGATTTCAAAAAGTCCAAGCACTCTTGCAAATGAGCTTTTATTGAGTTCTAAGTGATTTTCCAGCAAATAACAACTGTTCTAGAAATGCTTACTTCAGTTTATGTAATGGTCCCTACCTTTATACGTTAAACCCAATCTCTTACCAAAACTAATATCACTTGATGATTTTAATTGAACTCCTTGATGATAGGTGTTTATGTGCGAAGTAAGTGCTATATTGTTCTCTATGCCTGAATTTGTGTGTGAGTCAGTTTACTTTTGAGTTTGGTATGCCTGCTATGTGATGCTAAGCAAGTACTCATCTATACTAAAGTACAAGAGACATAGGTTAGGCTAGTTGGGAACTTTTGCGTATCAAATAGACGGAGATTAGGAACATCTTTAAATCTTAAGGTTATTGAGGCAATAACGAATATGGGAGACCCAATGTGATTATTATCTGATATTAAATTTCAAACGTGTGTGATTGCTACTTAAAAGTGTTACATGCAACTGTTTTATTTTTGTCGGGGTTGAGGATCACTCATTGAGAGTGTGGTACCTCACCCCCTCTCTATTTTCTTTTTACTAGGTTTTTGATGTGACAGGTAGAAGTTCATTTACATGTGCCAAGTTGGAGTCTCCCCTTGCTTCGAAAAAGGGTTTTGTGCACATATACACGTAGCCTTATGAGTTTAATGATGTAATGTAATGTATTCCTAAATTTTAAAATGTATGTAAATAAGGTACTTAGGTTCATGTATTGCATAATAAATAGTAGTCGCTCTGTATGGCTATATAGGACAACCATCTAAATAGTAAGTCATTCGTTTTAGTTGAAGTTAGCTATTTTGGGATATAAAACCCCAATGCTCCATATGTGTGATCCGTTGAGTTGTATCTTTCCTTTTCTTCTTTATTATTGAACCTTATTATTTGGTATACTCTAGGCATGTGGCCCGTAGAGGTGTGGACTCCGATGTGTAGTTGTTGATCTTCTTTTGGTGTTCTTTTATGCTTTTATTAACTGCAGGGACCTAATATAAGGTTTTAACCCTAGGAAATGGTTAGTTTTTAGGCAAAACTCTATCCTTTTCGCTCCAGATTTTATGAAATCACCAATACTTCTTGCCCTAGGGTTGGGAGTGTTATAGATGGTATTAGAGCAAGGTCCAACGACCACATGCACGACCTAAGTCTTACATTTCATATAGCTACCTAGGAGCGTGTTTGTGATGATGCAACATATGTCGTGCGTTTTTGCATAAATGTCTTTTTGGTGTGAACGTTGGTGAGTTTGATTAGCTATGTGTAACTTGAGTAACCTGATTAATTGAATAGATGAGCCATTTACTAGAGTATAGGTTGATTACTTGTATTCTTATGAATAAGCTAAATGTTGGCTCATTCAAAAATTATTTTGTGTATACACCTTGGTAATTTAAATCGAAAGTTTAAAGTACGCTTAGTTTGAACTCAAACAATTGGGAATGTTTTAACTCCAAGCTCATTCTTTTCCCTTTATATATGATGTACTCCTTGGCCCTTTAATGGAGTGAGCATACGTACTCAAAGATGGTAAAGAGAAAGTTAGGCAACGTTAAACCATTCTCCATTTCTCAAAACATGAAGATTTTGAAATATTGAGTTCTTTTCTGATGATTGAATTAGCTTTTGCTCCCATAATCGAAACTTGCATCTATTTTGAGGAAATGCATAAGTTAAATTTATGAGTGTGTAGTCTTATGCATGAGCTTTGATGTTATTTATGGGTGTATACATGCAAGATGTGCATATCTCTAGATTTATTAATGATGAACTATTGAGAAGGAAGATAGAGTTTACTTTCTATGTTGATAGTCTTGCTAGATGATTACCCCCTTTTGAGAATTCTGAATTGTTTTAATAAAAAATAAGTGAGGTCTCTATGTGCCTACTTGCAAATCTGGGTGATAAATAGAGCCTTGTTGATTAATGCTTAAGTGTTATCTAAGCATCCTGTATCTTTGTCATTGTTACACATATATGGTCATGATGTAGACTTGTTCCTTACATGAAAAGTATCTCTTGTTTTCCACCATGCAACTACCAATACTCACTAGTCACCTAGGCATCATGCTTACTGTCATATGTGATGTTACTCTTGTTATGGGATTAATAGCATCATGGTTATATCAAACTCCAATACACCTAAAAAGGAAACAACAGGAATAACCTGAAAAACTTTGGAACTATTGTACTACGTTTGTCACCTTCTGGTTGAAGAGCCACACCTTTCCTGTACATTCTTAAGCATTAACATTGAGTGTAGAAGCCAAAATGCCCTATAGTATAAGGTAGAACCTCCCTTTCGTACTATAAGTCCATAAGACTCCTACAACCACCCTATGGGACACAAGTGTCATGACGCCTCAATGTATATCTATGAGGCTGTTAATGCCATTGTTACCTTATCGGTGGCTAGATCCTAACAATTTTGGACAAGCCTCACTTGATTCTAGGTTGTAGATGAGGGTTGCACTCATGTATACTCATCTAGATATCCTTCCGTGGGACACTACTGCGAGCCTGAATGTTTAAAGCATAACCATGGCATTATGCACAACGTAAAAGCCATGGAAGCCAATATAGTTACTTGAATTCGTATGCATGGTCATTTATATGCTTTATAGATGAATTGTATGGTGGATACACTTCTTGGTGTTTACTTGACTTGAGTTTGGTTAAGCATGTGGCTGAATTAGCCAAATGATTTAACTTTTGTAACTCGTAGCATGAACCTCTAAGTCGTTGTTTGCATTCCATGAATTCTTTGATCTCATGTTATAGTTGAATAGTTGCATACACGCATATTTAAAGTATGATGTCACGATCATAGGAGGTTGCATTCATATATTCTTGCCCTTGTATTCTATGTTTTATTAGATGGCATACTAGTGTACCCATGCCCATACTTAAACTTTTGACACGAAGGCTTATAAATGAATGTGTATGAAACAACATTCAGTATGGCTCAACTGAATGCCTTGGCATGATATGACTAAGGTACCTTATACTATGTTTTACGCTATACGTGTCATGTTCCTTGGGGTGGTTTTCATATGAGATTGTAGAGTGGTATTGTGCTAACCATTATGCTTGTTGTCACCACTATTTTATTATACTGTGGTTATTATGCATAACTTTACCTCGACTTTGGGTACATTGTGATTGGGATGTCGTGCTATTATTTTGCATATTACCACTACTGTTTTTGAACCAAGAAACAATATGTACATATCTGTGTGCTTGCTTATAAGCATTTTGAGTAAAATGTAAATGCGCTAGGTGTACTCATGGCCATAACGAACGTATACGAACAATTAGTGTGGAATATGATTACGGATGTGAATAATTGAATTTTATGACATGATGTGACCTGTTTGTGCTAGGGTATGTTCTTTGGATAATCTACTTGGGATAAAAGGGGGCTTAGATTTGAGCCTATGAGCATAGCACTCTATTTGCACATTTCCATGATTAGGAATAATTAGTTCTAAACAAAGAACCAATGGCAAACATTATGATTGCTAGACTATAATTGCATTATTGATCCATGAACATGGTAGCTGATCTATCAACTCTAGGTACCATGTTGAGTTATTTGGTGAGTAATGACTGTAGACCATTCGTTTGATATGGATGCTTTTAAGCAAAACTGGGCATCAATAAGTTATAGGCATATTAGCTTTTAAGACAAGTTTTAATGACATTTCCCTTGAAAACTGAATGCGTATTTGGTCATTAACTCCCTCAGAAGCATGTTTTGACAAGATGAATGGTTGTATGCTTTTCAAAAGTCAAATGACCTTACTAATGCGTTTTAGCCTTGTTGGAATGAAAGTGCCATTATCGTGATGTAATGAGAGTTTTGAGACAAAATGTGTTTAAATTAATATGCATTTGAAATGTTTTGGGCTGGGAGAATGGTGCTAAGTGCTTGGACAAATGTTTAGGGAGCAGACCCGGTATGCAGGAACTTTAATTACTAGGGAGTTAGACTCATAAGTGGGAACCCTACAAAACCCTAACAAGCGTAATGGTCCATTGATTATGAGAATTCCTGGGGATAATATGAAGGGCGAGTGTAGATCTCCTCTAGGCCACTATAGATCTCCCTTATGAGCATGAATATGAGAATCCGATGCCCCTCAAAACGATTTCGTACATATGATGTGATGCAAACTCCTCATTTGAGGACTATGTTAGTGCGAAGATTTCAAAAAGTGCATGCACTCTTAAAATAAAGCTTGTATTGAGTTCCAAGTGATTTCCAGTAAATAACTGTTGTTTTATAAATGTTTACTTCAGTTTATGTAATGGTCCCTACCTTTTATGCATTAAATCTAATCTCTTACCAAAATGAATCTCACTTGGTGATTTTAATTGAACTCCTTGATGATAGGTGTTTATATCCGAACTAAATGCTCTACTATTCTTCATACCTAAATTCATGCGTGAATTAGTGTACTTTTGAGTTTGGCATGCCTGCTATGTGATGTTAAGTAAGTGCTCATCACTACTAAAGTACAAGAGACATAGTTTAAGTCAGTTGAGAACTCTTGTGTACGAAATAGACGGAGATTAGGAAGATCGTTGCATTTTAAAGGTTGTTGGGGGAATAACAAATATGGGAGACCCAATGTGATTATTATGCGATATTAAATATCAAACGTGTGTCATTGCTACTTAAAAATATTACATGTAACTTTTTTGTTTTTTCTCGAGGTTAAGGATCACTCACTGAGTACATGGTAGCTAAACCCCTCTCTATTTCCACTTTTCCTAGGTTTTTGATGTGACAGGTAGAAGTTGGTTTACATATGCCAAGTTGGAGTCTCCCCTTGCTTTGAAAAAGGGTTATGTGCACATATATACGTAGTCTTATGAGTTTATTGATGTAATATGATGTATTTCTAGATTTCTAAATGCACGTAAATAAAGTATTTGGGTTCATGTATTGCATATTAAATAGCAGTCACTCTGTATGGCTATGTAGGCTAACCATCTAAATAGTAAGTCGTTCGTTTTAATTGAAGTTAGTTGTTTCTAGGATATAAACTCCAGTGCTCCAGATGTGTGATCCATTAAGTTGTATCTTTTATTTTCTTCTGTATTATTGAACCTTATCATTTGGTATGCTCTGGGTATGTAGCCCATAGAGTTGTGGACTCCGAGGTAGGCTTATTTTGGTATTCTTTTATGCTTTTATTCATTGCAAGGACCAATGTAAGGCTTTAAGTTTAGGAAATAGTCAGTTTTTAGTCGAAACACTATCCGTTTCGCTCCAAATTTTAAGAAATCACTAATACTTCTAGCCCTAGGATTAGGAGTGTTATAGAGGTGTCCTTAAAGAGTGAGAGTGAGGTCTCCACATAGTTTTGAGGGATAGTGCAAGTCTTGTATTAATAGTGTTGCCCACTTTTTGTACATTCTTTTGAAATTACAGTAAAAGTATTGCTTTTGGTATGTCACTTGCCTTTTTCTTTCTCAACACAATGTTAGTATGACATTAGTACCTTATGTGCCTGGGTAAGGTACCTGACACTTGGATATGGATATTGACACTTGAACATTCATTTTAGATTAACAATGCACAAAAATTTTCAAAACTGTGGCCTAATTAGACAGTTGACCCATGTTAGGTCTAGCACTCCAACATCAGAGTAGCTGAGTCTGAGCAACAATGACTCAATGATCCACATCTACAAATGCAAATGTATAAATTATAGGGTTGACCCATTACTTAAGTGGACCGGTTCAGGCCAGCAATATTTCTTAATGAGCTGAGTCGAGCCATGGGTCTAATGACTTGACCCACCTACTACCCGCCCATTTGCATTGAATACGAAATATGAAAGTCTATACTTCTCCAGACTGTTGAAAATAATTGCAAATTTCATTGCCCTAGCTGAAGCATGTATCTTTAGTTTGATGAACTCCTAGCTCATCATTAACCACCAAAGGAATACTACTAAAAAGACCCCCAATTTATTGATGGATAAAATATTATAGCCCACTTTCTTGATTGATAGAATATTTATTTGTTAATGTGTAAAGCCTATGGCTGGGATTGCAATGTAAAGGCTGATGTAATTGGCTTTTCAAAAATTACAACCGCACCACCCCCTGTTAAGACACTTGTAATCATTTTCGGGCAAAATTTTAACGGCGAACTTGACTAGTATGACCTTGGTTTTCGCCCGACATTGTCTTTGTTTCACAACTTGAGTCGGCCTACTTAATTCTTTAATTGGGCAACCCATTAAGGGCCTGACCCTTTTAAGGAATTAGTGGGTTTTGACCCTTTTTTCTGGGCTGATCCAGTGGACACAACGGGGCCCCTACCCATTGCTCAAGCTTGCTGACGAACCAACCTTTTCAAAGCTAGGCATATTTGTGAAAGTAACAATCCGTCACGTAAACACATATAGATGCATTTTGTTTAGCAGAAAGCCGCGGAAAAATATGATAAGAGCGAACGAAATGCCTCTTTTAAGGTTTTTGCAGTTGGGACTGTTGAAGACCTTTCTCCCCCATACCCGCCAACTCGACAGCATCAGCAAACAATGGCATTCTTAGCATTGAGAAGGATTTTGAAAACAATGTGATTAGTTGCATCTGTGACGTCCTAAACAGGTACAATGAGGACGTGGTAAAAGATGTTACTGCCAAGGGAAACAACGCTGCTCCTTTAAAGAAAGGAAGAAAGAAGGAAAAGTGTTTGACACTTTAGTCCCAGGAGGTAGGACCGCTCAACCAAAAGGTGCACAAGTTTGTAAAAATAATAATTTAGCACCCTAAGTTAAAGGGTTGAATAGTTTTGTACTTTTTCTTAACAACAATTTCTAAAAATTATATGTTAACCTATATGTTATCCCATAAAATCGAAAACCTTTACAGTTTTACTAGCTTTTGTGGGTTTTTTTAAAGAAACTATGCTAGTATTTATGGATTTGGGCACCCTTTAACATCTATCATCAAACTATTACTGGAGCGTGTGCTAATGGGCCGGAAGTAGATTGCTTGAGTTTAGTTGCAAATTTCCACTTTGATGAAGGATATGACTTGATTTAAAGGCTAGGCCACCAAGCAAGCCTAAGGATCCACCAAGAATTGCTTAAAGGCAATGCCACCTACAACTCTATAAAGAATTCCACTCAAGACTCACCACCTTTTGTGAAAGGATAAAGAGAACTCAAGATTTTGAGAGAAAATGAAAGCAATAGCTTCTTTGCATAAATATTCAACTATCCTTTCTACATTCTAAGGCTTCCCCTTATATAGGAGAGCTTCACAAGGCTTCAAAATGCAGCAAAACAAGGCCTTGGTCAACCATAAAGCAAAGGAGGGAACCAAAAAGCAACAAACAAAAGCTGAAAAGTGTTTTTTACTTTATGTCAGCACTTTTCAGTTTACATAGGTCAACTTTAAAAAGCTATATCTCCTAGGTTTGTTGTCCAAATGAGCTGAAAAAGGACTTGTTCGAAAGCTATAGACGTCAGATTTCAGGAGCCTGATGTTTCACTCCATTTGGAGCAGCCGTTTGGGAGATATGAGGAAAAATGTACAGCATATGCTGGCTGGCAGTATTTTCAGTTTACAGGGTCAACTTTAAATAGCCATATCTCTTAGGTTCCTTAGCCAAATCTGATGAAATAGACCTTCCTAGAAATCTTAGGAAGTCATATTTCACGTGGTTTAAGTTTCAGTTACTTTGGAGCTACCGTTTGGGAGATATAAGGAAAAATGTGCAGGTGGTGCAGACTGGGCAGAAACTGCAGCATGTGGGAAAAGACTCCACTTGACCCATGACCTATTGCCTTGGCCTAGAACTCTTTTTATTCCCTTTTAGCTAACATAAGAAGGTTCCCAAAAAGTAGGTTTGCAGCAAATTAAACCCATTCTAAGCTTGATTAATTAAGCCCACAAAACCGGGTTAAAACCGGGCTAATTTACCGTTAGCATACAACTTGCTGTTTTTGGTCTTCTTTATTATCTCCGAGGGTTTAACTTCATTTTAATGGACTAAACCCTTTATAAGACCCCGTGACCTTCCCAAAATAGAAGCGGAATGCATCCCAAAGGTTTAGGATGATGTTGAAATTGGAGCTCCAAATCAGCACGAGGGCCAAGTCCCCTTTGATGGAGCTTGTGAGCATTAAGGAGGAGTTGTGAGTCCTCTTGGACTTGAATAGGCATGGCAATCGCTTCAATTACTGTTATCAAAACTTACTTGAAGATGTCATTTATGTCATATGTATACATAGAACGCAGCAATTTTTAAATAACCAAAAAAATTAGATAAAAACAAAAAAAAATTCCATTTGGGTGTCAAAATAATTTCTGGAACACCAAAATCTATTTCTAGCTAGAACTTTCTGCTAACTAAAAGACTACATTATTCATCCATCTTTCAAAATCCTAGGGCACTAAATTATTATTTTTAGAAACTTCTGGACCACTTTGTTCACATGACATGATTCAAAGTACTGAGCTGTCAATTAGTCACAGAAGAAACCAACACCTCTTATTTCAAGCCTCAGTCTCCCATCTCAATATTTGGTGCTTATTTATTTATTTACATACTTGAACTTGACAAATTGGTCTCTTGGATCAGATTAAGTTCTGCTGATGTCTGAAAATTAAGTTCTGCTGATGTCTATTTCAGGTAAAATATGTTTTTTGTTCCCAATCAAGGGTTTGTCTAGCGTTAGTTAGTCCAATAAGTTTATCTTCAAAATGCAAGTTAATTTCTCTTACAAAATATTAGATTGCTGCTGTCTCAATTGAATCAAAATCAGACTGCATTCTTCCTGGCTTGGGCAGTTGGATTCTGGATCACTTATGTTAGATGGGCCAAGTAGAAGAAAGCTTTACAAGGTCCTTCATCATTGTAGGTTGCAACAGAAATCAAATCACTTTAAGTCCAACTACATTGACATTACCCATGGCTGATATGATACCTGGATTGGCCAAAATTTGACCGAGATCAATTTTAGGATCACAGGCTACAATTTCTGCAAGGACAACCTCAACTGACTTCCCTACCAGGAATATCACCTTCTTTGGTGAGTGATTGTTTTCTGCCCTAACGTAGTCTTCAACCAACTCTACCATGTCTGCAGATAGTGATATTAATTATTGGTAAGTCATTCTAACAGCAGGAAGAAATGAAAGTATCATGAAAAAATTTATGTAAAAATTAATTCACTCATATAGCTATAATTTCATACAAGGGTCTCCAATCCTGGAATGAACTTATCCATTAACGACAGTAACGAATGGCCATGATAACAGCAGGAATGATCATGATAAAGTGGTGGAGGTATTTTTAGAAAAATACTCAGCTCATGACTCATGAAGGTGCAGATTCATCAATCAAGTTGATTGGTGCAGTCGACTAGGTTTAGCATGGGTTTTATATACTTACCCTACACTTTTGCTTCTTTTTTTTTTAAAGGAGAAGGGGTTTCCTACACTTTGTTTCTACTCCCCCAAAGTATTACTCTTCGCCTCCATGGTATAATCCAATTCAAAAAATAGTTCCTCCATATTTAATGTTGATATTGTCAAATACATCAATTTTAATTGCCCCTTTATGTTGCCTGATCTCATTTTTTTCAATGAATACTCAAAAACTTGAAACTTTGAATAATCAAGTAGCTTCTTTTTTTGAGCTGCTGGAAAACCATTTTCATTTTTCAACCATACACCATTCAACAAAGAAGTTCAGGTTTACTTTCACATACAGATTAATTTGACAATACAAACGAGATGGACTAATAAAGGTACCAATACGGTGAACATACCATAAATGCTCATTACACTTTGGCCCTGTTTGGTTGCATCAGCTGTTTGATAAAAAAGAGCTGTTTGGCACCTCTTTAGCTGTTTTGACAAAGTCAAACAGCTAAAGAGGTGTTTAGTAAATAGCTGTTTCAAACAGTTGTTTTACCCCAAACAGCTGTTTTACCCCAAACAGCTAATCTTAATAGCCTTTTGGGAACAACTTTTTATTGAAATTACGATACTACCCAGAAGTTCAAGAAAATTACACCCATGCCATTAATTAACCTTTCCTCTCCCTGGCAGTTCATTTGAACATAGGGGCAATATTGAAATGTTATCAAATATACATTCCAGAAACAGCTAACTTTACCAAACACTTTTTTTGCAAACAGTTAATTCAAACAGCTAATGCAAACAGCTAAATCAAGCAGCTAACAGCTAACACAAACAGCTAACAGCTAACAGTTGTTTACCAAACAGGGCCTTTGTCTTGCTTATGAGACGGCAAAAACTCCATGAGCGTTCCCTAATTTATGGAGGTTAGGTGTGCCCAATACGTCAATATGTGTGCAATCTTACGACCAGCCTTTCCTCCCGAGGCGCTGATAATTCCAAGGAGAAAATCTCCATATCCACAGCTAGGGGTGGGCAACGGAGCGGGTCGGGCCGGACTGGGTCAGTCCATTAACAAACCGGGCCCGGCCGGGCCCAACAAATTTGTTAATGGGGTTGACTGGGCCAAATGAACCCGGCTCGCCCATGGCCCATCCATTATCACCAATGAGTATTTTTGGTGAGTTAATTTTCCAACTAAAATCTCTATAATTTTCCAATCAAACTAAACTAGTCCAAATTCAAAGTTAAAAAATACACAACCAAACTAATAAATGTGTTGGGTTGAGTCGCTCATGGGCGGCCCGCTTTGGGCCCGTTTAAAAACAGAGCAAACTTACTCTAAAAAATGGTATATAATAATTATTGTCTTGTACAAAGTATTGGTAATAAATTTAACTAATTCGAACATGTAAAATTGTGTGCTAAGTAGGTTGAAAAATTAATGGATCACTAAACGGCCGTTAATGGGCCGGCTCAGTCTGGCCCGTTAATATGTCTTAATGAGCTGGCCCAATATTAACCTAGTCTATTATTGACCCGGCCCATTATTAACCTTATTTTAAACGGTCCGGCCGCTTAATCCAATGGATACCCGGTCCATTACCATCTCTATCCACATCTATTTTTGCATGATGACTAAACTGGTGAGGAACCATGGATCCTGCTTCTTTAAGTGACAACATCGTTCCGTTCTTCACTTTTTAGCCCTTCGTTTCACAGTTGCATAATAATTTTTTTTTACATTTTTATACTTCTATTTATTAAAAACTAAACTTGAATTTATTTGTTTCATAAATTGTTTTTGTTCCTATATTTTCATTGGTTCGTTTTGAGTAAAATTATTGGATAAAAATTTGTTATTGTAAGACGCTAATATTGTGCCAATAACAACACAAGGATTGACATAAAAAAGCCATTGATGTTAGCATTTTTACGAAAGTTTGTTTTATATAAACATAATTATAACTTGCACCAAAAAAGCACAATGATAGCGCATACACACCAGGATATTTTAAAGTATTCTTAAAGGATCAATATCTTAAGTTTTGTTTTTAGCTGGCAAACAAAATCTATTTTATATTTAAAACTTAATAATTTGTTCAGAACCTTCAAACAATAGTTTAATCATACCATCTAACATCATTAATTATTTAGTGGATTGAGAGTTGAAACTAAAGAAATTTTGTTATTAAGTTAGTTATTACAGTCATCCAATAATTATTGAATTTATTTTACAATTAATCTAATAATCAAATTATTATTTTTTACCATTATTTTAAAGAAAGATACTAAATTATGCACCATTTTATAAATTTTTATAAAAAATTTTACAATTCAATATTTAAAATGAGTCGATATATTGTATGAGTATCAAATTCTATGATTTTTATGAACGGTTTGAATGATCTTTCATTAAATAAATAAAAAATTAGTAAAAAGGCAATACCTATCTGTTACACCTAGACCCAATTCCCCCAAGCAAACATTCACTAGAATATCCACCTTAGCAAATTAATTTTTTAAAAGGAAACAGTACGTCCTCCGTCAAATCATGCATTTTTTTCTCGTTTTGGTTTGAAATTTGAGCTTTGCTCCATAATTCATCGCTCTTTCTCTCTTTCTCGCTCTTCTACCCTTCTCTTCCATTTCTCTCTTAAAAATTTCATTCTATTCTGTGTACAAAATTTGATATATACAATCGATGTTCATGAAATAATTGAAGTATAGAATTGTGAACAATGAGACAATCGAAGGAGCACAAGTATTGCCGTATTGGAAACAAATCAAGCAATGACAAATCATACAGATGAGTAACTTGAAGCACATATACTTTTCCTTTTTGTCTTTCTCGCGTGTTTAGAATTTTGGAAAGATGTTATATGTTTAACATCTTCTTTGTGATAGAATTTTGGGAACGTGAATCAATTATTAAAATTTAAGGGTTAGTGGTCCCTTCATGACTATTGATCTAGTGTTGAACTTTCTTTTGCAATTTGTATAAATGATTAAATTTGTGTGTCTAATTAGATTATTCACGTTTGTTCATTATTTTTAGAATGCATGTTCATTTTCAAAAAAATTTCATTTAAAAAAAGAAAAACAATGTTCAAAGTTTAAAGCTTGACTTGGAAATGGGAATTATGTGATGAATAAATGGGTAGTTAGATTATAATTGTTCAATATGATTTAGTTTAATTTAAGTTTAGGTTTAAATACCTGACGTATGTTGTTCATCAGAGTTGGACATGGTTTGAAACATTGTTCAAGATTTGATTTTAAATTTTTCTAGCTGCAATTTTTAATTGCTCAATTATTGTCAAATGTAGTACTCGCATTAGATATGAACAATTTTAGTGGACAAATTGAAAGAGTTGGTTGAACAAGAGGGAGGGTTCATTGTGAGGATCTATATGCGTTAAGACACTTGTTCATTATTTTATTTTAATTTATGTATCTAATTAGGTTATTCATTTTCAGAATTTATTTATTTTTCTAAAAAACAATGTTCACGTTTAAAGCTTGACATGGAAATGGGAATTATATGGTGAATAAAGGTGTGGTTAGATTACAATTCTTCAATATGGCTTGGTTTAATTTAAATGTAGGTTTAAAAATCCTACTTCCTTTTTGTTTATGAGGTTTGGACAAGGTTGGAAACATTGTTTATGATTTGATTTTAAATTGTTCCAGCTTCAATTTTTAATTGTTCAATTTTTCTTAAATGTAGTTCTTGCAATATATGGAGTGAGCCTAAAGTGTTTTCTCATAGAAAAATCATTTTAGAATGTAAGCAACAATTGGTATGAGAACAATTTTACTAAGTACAACATTTTGAAAGACCATACTCATCGACATTTTATTTATGCTTTCCAACTTCAGCAATGGAATCGACGTGCCAACAAGTTGTAGAATTGCAACCAAATAAGGTTGACCTAGTGAAAATGATTTCAAGATCAGAAGATGAAACATTTCAAATCCACAATAATTATGCGTGCCGAATGGGGTTTAGGGTTCAGTATAACAAAAGCCACTATAGAGCAAGACGTAAAGAGATATTCATGCGACAGTTTTGTTCCCAGAAGCAGGGGAAGAAAAAGAATAATGGAAAAAGGTGTAAACATTACACCAAACTATATAAACATGAGAATAGATTGTAAAACATATATTCAATTCCATGTTAACCAAAATGTGACATAGACTGCCACCAAGCACAAAACTGAGCACAATCACCCATGTGCAGTCCAAGAAAGACACCTCTTGTGTTCACATCAAATTATGAACATATTTTTATTTGAATTATGTTAAAGATTTGATTCATTAATAAATAGATATGTTACGCTATTAAATAATTTTCTTTTGTACCAGAGTAAATTTGATTAAGTTGTATTGAAATAACATATTTGACACCTACTCAAACAATTGCTGAAAGTACTCAATTATCTTATTTTGTTATTAAATAGTGGTATTCATAAACATCATTTTTTTCAACAAATGAATGATACATGTTTTTGTTATGAACAAAGCTACAAGAAGGATTTTCAATAAGAGATTGTTTATCCTTATATCCAAGTATTGGCATAGAAAATCAAAAGCCAAACAATTATGTTGGAATCTATTAAATCGGAATCATTAACGAAATTCTGAACGACGTACCAAGTTACCTTAGTTGACCGGTAAGAACAATTTGTACTCAATTTTTAATCATTCCAATCAATCGTGCATTCTTGTCAAACTAAGCATTGTTGAATGGAATTGTCAAAAGTATTAAACAACCATTGAGAATAGTGTTCAACAATCATTTTCATTACCTTATTTTATTTGTGAACAATTTTGTGGTTGAAGGCGAACAAACCTCACATTAGTTATGAACAATTTAAGAGAACGGCCAATAATGTATTTATATGTTTTACATATAATTCAATATTTATAGTGAAAATATTAAACAAACCTAAATTGAGCAGTCTAAATATCAAAGTAAAAGTTCCACACAACAAAAGTTTTAACTTTTGAATAATATTGATGTTATAATTTAACAACTAAGGAGCCAAACAGTTTAATGTATTTATATGTTTTACTTGTCATTCAATATTTATCATGAAACAGTAACTAAATTTAAAATTGAGCAACCTAAAGATCAAAATAAAAGTTTCTCAAATCAATATTGAGGTTAAAGATGAACAACAAAGGAGCCAAATAACAATTCCCTATAGAGTTTGGTTGGTAGAGTTTTAAATTTTAATTGTGAATGATTTTAAAAATGAACAACTTTGTTACATAGAATTTAATAGGAATAATAATTTATGTACTATTTTACATGTCAATGATTTTATTCATGGTACAACAATTAACAACTTAAGCGGACTATAAACGATATAATCACCTCGATAACATGACAAATTACCTTTCTAAGTGTTACTCATTTAGATCTATTACTCTCACACCACATCTCCTCCTCTTAACTAAAATTTAAGAAAAGCCTTGGTGCAAAACTTTTACTTTTGAACAATTTGATCTAATAAAATGAACAAACAATGTTTTCCTGCCCACATGCCATCCCCATCGAATTTAAATCCAACATCAATAATTCATTTTAATAATATATTCTGCTTTGTAATCTTATATTTTCCTTTAAATTTGTATGTAAGCTATCACTCTAAAAGAATAGTTGAATCCCAGACTAGCCTCCTTTTCGGACTATATATCACTCCAAAAAGGTATTGAGTTTCATAATAATTTAAACTAAGACTGACATCTTCTTTTGACAATATACCACTATAGTCATAAAATCAAGATGCCACCTAGGAAAATTTGTACATGTCATCACTAAAGGGTACGTACACATGGGTAGATGATATAGATTGCCTTAGAAAGGAAGAAACCAAATATATAGTGCAACAACTGGATGATAATTATTATTGATTTTATTTATTAAACCTTATATGTATGGAGTTAATGTTAAATATTAACTCTTTATTAAATATGCTAAATTTACATCAAATTTGTTTTCAACTCAATTACTTTAATATCATATACAACTGAATGAGCTTAACCTAACATTAAGAATAATGAACAATAAAATAAAATTGTTGTAACTACAAAAGAGAATAATTGAAAAGCTCAGCCAAAAAAAAAAACTAACTAAAAAAAAGAAAATATAGGACAATTGGGTTAAATATAAAAATTTACGGAACCCCAAAAAAAAAAAAAATCTGGGAAACCAACTATAGTTGGAAGTCAAAGATTCAAAGGAGGGGAAGGGAAGAAAAAAGAAAGAAGGATACCATGGGAATGATTCTTTGAATTTATTTTTTTTTTTAAATTTCTTTCTTAGTCTTTTTGGAGTAGTTATGTCATTATATGGAAATAGCTATGGAGGTGGCGAATGTTACTACGTAGTGACCAACACCCCTCCTCCCGCCCCCCCCCAAAAAAAAAAAAAAAAACTTACAGAGAGACAAAAAGCGAGAAAGATTGGGACTAGCAATGATCTAACACTACCCTCATAGAATGAAGAATAATTCATGTGGTAAAATGAAGGGGCTCTGCTAGATAAGGACCAAGTTACCTCCCAAGTTTTTGATACCGCTGCAATGGTCTATTATAGGAGTACTTTTGGTTAGTATCTAAACATGTATGTTAGTTGCTTAAATGTATTAGTTTGTTAAGGAGTTTGTTAGGTACTAGAGAGTAGGGATGGGCATGGGGCGGGTTGAGCTATACCCGCATTCATGCCTATTTTCAAAAGTCATAATCATACCTATATCCATATCCATCGGTTTTTGGATGGTTGTACCCATACCCATAGGGTTTTTCGGGTTTACGGATTTTATTCGGGTGTATATAGAGTGCGTAAAGTGTCACCCATATTCAACCCATATTTGCATACACGGTATATTTGATTAGCAATTTCAAGTGACGCTCCTAGAATTCATGTCAGATAAACTCATGGAAGTTAAAAATGTATAAAAAATTAATTTTTCATTTCTACTTAAATGAACACTATATACTTAGAGTTTCATGCCTAACATTTATTTTTAAATTTTACCATATTTTGGACGCCTTTTACTAGCAAAATTAGGTAGACAATTGGGTACGGGTTTTAAGAATCTATACCCATACCCATACCCATTTTGAAACGCAATACCTTACCCGACCCATACTTATTTTTTTACAAGTTTTCGTGCTTATACCCTCTATAAATGGAGCAGATTCGGTGCGGGTTTTTCGGGTTCGAGTGCAACTCTCATCCCTACTAGAGTATGACCCTATTTGACAAACAACTGTTAGCTGTTCGTATTAGCTGTTTGCATTAGATATTTGAATTAGTTATTTATAAAAGAAGTGTTTGATAAAATTAGCTATTTTTAAAAAAGATATTCAGTAAAATTTCATTTGTACACTTATCTCTAAAATACTTTTTAATAATAACTAATTTTTTTCATTTACTAGTTATCTTATTTTCTTTCCAAAAAGAATTAAATTCATATCATATGTACAGATTAACTTTATTGATAAAACCTTAATTTGTTACTAGTTTTATATAATTTGTGTTCTTATTAATCTTTTTTTCTTTTCAATTTGTGCATATCTATACACACAATAATTACGTCTTAAAATATTATTTTGTTATTTGCTATATATTTTATTGTTATGAATCAAAATTTATATATTCGAATTATTTAATCTTGGATAGATTAAATTTAAATAATACATAACATCAAATATCATTACAAAAGGCTGATGGGGTATGGTGTAATTTTTTCAAACTCTTGGGTAGCTATGTCATTGTTACAAAGAGTTATTCCAAAAAGGCTAATGAAAATAGCTTTTTGAGGAAGAGCTCTTGGGTTTCAAACAGCTCTCCCAATTAGCCCTTCAACCAAACACGAGTTTAGCTATTTTGACTAGTCAAAACAGCTAACCCCCCCCCCCCCCGAAAACTCTTTTTCTCCAAAAAGCTCTTGCAATCAAACATCCCAAAAATGCTCATTTTGAAATCAGTCAATGAATGGAAGTATCAACTTCCTTTCACTCTCTGAAACTCTTTCTTGTTTCCAAATTCTCTGATTAGTTTTCCCCTTGTAGAGCTTTCAAAGAGTTATTTCTCCATTTTTTCGGGCACTCTTCCTAAGTTCTATAGCATAATCCAAGTACAATTCCATAAATTCTTGCAAAGATTGATGCCAGAACAATAGCAAATCAGACCTATGCTCTTTTTCCAAAACATAGATAAAAAGTACTTTTTAGCCTCAAATTAGAAAATCACTTACCATAGATATAACTAAACCTGGTAAATTTCCAATTATATAATCGCAAATGGGGAAAATTGCCTTTAACTTTGGCATATTAGACCTTGCATGCACCCCTCTATGAAATGTCATTAATAAGAACATGG
Source organism: Selenicereus undatus (assembly GCA_017589665.1). Classification (NCBI taxonomy): domain Eukaryota; kingdom Viridiplantae; phylum Streptophyta; class Magnoliopsida; order Caryophyllales; family Cactaceae; genus Selenicereus; species Selenicereus undatus. Next base: position 67,193,488 of record JACYFF010019584.1, on the reverse strand, counting down.
TCTAAACAGTCCCTCAAAAAAAGTTTTCAACTCCTCATAAATGTTACAATCCGTGTGAAGAGTATAATCCGTGTAAAATTGATCACATGAAACTAAACTTCTAATTCCTCTAAAATATTAATTTTAAACATTAATTTTGATCTATTTGTAAGTAATTAATAGTCTATGTTGATAGGAAGGGTAAAGTAACTAATTTAATTGTTAAAGTTTTTTGTTGTTAAAGTTAAAATTGGTTAACCTATTAATGTTGACTAACTGCCTTTACACCATTACTACTTTACTAGTATCTCATATTCTCTCTCTTTATCTGATTTGTTAAATTAAAAAATACTTTATTTGGGAAAGGGTAAAAACAATGGGTATTTTCTTTCTCATCCTTTTCCAAGATTGCTCCCCCCTGGCCATCTGTCTATCCACCCACTCAGAAACCCCATGGAAGGACCATAAGGTTTAGCGAAAGCTCATTGTTGAGGTCCCAGCCACAAGCAGAATATTTGGGACATCCAAGGCAACGAATCTTCAATTTAGAGGCTTGCTAGTACCAATCTTCAAGTAATTGTTCTGGTGATGAACTTAATCGTTCAACGATGTCTCTCTCATCCCTCTCTTGTGGGTACAACTTGATTGAATCTATTTGGGAAGATTGAGCCAAAATGACAATAGAAAAGGTCTTAATATTTTTTAATCTATCTGGTAAAACTGACGAAGACATTCAATTTTGGATTCCATCTACATCGCTAGCTTATTGACCAAAGTCCTAGCTATTCTATATTTGTGATATAGTCTCTTATGATTCTTCTCTTACTTGGTAAATGGTTTTGCAATCGTTTTCTCTATAAACATTTTTCACAAAATTATTTTTGTGGGTCTTATGGAATCAACATCTCTATGGGTAGCAATACCGGTAGAAGTAAGGTTGCCTACAGTTGGATATCCCCAGACCTCATAAAAGCGGGACCCACATTGAGAGTTTGTTGTTGTTGTTGTATCTTATGATTCTAACATTACTCTTAAAACTCTATTTTATAGATTATGGCTAAAATTTTGAGATTTTAAACTGATTTTGGCTTAAGTATGTTCTGAATATGAGTGAGCTCATGTTACTATGTCATGTGGATTTTATATTTAGTTTTAATTTTAAACTAATTTTGGTTTAGGTATGTTCTGAATATGAGTGAGCTCATGTGATCATGTGACGTGGATTTTATGTTTAGTTTTAAAAACACTTTTTACTTGCAACCACACAAGATTAATTGTATATTAGTGAGTATAGGGTGTTGATTCCATGAGGAACAATAATAATTTTAAATTTAACTTTTTCAATTATAAAGAATAATTCAGGTAAAGATCGAGTTCAATTATCAATATGAATCAAAGAAGCAAAACAAAAGCAAATGAGCCAAGAAAATATAGAAAAATCAAATAAAAGAAAGATGTAGGACTTTGAATTTCACCAGTGACACACATATTGATTTAGGAACTCAAATGAGAGTTCAATTAGTCTCTTGTTCAACCTAAGTTACAAGCATTAGGTCATAAATTAAAATAATGAATTTTAATTGTCAAATGATATTTTTTTTAATCTAGCAGTTAACATGAATTATTCTTTTTAGACATAACTCATTTAATTTCTAACATAAATTATCCCATTGTGACAATTATAATTTTAAGCCTAATTGCATAAGAGTATATTTGCCTACAGGGTCTAATATTCATTTGAGATAGCAAATTAAACAATTATAATCAACATGAATAAACAATAGCCTTAAAATGCATTAATAAGTCAACTTCTAATATAAACTCAAAATTATGCAATGTAAGAGACAAAAATAACCCAAAAGAAATTAGTAATCAATATTATCAATCAAAGATCCATCCTAATCCTAGAAGAGCAACTTAGCCGCCCATAGTTAGTGAAAGCAGCATTAAAGTTGGTCTAGTCATACTCTCAATATTGGCATATTTCACTACCTATATCCAAACCATGATACTCAATTACACAAACTATAGATTGAGTGTAAACTCCCAAATTTAACTTACAAATAAGCTGAGAAGAAAAGAGAAAAATAGCTAATGAAGCTTATTATTTTCTTCTAAACTCCTCAACCCAAATGGTCATCTTACAAAGACTTTATACTCTCTAAAAAGACATGAAAGATGGAAGATGAGAGAATGGAAGAATATTGGAATACTTGGATGAGCGGATGAGTGAAAGGATAAATTTTTACTCCAACATTGACCCCTTTTAATAGTGAAAATTCAACATCTCTAAGTGCCCAAAAAATTAATTTCAATTAATTTCTTGGCTATTATATTGCATGAGAAAAGGCTAATCTTTAGCTAAAAATTAATATTAATTAATTGACTTTGACTAGGTTACTGTAGATTGCTCACAAGAACAAAATTTGGCTGTTGGGGCATTTTGGGCTAATCTGAGCATGCCCAGGCGGGTGACTGAGGAGAGAGTGAGTGAGGTAGAGAAGGGGACAGATTGAGCCACGAAGCACAAAGAATAGGCCCATGCGGTGCTATGAGGGAGTGAGAGAAGAGGTAGAGAAGGGAAATGAGGGGGAAAAGAGGGAGCTGCTGTGGGCCTGATCTTGTTTCCAGCTGGGCTGGAGACTGCTGGATCGCTGACTTAGCCTGTGGCACACAGGCCCAGATGGAAGGGTGTAGAGAGGAAGCGGGCTGATTGGCTTGGACAGGCTAGTGTGCCTTGGTGATGTGCTGGGCCGAAATCTATGCAAGACAACAGGTCCATCGTGAGACGAGAATGGAGGGAGAATGAGGGAGCTTGGAGATGGGCCGTGGAACTCCTGTATGGAGCAGGCCCAACTATCCTGGACCTCAATTCTTTTCTTTTCTCTTTTTTTTTTTTGTGCTTGGTCTCTAAGCACTGCACATGTAGGAACTTGGACAAATCGGAGTCGACTTGAACAATTTCGTGACCAAATTTATTTATTTTATTTCACATAAAAATTAAATAAAATATGCATTATTCTGTCATAAATATATCTAAAAAAACTAAAAAGAAGTAAAATAGGGACTAAATTGACAAAAAAAATATAAATTATCAACTCCCACACACCATAACTTTGCTATCCCATGAGCAAAGCATAATAATAATGCATATATTCACCAAGTAAACAAGATTAGGAAAGAAAATCAAATGATCCAACTATGAATGCCCACTCCAAATCACATATATCAATTCACTATCAACCCATAACTCATTATCTAACATTTCTAATCTCAACTCAGTCAATAGGCCAAAATTCAAGCAAATTAAGCACACAATGAAACCATGTAGCAAACTGTAAGTACAAAATTTCACTACACGTAAGAAAAATCGCAGGAGTATCTGTAAAATCAAGTCCCTTATGCCAAATCAATTTATCAATCTTTCTTTTTCTCTTTTTAAAAATTTTTTCTCTTTGACTTTTTCAAAAGTTACTTGACTCCATGTGTTTTCTTGAGTGGATAAAGATATGAAAAAAGACAGCACTCAGAAAAGCACTTAGTACATATTCAAACAATTAAAGATATGGATAAAGATAGAACACAAATATTGTTGCCGGAGTTGAAACTTAATTATTAAACTTATTTCATTTATTGATTGAAAAGTCAATGGAGCACTCAATTCTTACAACTCATAATGACATTGAAAATGGGGTTACATCTCAAATTCAAAACTGGTTACATAATGGCATTAGCATAGCAAAAATTATTGGTCTTCAACTAGTTAACTTGTGGAAATAATTTCTAATAGGCATGGGTCACATGAATCAAATCCACTTAACAGAGTAGAACATGCATAATAAAAACACTCAAATGCTTCCCAAAATCAATTTCACCCAAGGATTTTCATGTTTAATTTTCCTTAAAATTTTCATTTACATTTTGCCTTCTCCGCTTACCTAAACTGTATATTGTCCTCAATGCAAAAAACAATAATAAAGAGTGAAAGACAGAAGTATACAAAAGAGCAACACAACTCCAAAAGTACCTTCACAACCACCACTAACCACAATAACCAAAAAACAAGTCAAGCATCACACTCAAAATGATGGAATCCTAGCCACTGAAGATCTTGTCCATGATGATACAAGTCCCACACATCCAAGAACAAGGTCCCAAGTGAAGAAGATGGCTCAATTATTGCAAGAGAGTGAAGCTAGCACAAACGGGTTCACTAGTTTCAAAGTGCCCGGTTTTGCGCATTCGATTTCCTAAGCTACATTGTAGCTTATGACTAACCTTTTTGCATTTTTGGAAACCTTTTGATGTTGTCTTGCAGGTACAAGCATTCGTTTCAAGTCAAGCATGCAAGAAGATGAAGAATCAAGGCAATTTTCCCAACCGTTCCCATTTGGCCTCTATTTGCACGGTTTTGAGTTTGTGATTAATTAACCCCCTTAATCACATCCTAACCTTGATTTCTTGGTTGGGGGGGATTATATAAATCCTAAAATTACCCCCCCATGTTTAAAATCCAAGTCATGAACATTTTTGCTATAGCTACAAAATGCCCCAAAATCGGCCCTCACATGCTTGAACCTGGTTCAAGAGAACCGGTTTTCTTTTCCCCTAAACCAGCCGGCCAACCTACCTTGCAAGTTGATGGGCACGTTCTCCAATCTTGGCACACACTCCTAAGTATTCTAGCATTGGCTGCCCCTTGAAAGAGAAACCAATGGAAGCAAGACAAAGTGATGAATGGTGCCTAATTCCTATTGGCTAGCCGCAATCTTCCCATGCATATTTCGGCCATGCACATGCTTCTCCTTGCCTTTGCTGGTTGTTTAAGTAGCTAAGCAAGTGTTTAAGATTGTATAATTAGTCTAGACAATAATTTACTTCATGTTTTTGATGTATTAATTCTACTTAATTGTGTTTGTACCTAGATTAGCTTAACCGGTTGTATTTAGTCACTAAACATTTCCTCACTAGGAAGGAAAGGGGAGGGGGAACGTGTAATAGCTAGAATCCTTGGCCATTTTGCTGCTTCATAAAAGCTTTCAAAGGCCATAGTTTCATTTCATAAAAAGTTGTTGAATGAAAACCAAAGTTTGAGAGGATTTGCTTTCTTCTTTCTAAACTCTTGCTTGCTTATCCTTAATTAGGCCAATTAAGGTGGTGTCCAAGTGAGTCTTAACCTTGATTAAGTGGTGATTCTGTATCTTAATCAAGATTAAGGCCCCTAAGCTTGAAGGTTGGCGGTGATTCTGTATCCAATCTCAGGTTTAGTTTTATCCTATTCTAGATTTATCTCCATGATTTGCTTAGTAAAGTAATTAGCTTGGATTATAAGTTAATTGCTTTCACTTAGTTAATCTTTCACATCCATTCACTTTCCAACTTCAAATACTCCCTTTTACATCCATTTTTACTATTTACACTTCACCAAAAAAGAGCAAAACCGAAGTATCCATCAAGAGCATTCAGCCGTGCTCTTTTCTCTTCCTCACGGTTTAGTGGACAGCAAAGTGACATGGGCTGGCCGTGCTCCTAGGCACGACCGTGCCACCTAGGTCGTGACCCAACCTTGTGTTTTCCTCTTCCTTTTGGTGTGAGTTAGCTTGGGTAGTGATTTCCCTTGACACTTACATCACAAAGACACAAGCACACCAAAAAAGAAAACAAAAACAAAAGACCAAACTTTCCTAAAAGGATTGGGTTACCTCCGAACAAGCACTAAGTTTTACGTCTTTAGCCAACAAGGTCTCATCCACTAATCATAGTAAACAGAGTCTACTAAATTGATAGACTCAATAAAACCAGGCTCAAGCTCATTAGTCACAATAGGTTTAAGACGTTGATCATTGAGCATAAGAACTCGACCGTCTTCGAGACCCAAAATTTGGACTACCCTAGAGGAAAACACTTGTTAGAAAATCAAAGGACCATCCCATCTAGATATCAAATTACCAGGAAACTACTTAAGCTTAGAGTTAAACAAGCCAAGCCTTCTAATTAGGTTCAAAAGGTTTACAGGAAATCCTTTTATCATGAACAACTTTGGTTTTAGCTTTATAAATCTTGGCATTCTCATGGGCTTCATTACGTAATTCATACAATTCATTCAATGGAGGCCTACAGTTAGAACTTGCTTGTTTCATATGAAAATTAAAAGCTTTAATAGCCTAAAAAGCACAAAGTTCTAATTCAACTGACAAGTGACAAGCCTTACAAAAGAAAAGCCGGTAAGGAGATATCCCTATAGGAGTCTTATAAGTAGTATGATAAGCGCATAAAGCATCATCCAATCTTGAAGGCCAGCCTTCCCTATCGAGTCGAGCCATTTTCTCAAGTATAGACTTGATCTCACGATTGCACACCTCAACTTGACCACTAGTTAGAGGGTGATATGGGTAGCTAATTTGTGAATAATAGAATACTTTCTAAGCAAAATCTCAAAAGATTGATGACAAATGTGACTACCTCAATCACTAATAAGAGCTCTAGGGATTCCATATCAACAAAACATGTGTTTTTTCATGAACTTAACCACAAATTTGTGGTCATTGGTCCTAGTAGCTTAAATGTCCACCCACTTTGACACATAATGAACAACAACCAACATGTATGCAAAGCCAAAAGGTGGGGGGGAAAGAGATCCATGAAATCAATGTCCGACAAATAAAATATCTCAACAATTAGAATAGAGGCAAGGGGAATCGTATCATGACGGTACAGGGCACTTGTACATTGGCAATGCTCACTGGAAAGATAGAAACGGTGAGCATAATGAAATAGAGTGGGCTAGAAGAACCCACTTTATAGGACTTTAGTAGTTGTCCTACGACCTCCAAAGTGACAACCACAAGCGTAAAGTGATAAAAGCTCATAATACTATGAATTTCACTCTTGGGGGCACGTTTATGCACCACTTTGTCAGATAATGTTTGAAAAGATAAGAGTCTTCCCAATAGTGATTTCTTACTTGTGAGAATAACCTATCTTTTCCTTGTTTGGACTAGTGTGAAGGAATATTTTGTATTGGCAAAGTAATTCACAATGTGATCAAACTAAGGTAGAGGGCCAGAGGGGCATGCGACACAACAAACAGCTGTTCATTAGGAAAGTGATCGGAAAATCCAACTAAATAATCAGTATACTCAGTAAAGATTCTAAACAAGTGGTCTGCAATTTAGTTTTCATAACCTTTCTTATCCTTTACTTCAATATCAAACTCTTGGAGCAACAAAATCCATCTAATGAGTCTAGGTTTCGTGTCAGTTTTTGCCAATAAATGTTTCAATGCAGCATGATCAGCGAACACAATCACTTTTGAACGCAAAAAGTATAGACGGAATTTACCAACTACAAATATTATAGCTAGCAACTCTTTTCCAGTAGTGGAATAATACATTTGAGCATGAGTTAGATTTCTACTAGTAGAGTAAATGATATAAGGCATTTTATTCACCCTTTGACCCAAAACAACCCTAATAGCAAAATCAAATGCATCACACATAATTTTAAAAGGAAGGGAAAAATCAAGGGGCTACATAATAGGGGCTGACAGTAATAAAGATCGAAGCTTTTCGAAAGTTTCCACCCAAGACTCATCAATCACAAAAGCAGTAGTAAGGCGATTAGTAAGCGGCCTGGCCACTCTACTAAAATCCTTAATAAACTTCCTATAGAAACCAACATATCTAAGGAAAGATCTGACTTGCTTTAGAGAAGAAGGCTTAGGCAGGTTAGAAATCTGATTAACCTTGCCTTTATCAACCTTAATCCCCTTTTTATGGCCCAACACGATCCCTTCTTAGACCGTGAAATGACTATTTTTCCAACTTAGGACTAGAGTCACTTGTTCCATCTTTTCAACACAATGGACAATTATCAAGACAAACATTGAAATAAGAACGAAGAATATAGAAATCATCTATAAACACCTCCATTAAATTATGAATATAATAAGAAAATATGGTCGTAATGCATCTTTGAAATCTGGAAGGTGCATTACACAACCCCAAAGGCATCCTCCGATAGGCGAATGTACCTGCTGGACATGTAAAGGTTATTTTTGTATTGGTAATTGGTTGTAACCAAAATACCCATGTAGAAAACAGTGGAAACATTATCTAGCTAATTTTTCCGAAATTTGATCAATGAAGGGGAGAGCGAAATAGTTGTTTCCAGTGACACAATTTAGTTCCTTATAATCAATGCACAACCCCCATGGTTTGTCTAGTAGGAATTAGTTATGCCAGATTTATGAGGGACGACTTAAAGAGGACTGACCCATTGAATATCAAAAATAGGGTAGATAATACATGCATCTAAAAGTTTTACCAGCTTTTTCCGAACAACTTCTTTCAGATGTGGGTTTAGCCCATGTTGCATTTGCCTAACACATTTAGCATCGTCCTCTAAGTGAATTCTATGCATGAAAATAGTGGGACTAATCCCTTTTAAATTAGCAACTGAACACTCAATAGCACCCATATGATCAGACAAGACACGAATCTACTATTTCTCTTGATCGCAAGACAGAAAAGAAGATATAATAACACCTAAGGTCTCCTTAGTACCTAAAAACACATAGTTGAGTGAATCTGATAGAGGTTTCAACTCAAGTATAGGTAGGGACATAACAGAAGATGGCATAAGAGAACTAGCTAAAGGTGGAAGGGGTTTGTGGCTAGACACCCAAGAGGAAGACTCAAGATGAGGAGTGGAATCAAGAGTAAAAGCCACCTCATCTATTATACTTCCTAAGTCAAACAGTCTCAAATCCTTTGCTTCTTTGATTCATATTGGTGATTGAACTCATCACTTGAATTATTTTTTATAATTAGAAAAGTTAAATTTAAAATCTCTATTGTTTCCCATGCGATCGACACTCTATACTGGTTAGTCTACAATTGATCTTGTGCACTTGCAAGTAAAAAGCATTTTTAGAACTAAAATTCCCATCAAGTTTTTAGCGCCGTTGTCAGGGAACGAATAATGATTTTTGAGTTTCCTATTCCTTTTATTCTTTTTATTTATTTATTTGTTTATATTTTCCCCCTATTCCCTCCTAATCTTACAATTTTATTTCTTTTCTTTATTCCCAACCCCCATCCCTTTTATTTTTTTAATTATTTCATTTATTTTATTACCCACTCCCTCCCAATTTAACAACTTTATTTTTATTCTTCTCATTCCCTTCTAGTCTAACTACTTTCCCCATCCCTCCTAATCTAATCTAATCTAATCTAATCCTACTATTTAATTTCTGTTACTTTGTTTATGTTATTTAATCTAACAATCCCCTCCTTTTATTTTATTTGTGTTTCTTAGCTTTCTTTTATTTTATTTATATATTCATATTTTTTCCTTTTAGATCTTTCTTTTATTTATTTATTTTTATTGTTGTTTTCTTCTTTCTTATTTCGTTTGGTGGTTATTATGTGGTGATGATCTCATTCTATTTTCTTCATTGCTTCTGGGTTATATGCATGGTAGACATTCTTTATTCTTGGAACATGAAGAATATAATCCTAAAGTTGAACATTCTCTTAGCAAGAGAAGAGCTAAAAAACGTGAATTCAAGAAAAAGATGGTTGAAGAACAAACCATACTTAAGCAACTTAAGGAGTATTTCACTCCTGCCACTTATGACTCACCTACGAGTACTTTTATACCTGTCTACGAGGCCATTTGAGATTAAACATTCCCTCATGCAAATGGTTCTGTCCTTTTATGGGCTAGACTCGAAGAATCCTTTTAAGAATGTTGAAGCATTTTTAGAGATATGCTCTACTATCTTCTTAAATAATGTCTCTAATGAGGCTTTTCATTTACGTCTTGTTCATTTCTTTTTGAAAGATAAATCTAAAGCTTGCTTGGATGCTAAGACGAAGATCACCATTTGGGATCAAATGCAAAATAAACTGTAGAAAAGGTTTTCTCTATTGGTAAATTGACTGCATTAAGACGTTCTATAACCACTTTCTCATAGAATGCAAATGAACAATTGGATGAAATTTGGGAAAGTTTAAAAGAGTTGTTGCGAAGTTGTCCTCACCATGATGTCCCTATATGGAAACCTATCTAGAGTTTTTATTCTGGCATAGACGAGCACACTAGGTAGATGGTCGATGCATCTTATGGTGGTAGTCTCTTGTATAAGATTCCCAAAGAAGCTTAGGAATTGTTTGAACATTTGAGTGAAAATTCACAATTGCATGCTTACTTCCTCACATTCTAATTTTCTTAGGCAAGATGTGTGTTCGATTTGTATTGGTCTCATGCATGCTTTTGTTGACTACCCTTGTTTTGGTAAGTTTGATCGTGTGACTGAACAAGTGATTGCTGCCTAAGGATTCCTCCATCCAATAATCCTTATTCTAATATGTATAATCATGATTAGAGGAATCATCCTAATTTTTCATGGGGGCCTTAAAATGTAGAGAATCTTCAAACCCGACACCCAATTTCTCACCAAGTAAGTAATGGAGCTTTTGTTTTGGACGAAAACCACACTAATACAACTCCATTAGCGTCACCCTTCACTCCAAGGACTTCCTCAAAAATATAGAAGTGCTAAAACAGGGGCTCCAAAGAATTTGGTCTTGAGCGTCTCAAAGGCGCTCTGGAAGCTTTGGGCCATTTGAAGGTGTCGTTTTTCAAGCACTACGTAATAAAGGCTGTATGGGTGCTAAAATTCTTGATGAAGCATCTATAGAATGAAGTCAAACCATGAAAACTCCTCATTTTAGTGACATTAGTAGGAATTAGCCAGGACTTTATAGCATTGACTTTGGACTGGCCCCTATAAATCTTGTCTTTGGAAGCAAGACATCCTAAGAAATTCACGTTGAGAGTGAAGAATTCACATTTCACCATCTTGGCATAGAGCTTGTGAGCCCTTAGAACAAAATACACCACTTCAACGTGTTTTAGATGTTCTACCTCATCTTTGAAATAGACGAGTACGTCATCAAAGTAGACCACAATGAATTTCCCAAGGAATGACTTGAGTACTTCGTTCATGAGTCTCATGAATGTGCTAGGGGCATTAGAGATCCAAGAAGGCATGACTAGCCATTCATAAAGGCCACCATTTTGTTTTGAAGGTTGTCTTCCATTTATCTCCTTCTTTCATTTGAATTTGATGATAGTGACTCCTCAAATCAACTTTGGCAAAGATTGAAGATCCATGTCATCAAGCATGTTGTCAAGTCTAGGTAAGGGGTAGATATACTTGGTAGTAATGTTGTTAATAGCATTGCTATCCACACACATGTGGGAATGTCATCTTTCTAGGGAACTAAAAGAGCAGGAACTGAACAAGGACTCATGATTTCACTCACAAAGGCTTTGTCTGTCAACTTATTTATTTGTCGTTGATTTGCTTTTGTATCTTGGAGAGTGCATCTATAGGCAACTTCATCAATTGCAGGGGAATTGGGAATATGACTAATTTGGTGCTTTATCCTACAAATTGGTGATATCATAGCAAAATGTAATTGCTACTTACTATATCTTAGTGGCAGTTTGGATACATTTTATGCCAATTCACTTTTGCCACTAAATTTGCCTAAAATATTGTTAAATTTTAATTAAATTTGTTTTCTTTTATTATTATACGCTATAGTATTTTAAGTGTTTGCAATTAATAAAAATATTTAACAGTATTCTCACGAATTCATATACATAATATTAAATAAATTCAAATGAAATGCAGTCATACTAGAAATGAAATTGATTAAATATATCCCGCCAGCCCCCTAAAAGAAATAAAAGGAAGGAAGTGAAAGCACATAATGTTAGTGTAATCATGATGTTGTGCCCTGTCTGTAAAAGTTTGAGACTTTAATAGTCCAACATTAGAAGAATTGTACACAGGAACTTAAGATCAATTTCACAACCAAGAATTAAAAGTCAAACAAATAGTAAGCCATTTGTGTGTTCATACACCTAAAGTAGGATAATGTATATAGCAACTTATTCACCCATCCAGTATTTGGTCTTACTAATTGTACACACCTTACTTCAGGCTATAAGATTTAAAAATGAAACATGTGAATTAGAAGGAATCTTATTTGTGTAGTTGTAATTATATTAAGTTCTTAAACATATCATTTCAACTCTAACACATAGTATTAATTTCTATAGTTAGATTATTTTTTCCTCAATTGTGCATCCATGTTTTAATGGTAAAGCATCCAAGGTCCAATGAGGTTCTTCTTTCCCTATCTTATAACTCATGTATCCCTTATATGTTTGCCTCTTCCCTACTTCTATCTCTGAATCTCCTAAAGGAGATAAGAAAGAAGGGAGTGGAATCACATACTATCACCCTAATCAAGAGAGTTATCTAAATGTCAAAATTTTTTAACATTTCCTGTGTCCAATTATAGAAGAAATTGTAATCAATTTGCATCTTCATATACCTCAATTAGGATAAGGTATATCGTAGCATATCCATTGTCCTCCATTTAGTATTATCCATTTTACTCACCTTACTTCATAATACATAATTTCAAATTCATGCATAAAATTCACTCATTAGCTAGATAGTTGCAACCTACACACTAATTGCATTAGCTGTAGTGCCTACAGGCCAGATAATAGCAGAAGGGGATGTGCAACATCTTGCCTACATACTATTCAACTTCCTATACATCGACCATAGCCACCGTAACACTAAGCACTATAGCTACAAAAGCATCTATACCCCCTATGACAAGTTCTATAAGCATAGGAGAGTAACAACAGAGGCGGGAGGTGCATATTAGAGCTAAATCTATTCCCCACCCCCAATAAAAAAAATAAGCAACCTGATTTATATAGTAATAATCATCAACTAAAATAAACATGGAAGTAATTATTATATGAGATTCTTGCCCCCCAAAAGCAGAAAAAGAAAGCAATGAGGACACATAATATTAGTGTAATCAAGATAGTTATGATCTACATTTCATAGTTTGACACTTTAGTGGTCCAAATGTAGAAGAATTATACATAGAAACTTACAATAATATTTCACAACCAAGAATTAAAATTCAAAAAAATAATGAGCCACTTGTGTGTTCATGTACCTAAAAAAGGACAATGTATATTGTTGGGTGCTAATTTATCGTATTTTACATGCCACTATCACCTAATTTAGCTCGTATAATAGGGTAATCTTTAAGAGTTTTACTTGTTTTATTTACTTTTGTAGTTAATAAATCCCATAGTACAAATGTCGCGTAAAGGAGCAAAAACGGAGCAAAAATAAGAAAACAAACCAACGGGCGATGGGTGACTTGTCGACTGCACGACGACCGCCGCCACCAGCTAGTAGCCCAACCAGGGGCTGGCAATGGCTTGGCTGTCAGCAGCACGACACGCCGTCATGGCCGGCGATGGTCTGCCGTCGTCCGGCAATGATCAATTCCATTATCCCCCTACGCGCTGATTCAAGGCCCGAATCGACTCTTTTTTAAAAGCTTGTTTCAGGACTTTTTCTCCTCTCTCTTTCTCTCTCTCCAGGCGATTTTTAGGATAGGATTTTAGGTTAGCTTAGAAAATAAACTTCCCATTTTGGGAGATTAGATTAGGAGATAGGATTGTAAATTTGGGTGGATTGTGGATTGAAGTTTGTGGATTTCACCTCCTTTCAAATCAGGCATAAGTTTTCTTCTCTTCTCTCTCTCTCTCTTTCGTATGTTATTCTTGTTTATATTTGGTTAGTTTAAAGCTAGTGTTTCATTTTGTTTAGTCAAATGTTTAGTTTTTATTATTAATCCATGTTTAATTTGCTTGAGTAGGTTAGTTTAGTTTCTTTCTCTTCCCCCCTTTTGTTCATATTTATGAGCTTGTCTGCTATCTTAGGTTTAAATTGGGGATTTTATGTTTTCCGGTTGATTAGTGATTAGTTTAGTTGCCTTGGGTTGTAATTAGCCCTTTGATGGCTACTTAGTTTTGTATTGGGCCTAACAACACCTAATGTACGCCTCCAATTTAGAGTTTTCTCTCACATCCACCACATGTTCGATGAAATGCTTGAAAGAGCTTTCATTCGTATCTTTGAGCGGTTGACTTATGCCGAGAGGTGAGGTCAACTAGCTAGTGTGGGAGAGAGAATGGACAGGGTTGGGATATGAAAATAGTCCTAATCGTAGCTAGGTCTGTGGATTTCTAACCTTGTGGTCTAATCGGGCTAGCCCCATAAAAATTGGTGGTTAGGCCAATTAGACTAGCCTATAACCCTCAAGAGAGGGCTTAGGTGGCCTTTCATGGTGTATCCAACCATCTCAATTGTTGGCGGAGGTAGGGTAGGTTAGGACTCATCTAAACTATTTAGGTTATTAATTGGTCAAATTGCAATTCCAACCTCTTTTCTTTTGTGTTCATTCGCTTAACCTAGGTTGATTTTCTTGCTCCTTGCACTTCGCCAAGATTGAAACACTCAGCCTAATCCCGGTACTTGAAACCTAACTCCCAGTAGACGACACCCCGAGTACTACACGGTACGACCTTGCACTTGGGGTTATAAATTTTAAAACTCGAATTCTTCCTATCATGTTTTTTATGCCGTTGTCAGGGAGTTGGCACTTTGCAATATTGGGATTTACATGAGCATTTGAGGCTCGGCCTTTAAAAAATCCAAAAAAGAAAAAATTAAAAAATCAAAAATTTGAAAAAAATCAAAATGGCTATTTTTCATTTACCTCAATTTGAGCATGAGCCTTTTTGGCAATACTTGTCTAGATTGAATGATTACTATGCTCAATATGTGCTTTTCACGTATGAAAAATGGAAAAAATGTAATGTTGTGCTTGAGGGGATAACACATGAGACCTGAACCACTCTTGAGTCCATGTGTTATGGTGGTTTGTACTCTTTAGATGTTGATGACATGTGAGATTTGTTTGAGTCTTTCGCTTAGTATCAATGGCACCATGAGATTGCTAGTGAGTCTTTTGTGCGCCCTTCCCCATTTCGTATGATTCGTACACTTATTCACCTCTTGTGTGCTCTTGTTGTCAATCTTTTGACCATGATTCGAATTCTTGTCCTTATTATGATATTTTTGATGCATGCTATGCTAGACTTCATGCCGTAACAGAGACAATGAATGAGCGACATGAGTGTTTTTTTGGTAAGATGAGGGAGCATGGCCTATTGCATGAGACCGACCCTAGTCCATCTTCTCCTCGACTTGAGGTTAGTCTCTATGTTGATTGTGAGTCTTCCCTTTCCTTAGCGCCTGATTTTGTGGTTGATTCACCTCTGACTGGATTATAGGACGTGATTGATCCTCCCTTGACATGTTTTTAACATTCGTCGCTCCATCCTTGTCTAGCACACCTAGAGACACTACTTAAGGTGTCTTGTGCTTACTTTCTTCTCCCCTTAATTCAGCTCAGTGCATGGGGTTAGAGATGGGTGAGTCTCTTAGGGGTGATGTTAGTTGTGTTGAGGATGATTCGCTTAATTGGCCATGCGATATTGAATTACTAGAGCCTTGTTTTGAGGAGTATTCTAGTGACGACGTGAGGGTTGGTGCTGCTCCTAGCATTGAGCATATCGACCCCCTTTGCACCGAGTTACTTGACTTAGAGCCCTCTTCATCCCCCTTATTTCCCACCATGCCCTCTCATTTGCATGCTCTTCGTGAGTCCCTAGGTGACTTTAGAGGGTACAATCCCTCCTTTGACCTTTATTGTGCATACCAAGAGGACATGCCTTTCTTTGATTACTTGTTCGATTTTTCTATGGCATTCGATTAGTGTAAGGGGACATTAGCTTTCTTTGCTGTGATCTTATTAGTGTTCTCTTATTTACACCATTTTGAGATGCATGTAGAGACACATGATAAGCTTCTGAGAGCTTTGATGGCATCTGAGTTGACACTGCGAGTCCTAAGCGATGATGAGGAGTAGCTGATGCTCCTCAGGCCTCCACAGCACCACCCTAGAGAGGCATAGTTTGGGTACATTCAGTGCTTGTTCTGGTATAATCGTTCACACTCTTCTCCCTTCTTTTTATTTTCTTTCTTTTTGTTTTTGTTTAGTTGTGGATATTAGGTTGTGTTCTTATTGGTGATAAACTTTGAGATGAAACTTAGGATATTGTGGAGCCGATTGATGGCTATGATCACCTTTGTTTGTTTTGGTGCATATTTATGTTTTGTGATTGGTGGTGTTGTTGGATTTGTATGTATTCATTTTTTTTTTGGTGGTGTTAGTTTTGTATATATTGTAGCCTTATTGTTGATTGGGGCAAATTGTGTTTTTAGAGGAGTGTGTTAGCTTGTGTATACGTGTGTAGGTTCAGTGTTCTTGTGTGATTTTGTTTTCTTTGTTTTTATGGTGACAGTGACTCTTCGGCTCCCAATGAGGACATTGTGAGATTCAAGTGTGGGGGTGGGAAGTCATACACCCTTTTGTGCATATTTTTGTGAAAAAAAATTTCACTTTTTTTTAATAGATTTTTCTTCTTGGCTTTGGGGGACTTTTGTGCCGTTGTGATTGGTTTTGGATTTTTGATAGCTTGGTTGCTAGCTTGTATATAGGTCGAATATGCATGATGGAACATTTGTCTACAATGAGATCTTCGGTATCTCACAATAACTCCATTTCACATGTGCGGTTTTATGCCTATCTTATACACGTAACCATTGACTTTTGGTGTTAGGTGTTGAAATTTGGGTTTGGGGACTTTCTCCTTATTTAATTGACTTCTAGTTTTGGCTTCATTATGAGAAAAAGAAAAAAAAAGGGAAAAACAAGAATTGCAAAAGTAAGCTTAACTCTGGTGCCTCTATTTGGGCTTGAATAAGTACATTGCACATCCAAATGAAACCCCTAAATAGGGAAGAGGCCCAAATATGTGCTAAGTTGATCCTCGAGGAGTTCAAGGCCTAATAAGCTAAGAACTATCCACCCGAGCGGAGAAGCATAAGGAGAAAAGTGAAAAAGAAGAAAAAAAAAGGAGGAAAAAAAAGGGAGTCATAAATTAAGTGGAGATGACCTTTTGCCTAGTTTTAGCTTAGCATTAAGAGTCAGTACACTTTGCACGGAAGACCAAGGTGTACAAATCACGTCATTGTGTTGCATGGGGTGAAAAATGAGAGTTAGGGTGCATTTATAGCCTATGTGTGTCTTGAATGTATGTTTTGCTTGTATATAACTTGGTAGCTAGGTTGTTAAGGCGATGCAATTGGTCTAGATGTGTACATATTTTCCTCTTTGCCTTTTATATGTGCTTTTTTTTAAAAAAAACAAATCCAAAAATATTTCAAAGATTTTGTGGGTTTATCTTCTGCAAACCCACATGAGACCTCATTCGTCCACTTGGGAGAACTAAGGTGTTGGAAGGGCTTGTTGCATATGTTAAATGCAACCATGATTCCTACGATAGTGACTTAGGTTCCTAGGTTAGATTTCCTTTTGTTTTGCTTGAGGATGAGCAAAAGATAGGTGTGGGGGTGTTTATTAGACGCTAATTTATCGTATTTTACATGCCTCTATCGCCTAATTTTAGCTTCTATAATAATGTAATCTTTAGGATTTTTACTTGTTTTGTTTACTTTTGTAGGTAATAAATCCCATCGAGTAAATGTCGCAAAAAGGAGCAAAAATGGAGCAAAGGCAAGAAAACAAGGCAACTAACAGGTGACAATTGGCCTGTCGACTACACGACGACCGCCGCCACCAGCCAGCAGCCCAGCCAGGGGTCGACGATGGCGCCGGCAGCACGACAAGCCGTTGTGACCAGCGAATTTACGCCTGCAATTTAGAGTTTTCTCTCACGCTCGCCACATGTTCGATGAAATGCTGGAGAGAGCTTTTATTCTTATCTTTGGGCGGTTGACTTATACCGAGAGGTGAGGTCAACTAGCTAGTGTGTGGGAGAGAGAATGGTTGGGGTTGGGACGTGCAAATAGTTCCGATCATAGCTAGGTCTGTGGGTTGCCAACCGTGTGGTCTAATTGCGCCAACCCCATGAAAATGGGTGGTTAGGCCAATTAGACTAGCCCAGGACCCTCAAGAGAGCGCTCAGGTGGTCTTTTGTGGTGCAACCGACCATCTCAATTGTTGGCGGAGGTTGGGTAGACTCATATGAACTATTCAGCTCATTAATTGGTCAAATTCAATTCCAAGCTCCTTTCTTTTATGTTCATTAGCTTAGCATAGCTTGGTTTTCTTGCTCCTTTCACTTGGCCTAGATTGAAACACTCAACCTAATCCTGTTATTTGAAACCCAACTCCTAGTGGACGACACCTCGAGTACTCAATGGTATAACCTTGCACTTGGGGTTATAAATTTTAAAAACTCAAATTCTTCCTATTATATGTAGTAGCTTATTCACCAATCAATTATTTGGTTATAGTAGTTTTACAAACCTTACTTTAGATTACAAGATTTCAAAATCACAACATAAATTCGGTTCGTCCTATATATAAAGGAGAATGACTCTTATTTCACTAGTTGTAATTAGATTAGATTCTCAAACATATCTTTTCAACTCAGGCATATTAGGTTTTTTCCATCATATTATTTTAATCTCAATTACACATCTATGTTTTTATGGTAACAAGACTCCTATGATACTTATTATGTATGCGATTATCTAATGAGATTCTTCTTTCTCTATCATCCCTACTAGAAATAGAAGCTCATTTTTCGACAGTGGAAAAACAACTTCTTATTTATTGGAGGAACACTTGTTTTGGGAGGAGGAAGTATATTACCCAAAAAATAAAATCAAACCTGTTCTACCAATTCCATATGTTGATTAAACTTAAAAAGGAAACAAACCATTGGCCACCTAACATTATCATCGCCATATCCTAACCGAGGGAAAATATTATTTGTCTTTAACCTAATGCTGAATATCAAGAATGGGTGATCCAACTAGCTAAAAACTTGGCCAATGTTCCAGTATGACATAGCAGTGAAAAAAGTGGCAGTGAATATAAAACATAAAGGAAATTATAGAAGAGGATTTAATGGTTCATTATTTACGTTAAATTCCCTATGCATGTTATCAAAGCTATGATCATTGCTCGCAAAAGCTCAAGTTGATTTTCACAAGCGAAGTCAGGTCAAGAAAAGGGCTAGTTTTCTACCACTTTTTCACTCCAGTATTTGGCTTGATTTGTTGTGAAAATCATGTACATACATGGATATCTAGCTCAAAATCCTAGTCTGTTTGGGTTCAATAAGAGAACTAGCAACTGTAAATTTTGAAGTAAAATAGAGCAGTTTATTCAAAAACTGATTTTAGTTTTTGAAAATCGAAACACACGTTGGAAACAAAAAGGCCTATGTATGATTTTTTTTATTTAAAAAAAGCCATAGCACTTATTGTGAGAGCTAATTGTTAAGGACCTAACCAATGCATCCAACAGGAACATTACATTTGCAGAGAGGATACTTTAGTGGCCATATAAAAAGTACTAGGCAAGGACAACAAAAGACTTTTAAATCTTCAATTTTATGGATCTGAATACAAGACCAGAGAACTCGTAATTGTTAAGAACAAATATCATATACTCTGTGGCTATCCGCTCAATCCTTTCCCCTCATACCTAGATAAAATGAAACTAAGCACAAAGAGATATTCATTTTCTAGAGGGTAAGGGCTGTTTCGATTTGTCAATTATACCTATGTAGATATACTAATACAACTTCAAACCTTAAATTCAAACAACTTAAATTTGGTCACATTACTATCTTTGGATATTAAGATATTATGAAATATCTTTGATGAAATATTTTTGATCTTAGTGTAATCTTCTAATATTTTTGTAATATTCTTATTATCCTTTTTAGGTTGTCATGTTTATCTCTTGCCTTTATCCCCTAAGATCATGGGGAGTAGTTATGTATCCTTTAGGGTGTATATAATTGGATGTAAATTAATGGAAAAGCAAGCTTGAGGCCATGGCTCATCATCCTCACGCTAACCTCAACTTCATTCTCAAACTCTAAATTATTTTTGTTCATGGTATCAGAGCACACCTAAAAGAATATCGTCTGTTTGATTATCCATAATACCCAAAACGAGCTATGGCTAAAGACGGAGAAAAGAGAAGGTCGTAATCGAACCACACTCACCTTATTACCTTCATCCATCTGAAGTTTCTGGTGCGTTAATCATAGTAGAGGTGTTTGATGGTGACAACTACGATCTTTGGGAAAAGGCTGTACGAACAACCTAGAAATCAAAAAACAAACTTGAGTTCATAGCTAGAACCTTAAAGAACTGGAAATCAAAGAAGGTGACTTTACCGAGTACTATGCATGGGGCATGGTGAACTCTATGGTGTGTTCGTGGCTTCTAAATGTAATTGATCAAAATTTTCGGCCCAATGTGGCCTATGCCGAGACAGTAAAGGTGATGTGGTAAGACCTACAAAAGAGATATGGAGTTGCAAGTGCTCCAAAAATTTACCAACTGAAGGCTAATATTACAGAGTGTCGACAACGGGGGATGAGTGTCGTTGAGTTTTACTCTAAATTGGGAGGGCTTTGGAGTGAACTTGACAACCATATCAAGGTCCCTACATGTGTGTGTCGTGGATGTACATGCAAGGGGTGTAAGTACAATTTTCCGTCATAGATCGTGCAAATGTTCGAGGACGAGAAGTTCTACCAATTCCTTCTTGGTTTAAATGATGATCTATACTCTCAAATCCATGGCAAATACTTGCCACGGAACCACTGCCTTCATTACAAAAGATCTTCAACATTATTACTCAAGAGGAGTAGCATAAGAAACCTATAATCGGTCATGATGATTGGTCTGAGACAGCTGCTACATATGTCGTTAGTCACAGTGGGAAAACTCAAGTAACGACTAATAGAGGAACATGTAAGCACTGTGGGAGGTTCATCCACGACGAGACAAATTGTTATGAGATTATAGGATATCCACCCGGTTGGGGTGCCCGCAGGAGAGGAAGAAACCGATGAAGAGGAGCTTGAGGTGGACGAGTCACTAGCAGCCAAGGTCAAGGGGAGGGTCGCGAAACAGCTTGTGCGACTGGGTAGTACGGGTCTGGACACCAGTAGGCGCAAACCATTGAACACGAGGAGTAGAGCAACCATGTCGTACTCGGCTTCATAAGTGAGGAAGTTCAGTGGCTGTTCAGTCTAATTGAATGATCTAAGCCCAGTTATGATAAATTGCAAGGTAAATCTTCCTAGATAATAGACTCAAGGGCGTCTCGACGTATGATAGGTGAACTACGAAACAATAGAGGCAAAACATTCGTAGCCCTTATTCCTGTGAATTTGCCTAGTGGAGCTAACCTGGTGGCGAACATAGAAGGGAGTATGCGCTTAAGCTCCGAAATTAATTTGGACATATTTTTCTATTTTCCGAATTTCACTGGCAATCTCATCTTAGTAGCTCTGTTAATTCGAAAATCAAGATGTATTATAATATTTGACGAGGATTTGTGTGTTATATAGGACTGTACCACGAAGAGCCCGATTGGAGTGGGTAGATTAAGGGATGGAGTCTACTACGTCGACAGTATCACATCACCAACGACTCAAGTCAATGTGGTAGGCTCTCGCAATCTATGGCATGGACGCCTTTCGGATCAAGTTTTATCATTGTTGCCTAAGGATTTTTAATATTAGTAGCGATGGGAATAAGGAACTATGTGATATTTGTTTTCGTGGTAAACAAACACGCACCCAATTTTTTGTTAGTGAAAGTCATGAAAAAGAATTGTTTGGACTCATCCATGTGATATTTGGGGTGCGTATAGAGTGTCGTCTTTGTGTGGTGCTCAATATTTTTTTACGATTGTTGATGATACTAGTCGGGCTACATGGGTTTACTTGATGAGAGAAAAGGGGAAGCCTCTAATTTGTTGCAAAACTTTGTGACCATGGTAAAAACTCAATTTGGAAAAGAGGTGAAAGTCAGTAGAAGCGATCATGGTCTAGAATTTCTCTCCGAGCCTATGAAAAAATTCTATCAACAAAAGGGAATTATACACCACATGAGTTGCACAAAAACTCTACAACAAAACGGAAGAGTTGAAAGAAAACATAGACATGTCTTGAATGTGGCTAGAGCATTTTGTTTCCAAGCTCACTTGCCTATTGATTTTTGGGGTGAAAGTGTACTTACTGTGGCATACTTAATCAATAGAACTCCTAGCAAAGTGTTGAATGAGAAGACCTCCTATGAGATTTTATTCAATGCCAAACCTACATATGATCACATTAAAATGTTTGGATGTCTTTGCTATGTTCATTTTAAATCAAGGACTAAGGATAAGTTTGCCCCCCGAAGTCGAAAATGTATTTTCCTAGGCTACCCTTATGGGAAAAAGGGTTGGAAAGTTTATGACTTGGAAACAAATGAGATTCTTATTAGTCGGGATGTGATTTTCTATGATGCAATCTTTCGTTTCTTCACTCATAAACATAGGAAATCTGAAGCAGAGCTCTTAATTGGGAGTACTAGAGTTGTTAATGATACTTGCTTGGAAGATTGGGGTGTCATTAAAGCTACTAATGGTGAAGGTAAATATGATGGGCTAGTTGAAGAAATGGAGCTTCACGGTTCTCAAATTGTGGAGCTTGAAATACATAAGAACAGTCCAATTATATCTATTAGGCCGCCTGATTACGCTGGCCCAACAGACCCCACGGCTAACATGGCAAGCAGTAGCTCGCCCCCATCCACTAGGCCACCCTGCCATACAGGTCCATTTCCTGCGAGTACCGGGATGGCGCTTGCAGCCGCTGGACACTGTTGAGACTGGGCCACCTTCTTCTATGAGGTTGGCACTTTCACAAATAGGGGGAGCACTGAGCAACAGAGTCCATCCACTGATAGTAGCAATGCTTGACTCACTAGAGAAAGGCGAGCTTGATCGCATTTGGGTGATTATTCTTGTTACAATGCTTGCGTTACTGACTCCAATCCCGCATCTTCCCTACCACAAGGCTTCTCAGGTACGCCATATCTTCTCATCAATTATATTGCTTGCACTAATTTCTCGCATAGCCATAGAACTTTTCTTGCCCCTATTGCAAAAATTATTGAGCAGAGCTACTATCATGAGGCAGTTAAAGATTCTCGTTGACGACAAACTATGACTAAAGAAATCCGTGCACTTGAAGAAAATAAGGCCTAGACAATTGAGGAATTACCACCAGGGAAGAAACCCATACGCTGTAAATGGGTTTATAAGGTCGAATACAAGTAAGAAGGCACTATTGAGTGATTCAAAGCTCGTCTTATGGTGAGAGGAGATCATCAGTTGGAAGGTTTTGATTTCAGTGAGACCTTTGCTCCAATGGCTAAACTGCCCAGTGTTTGAAACTTTATGTCAGTTGTTGTAGCTCGAGGATGGGAATTACATCAAATGGATGTAAATAATGCATTTCTTCATGGAGATCTCGAGGAGGAAGTATGTATGCAACTAGCGCCTGGCTTTACTTCCAGTTCTCCCACTCAAGTGTCCAAGTTACGTAAATCACTTTACAGATTATGCCAAGCACCGCGACAATGGTTTGCCAAGCTCTCCTCTACCCTTACAACGTATGGATTTGTGAGATCTTATGCCGATTACTCCTTATTTACATACCAAAACTGTACGGTATTTTTGGCACTTCTGGTCTATGTTGATGATATTATTCTGGATAGGAATGATTCCCACGCCTATACTAAGTTCAAAGCATACTTGAATGATTGCTTTCAGATAAAGGACTTAGATCCTTTGAAATACTTTCTGGGTATTGAAGTGGCCCCAGGTCCTCGTGGTATGTTCCTTTGTCAATGCAAATATGCCCTGGAGATAGTGGAGGAGAATGGGCTTCTAGGAAGCAAGCCCTCTGAATTCCCAATGGAAGAGCCCGCTCTTGCTAAGGGACCAGAATTAGATGACCCAAGTCGGTATAGACGCCTGGTGGGGTGTCTCATCTATCTCACTATCAGCAAACCAGAATTATGCTATGTCGTGAACATTTTGTCTTAATTTATGCAAGCCCCCAAAGAAGAACATATGGTTGCTGCTCGTCGAGTTTTACGGTATCTAAAAGGTACTCCGATCCAGGTTATGGGATTTTGCTACGATCTAACTGTGACCTTCAAATGCGCGCATATTGTGATGTCGACTGGGGTGCGTGCCCTCTTACTATACCGTCCATTATTGGGTATGATAAATACCCAAAATGGGGGGGGGGGGTTTCCTGTTACAATAGTGGGGTAAGTACAAAAATCGGGGGAACACAAATTATCTTAGTGAAATATATCAAATTAATATGATAATTACAACTAAGATGAGCGATATTTTCCACGATTAATCCTCCATCTTCTAGAGAGCTTTTGGAAGACTCTACTTCACCAATGGGCATGCTGCTACTAGAAGTGTCTTCCTTGATGAGGTGCAGAATTACCCCATGTTAATTAATCTTAATGATAAAAGATGTGCATTCCTTAATGAAGGCCAAATTCCAGGTTGATCCAAAATTGGAATTTTGTGCACGCTCTATATAATTGGGCCATTTCCCCCAATATTGAAATCCAATGCCTAATTTTAGCTTATTAGGCTAAAGTAGACATCTTAGAGAATCACAAAAACTTAGGCTTGCTTCATTTGGTAGGATTTAAACTTGACCAAAATTAAGCAAGTTTATTAGATAAAAAAAAGGCCAGTACTACTGTAATGGAGTTCTCAACAGTTTAGGAAACTCAAATGCAAATATCTACTGAAAATATTTACATATGCCAATAGTAGACTCTATCACCTTTGCATGAAGCCATATATAATTAATCTTCAAGCCCATTTGATAGGTGAAATACCATAACAATGTGAGCTTATGTGCTGGAATTTGGTGACAAGTGTCTTTTGGGGTAGATAGGACCATTTTCATGCCTTAGTGCAAGGTCTAGCGGACTCAGTATGTATCAACCAAAACTACTTGAGAAGGATTTTCCCTTAAATCCTTGGGGTTGAAATTCTATGATGTCAACCTTGCATGCCTTTTACCATTCTTAGGTTTGAAAATACCTAAGGTACTAATGAGTCATCTCCTTTGAAAGGTGTAGGAGTTGTTGAAGATCTTTGGGAGAGCATCATAGTAATGAGTAGGTCTCATAGGCCTTATGATCTCATTGAAGATCTCAACATACTTATCACATGATAGCTTAAACTCATCATACTCACGAGCTGTGTCGCTTGTAGCTTGATCAAATGCATAAGGGCCTTCTCCTAACATCATTTTGATGGGCAATGGGACCTTGGGAACATGTTCTTTTGGGATTTCATCCTTAGGTGCTTGGCAAGCTATAAGGCCTAAAGGATTCACTCCCTAACTTGTGTTTGAATTTAACATTAGTAAGGTAATTTGAGGCTTACTCTTACTAGTGGCACACTCTTCCCATGTTTCACTTCTGTGGGCTTTTCTCACTTCCATTACCCGGTTTAGCTTTATAATGTTTGCGTGAAGGTAAAGGATCTAACGTAAGTCTTTTCCCATTGTGCTTGAGTGAATAAGTATTAGCATACCCATTATAAATCACATGATTATAATTCAACCATTGTCTACCAAGCAACAAATGACATGCATCCATGCGAAGAACATCACATAGTACCTCACCACCATATGGACCAATAGAGAAATGTTGAGTTTTTATATTCAAGTTTTGATGATAACAAATCCAAGTGTAAAAATGTGTCCAAGTAGTGTTGCTCCAAACATGATTTGCAAACAGGCCTAACTGGTGTTTGTAATCTTTACTGTATTAACCGGTTTGCTACATGTGAGAACAAGCCTCTAAAACAGGTTCTTTGGGTGATTCTACATTTAGTCAAGAACGCCATCTCACAGTTGGATGTAAGGCATGTTCACAGCAGCTCTTCTAGCAATGCAAAGAACAACTCCAACAAACAAGGTAGCCTTGATGTTCCCAGCAGCTTCTCTAGCGATGCAAAGAACAACCCCAGCAAACAAGGTAGCCTTGATGTTCACAGCAGCTCTACGGATCTTGGACAAGATTCAAAACAAGAAGTCTTGGGTATATAGGCTTTATTTATTTAGACTCTTGTTAATATGCCAATATTGAAAAAGCTTTTTAACATCTCTTGAATCGGTATTTGCACTAAGTGCTTCAGAACACCAGACTGCGAACAACCCTGCAAACAGGGTGCTTAGGGTGTTTCTGACCTGAAGTGGCCATACCCGATTATCCTTGAAATTATTATTTCGGTTGGCCAAAATCTCCAGAATATTTTCAAATGTTATTCTTCTGGAAAATATATTTCTTGAATATATTATGGGAGATTTGGGAAAATAGATTTTGGGAGATTTGCCAAAATTGAAAGATTTTCTCTGCCCATATCTTCGGATGTGATAAAGTTTTTAAATTGCTAAAAATTTCTGATTGCCTTGCTTAAAGCTTACCCACGGCTATAAGGAGATAAAGGTTATCTCTTAAGATAACAAATCCCTTAGTTTTTGGAAAATGTTTTATCACTAGCCGTTGGGAGTTTTGTTTTTATCTTGAAAAATCACATTCCAAAATTAGATGATTTCCTTTCCTCTCCTTGGTTTTTGACCGTTGGAATTTATGGTTAAAAACAGCTCAGTTTTCACGAAAAGATAGACACTGAAACACATACTGAGCTATAGTGAGAAGAAAACAAAAAGAAATCTTGAAACACAACATTCCCAAAAGGCAAATTTCAAAATAGGTTTTTCTAGTGAAAAGAATTTCTGAGCTTCACTTGAGAAAAGAAAAACCAGTTCAAGTTGTGTTTAAAGCAAGCTTTCAATATATTGGCATAATAGGAACTTCATTGTACCTTACATCTGCTTAGTCAGAAGCACCCCCTGTAAGGTGTTTGTAACCCTGATCTTGAATCAGAAAAGTGAGTGAGTGGTCCTAAGTCGTGTGGACTTTGGACGTGTCCAATCTGGTGAGATTTGGACGTGGTGTAATCTGCCTTGAGAAGGAGATTACGTGGTTGCAAGTTGTAACAAGGTGTGTTACATTTGTAACGTGTTAAGCCCGGTTTAGTGAAGTGGTTAAATCCTACACGAGGTAGGTCGTGGTTTTTCACACCTCAGTTGGGCTAGAGGTGTTTTCCACGTAAAAATTGTGTGTGCTTTAATTCCGCATTTATCTTGGTGATTTTCGTATTTACAATATCTGAAAACACCCCCTGCAAACAAGTCAACAGGGTGTTCGTCATCGGAGAACAACCTCTGTCAGGGTGTTTGTTACTTATAACGCGAAAATCAGACACCACAATTCACCCCCCTCTTGTGGAAGTATACTCTAAGATCTAACAAGTGGTATCAGAGCAGGTTCTCTCACAACAAGGCTAACACCTTGAGAATTCTGAAGATGAGTACACCACAAGGAATTCTTGAAGGGCAATCCATCACTCGTCCACCTTATTTCAACGGCCAACATTATAGTTGGTGGAAGAACAGGATGGAGAACTACATTCAGGCAGAAGACTATGAGTTATGGATGCTCATCAAGAACGGGCCACTTGTTCCCTACAAAATACTTGAAGATGGCAAGAAAGTTTCCAAGGAACCTTCTGAATTTGACTCTGAAGATTACAAGAAAATGGAGAAGAATGCTAAGGCCAAGAAGCTATTATATTTCGGCCTAGGTCCAGATGAATACACTTGCATCTCTGAGTGTGAATCAACCCAAGCTATCTGGAACGCCCTGCAAGTTGCTCATGAAGGTACGAGTCAAGTTAAACAATCTAGAATTGAGCTACTTATGCGACAATACGAGTTGTTTGATATGGGTGATCATGAAATCGTGATGGATATGTACACACGGTTTACCCACATCACAAACGAATTAAAATCTCTGGGAAAGTCTTTCACCACTGAAGAGTTGGTGAGGAAAATCCTCAGAATTTTACCTCGTACGTGGGAGGCCAAAGTAATAGCCATCCAAGAGGCTAAAGACATGAACAAAATCACCTTTGATGAGTTGATTGGTAATCTCCAAACCTATGAACTCCGGAAAAACTCACAACAGAAAGAGGAGCAAAAGAAAGATCGTGGGCTTGCCTTAAAAGCGCATGAGGACACTGACTCTGACCTTGAAGATGAAGATATGGCCTTAATGTCCAGAAAATTCAAGAAATTCTTCAAAAAGGTCAAGGAGAACAACAAAAGAAAAGAATCCAGTAAGTCCAGAAACACCCCTAAAGATCAACCTATAGGGTGTTTCAAGTGCGGCAAACCAGATCACTTAGTCAAAAATTGTCCTCTGCTTCGAGAAGATCAGTTGCCAGAACAACCTCAAAAACAGGGTCGAAAACACCCTGTACACAATCTGGGCAAGCGATTCTCGAAAGCTATGCTGGCTGCTTGGGGAGATTCCTCTGAAGATGAAGGAGAATCTGAAGCTGAAGAAGAGGCTGTAGCACTAATGGCACAAAGTGATTCAGATTCAAGTGATGAATCAACAATCAGCCTCTCAGATCTCAAGAACAAGGTACATGGTCTTAACAAAGCTACTTTAGAAGAACTTCTATATAATGTGCTAGACACCTGCGCTGATCTAAAAAGAGAAGTTCGTGACCTAGAGCTTGAAAATGAAATTCTTAAAAATGAAAAACTTGGTTTACATGAAAATATTAACATGCTCAAAGAAAATCTCTTTATAAAAGAAGGAGATTATACTCGAGTGGAAGAAAAACTCTTTGAGGTGGAAGCAATGGTTGAAGACTTGCTCAAAGAGAACAAGAACTTGCATGTTAATATAGAAAAACTGAAAACCGAACTTGTCACGACTAAGCATTGGAACAATTCCTCACAAGCCCTTGATTGGTTAAACACTCACCACAGTCGAAACAAAAAGGGACTTGGATACAAGCCTAAACGGACCGTTTACCCAATACATAGGAAGTATGTGGGATTGCCTGAAAATATTGTTTGCTTTCATTGTGGTAAAACGGGTCATTATAGATATACTTGTCCTGTAAGAAAACATGCCAATGAAAAGAATGAAAAGTATGTGAAACAAATCTGGATTAGAAAAGATAAGCTTTATATGTCTAAAGGAATGGGACCCAAGTGGATCTGGGTTCCCAAAACTAATCCGTGATTTGTTTTGCAGGCTGAAGTGAGAGAAAACAATCTTACGAACAACCCCACAAACACCCTTGAAAACAAGCAGTTGTGGTATGTCGATAGTGGGTGTTCGCGGCATATGACCGGAAAAGAATCAAACTTTCTCTCACTTACAGCTTTGAATGGTGGGAGTGTAGCATTTGGAAACGGCAAGTCTGGGACAATTGTCGGTATAGGTAATATTGGTAAAACTCTCTCCCACTCAATTGATAATGTGCACTTAGTTGATGGGTTAAAGCACAATTTGCTAAGTGTGTCCCAACTGTGTGACAAGAACAACCTAGTACTGTTTTCAAAAACACGTTGCTTGGTTGTGAATGACGACACAGGAGATGTTGTGTTGAGGGGGAAGCGATGTCAAAATGTTTATAAAGTTAGTATTTCCACTCTTCCTCAAAATAATCTGACTTGTTTAAATGCATTAAATGATGATATAATGCTATGACACAAGAGATTAGGTCATGCAAGCCTGTCCTTGCTAAACAAACTTGTTTCCAAGGATTTGGTTGTTGGACTACCTTCCATCAAGTATAATGATGATAAGGTATATGAAGCTTGTGCAAAAGGAAAACAAGTCAGATCTTCTTTAAAATCTAAAAGGTATGTAAGCACTACCCGACCTCTTGAATTATTACACATTGATCTATGTGGTCCCATGAGGATAGCTAGTAGAGGTGGGAAAAGGTATGTGCTTGTAATAGTGGATGATTACTCTCGATTTACTTGGACCCTGTTCTTGACCTCCAAGGATGAAACTTTTGAGAATTTTATTGCCCTTCTCAAAAAGATTGAAAAGAGAGTAGGACACTCATTGGTTAGCTTGAGGTCTGATCACGGTACTGAATTTGAAAATGCAAGCTTTACAAAATTTTATAATGAACATGGTGTTGATCAAAACTTCTCAGCTCCAAGAACACCCCAGCAGAATGGGGTGGTTGAACGAAAAAATCGTACCTTAGAAGACATGACTAGAACAATGCTTATTGCTAGTGGTCTTCCTAAGAACTTTTGGGCAGAAGCCTTGAACACATCATGTTACATTATAAACAGATGCATGATTAGACCCATTTTGAACAAAACTCCTTATGAACTTCTTAAAGGTAGGAAACCCAACATTATGCATCTAAGAACATTTGGTTGTAGATGTTTCGTGCATAACAACGGGAAGAATGCCTTAGGAAAGTTTGATCCTAGGAGTGATGAGGCAATATTTCTTGGTTATTCCTCTCACAGTAAGGCATAAAAAGTCTTTAACAAACGCACCTTGTGTGTTGAGGAAAGTGTGCATGTGTTTTTTGATGAATCTAACTCCTTGAATGAGAGTAATGCACAGGATGAAGAGTTTGAATTAGGCCTTGTCCAAAAGGAGCTGTTAAATCAAGAAAAACAAGGTAAGAACACCTTGAAGGAAACAGGTACAGAAGCTGTTCCTCAAAGCGATAGTCAAGGTGAGCTCCAAACAGGGGGAAACACCGTTGAACCCTGTTCGGAACCATGTTCTTCAGGAACCAGCTTGCAAACAGGTGCAGAAACAGGATCAGGAGGTGTTCTTGAGCCTGATCCTACACACACTTCAGTTAGAACAAAACATGTGGCTGTGGATCCAATTAATCCAAGATCATGGAAGCACCATAGTTCGCACCCTCTTGATCAAATCTTGTCAGATATTAATACTGGAGTGCAAACTAGATCTAAACTTAAGAATTTTTGTGCTTTCTATGCTTTTCTTTCTAACATTGAGCCAAAAAGTGTGAATGAAGCTCTTGCAGATTCAGATTAGATCGCGGCTATGCAAGAAGAGCTTCATCAATTTGAAAGAAACAAAGTGTGGCACCTTGTACCTAAACCTACAGATAGAACAATCATTGGAACCAAGTGGGTGATCCGAAATAAGCTGGATGAGTCAGGAACAGTCACTAGGAACAAGGCAAGGCTGGTGGTTCAAGGGTACAATCAAGAAGAAGGGATTGATTACGAAGAAACCTTTGCACCAGTTGCTAGAATTGAGGCTATTCGAATCTTAATAGCCTTTGCAGCTCATATGGAGATCAAGCTATATCAAATGGATGTTAAAAGTGCATTCCTCAATGGATACCTTAAAGAAGAGGTGTATGTCAAACAACCCCCTGGTTTTGAAAATGGTGATTTCTCAAATCGTGTTTTTAAACTTGACAAAGCACTTTATGGTTTAAAACAAGCTCCAAGAGCTTGGTATGAACGGTTGTCAAGTTTTTTACTTGAAAATGATTTTAGAAGAGGCAAGGTAGACAATACCTTGTTTCTGAAATCTAAGGGGGAACATCTATTGATCGTCCAAATATATGTAGATGACATTATATTTGGTGCAACTCATCATGATTTATGCCATGAATTTTCAAATATGATGAGGAGTGAGTTTGAGATGAGCATGATGGGTGAGCTTAACTTTTTCTTAGGCTTACAAATCAAGCAAACTCCAAACGGCACCATGATCCATCAACAAAAGTATATCAAGGAGCTACTTAAGCGTTTTGGGATGGAGTTGGCCAAACCCATAGACACTCCTATTTCTCCTTCAACCAAATTGGTTATGGATGATGGGAGTCCCTCAGTTGAGGAAAAACTCTATAGGGGCATGATTGGGTCACTCTTATACCTAACCGCTAGTAGACCGGATATCGTTTTTAGTGTCGGTTTATGTGCCCGTTTTCAGTCTAGTCCTAAAGAGACTCATCTTAAGGCTGTTAAACGGATACTAAGATATTTAAATCATACACCTGATTTATCTCTATGGTACCCTAAAGGTTGCAATCTTGATCTTGTTGGATATGCTGACGCTGATTATGCAGGTTTCCTAGTTGATAGAAAGAGTACCTCAGGTATGGCTCACTTTCTTGGACCTTGTTTGGTATCTTGGGCTACCAAGAAGCAACATTCAGTTGCCATGTCCACAGCTGAAGCAGAATATGTGGCGGCAACCTCATGTTGTGCTCAGTTGTTGTGGGTACGACAACAACTCAAGGATTTTTGTGTTGACACTGGATGCATTCCTTTTTTTTTGTGATAACACAAGTGCTATTAATATTGCCAAAAATCCATGTCAACACAAAAGGACAAAACATATTGACATTCGACATCATTTCCTAAGAGATAATGTGGAAAAAGGCTTAATTTCTATGAATTTTTGCTCAACGGAAAAACAGATTGCTGATATATTCACTAAGGCACTAGCTAAAGATCAGTTTGAGAGAAATAGACTGGAACTGGGGTTGGTGAAAACACCCTGAGAACACCTGTTCTCAGAGGTAGATCAAGCTGTCAAAAGACACCCTATAATACCTGTTCTTCTCTCTTGTTTATAATGTTTGCGGTCTGTGCTTAGCGAAATATGTGTAGTCTGTGTACTCTCATGATTATGTACTGCTGCCTTGGGAGATGGAGAAAGAGTAATCATGACAAACCTTGGGATGATAAAAGCATGCTCAAGAACAGGCGGCTCGAACAGGTATGCCTTAATTGCTTTCATTGATTGCTGCCTGCTAAAATTCCAGGTGTTCCCTAGGTAATCCTTCGTGTCAGGTGAGGAGTTTAAAAACTGACTTGCGTGCGTCTGTCCTCTTCATCTTGCTCTCTGTCTCTCCTCTGTTCTTGCTTTCAAACCCTAGCAAAAAACCTCCCAAAAACCGAACCTCCTCCTTACGACAATGGCTCTCAACCCTGTTTCTTGCAACTTGAGTTTACCCTCAATTCAGTCTCCTCCTCGCCCGATTATCCACAAACCTTCGGGCATCTCACTCAGCTTAACCTCACGAGTGTTGGGCTTAGGTTGAATGATATTCCCTACCCCTTTGGTTGGGAATTAATGGTGTATGTGGGAACAATCCTCTGTCCTATTCCTTCTGCAGCAAGTGCTGATTCTTCGGGTTTCCAAGACCAATTCTTGGAGAACCCAGAAACCATTGTTGGGGATGACTCTGTTCCTCTCGACTCTCAAACTGGAGAGAAGAGGAAAAGGGTGAAGATGGTTGCTAGGCGCACTCGAACGCCAAGAACAAGACCACAACCAAGGTCTCGCCCCTCTCTAACTCCCTCTTCACCTCCTTCTCAACCTCCTCGTAAGTCTGCGAGAATTATCTTCAAATCAACCCCCAGAACCTCTAAACCCTCCGTTCCTATTATCGAAGAGATCTCCTCTTCTACTGAAGGGTTCTCGAGTTCTGATTCTGAGGACAACACCTTCAAACAGGGGACACCGGTGTTTTCTGAGTCCTCTGAAGATCAAGCCCCTCCAAAAACAACCACTAAACCTGCTGTGAAGTCCTCTCCAGCAAAACCACCCCTCAAAAGAAAACCAAGAACAGCCCCCCTACCAAAAGCGACTACCTCTGTTCCTGCCTCCAAACGCCCAAGGCAGTCCACTCCCTCTCCTATGTCTGACAAACATGCCAAGTTGCTTAAGCGCAATGTTGTCACGGGGAAGGTAGTGTCTGTCAGTTTCTTTGAGGAACAGGGTCTCGGGGTGTTTTTGACCAAGCTTCGAGCCCAAGGCTGGCTTGAGTTGTTTGCAAACACCCAGTTGGGGTGTTCTGTGCCTGAGTTGGCTGAATTCTACGCCAACTGCAGAGTCACCGAAGGGATGGTGACAAGTTCTATAAATGGGCAAGGCATCAGGGTCGATGCGCCCACACTTGGGAAAATTCTTGGAGTGCCCTCACAAGGTTTTGCTGTGTATGTGAGGGAAGACAAAACAGCCCTGGAACAAGCCAGGCTCCTGGAGGTGTCCAAACGCCTAAGTCACAAACAGGATCTGAGAACACCCTGCTCTGTCAAAAAGGGTGATCTGATTCCTCCCTACCAACTCCTTTTCATGTTCGTCATTAAGAACGTGATTCCAAGGGGTCAAGGGAGAAACTCAGCCGACCTTTTTGATCAGTGCCTGGTCGACTTATTGGACAGGGAGGAACCCATCAATCTTCCGGCAATCATGATTCACCACATTGGGCGAATTGCGAACACCACCCGGGCTCATGATCTCGGATATGGGTTTCTGCTGACAAGGGTGTTTGAGCACTTTGGCATAGTGTTCACAAGGCGAGTGGAGGCCCAAGTAATCGATGCAATTGGGATTGACACTCTGCTCGGGTGTGGCTTTGAGTTTGGGGAAGGGTCCGGTTCCAAACACGGTCGTCGACCACCTCGACCACCTGTTTCTGAGCAACCATCCACCAAGGTAGAGGCTGTTCTTGAGGACAATGCTCGCCTCAAGGATGAGCTCTCTGCTGTCAAGGCTGCTCTTGCTGAAGAACAAGCCCTCTCTGCTAAGCGTCATGCAGACTTGCTTGCTCTTCTATCCTCCCTTGCTCCTAGTATTCCTCCTCTGCAGACGAAACCACCCCCTGCTCCCTGATTGTATAGGCTGTTTCTGGTTCTGTTTGTGTTGCTGTTTCTGTTCTGTTTTTACCTCTGTACTGCTTCACTCTTTAATGACATATCCATTTGCAGTTTCTCTTGCTTGTTATTCCTTCTCCTTTCTACTTGTTATTATTGCTTTTTAATGACGCCAAAAGGGGGAAGAAAAAAAAAAGGAAAGACCTATTGACATTGACAACATGTGAGAACCTGATCTTGACTTACGTGAATCCCTATCAGCAGTCTTTTTCTGGTTGTTTTGTCAATATGGTCACTTGGTTTGTCATCATCAAAAAGGGGGAATTTGTTGAGTTTTTATATTCAAGTTTTGATGATAACAAATCCAAGTGTAAAAATGTGTCCAAGTAGTGTTGCTCCAAACATGATCTGCAACACAGGCCTAACTGGTGTTTGTAATCTTTACTGTATTAACCGGTTTGCTACATGTGAGAACAAGCCTCTAAAACAGGTTCTTTGGGTGATTCTACATTTAGTCAAGAACGCCATCTCACAGTTGGATGTAAGGCATGTTCACAACAGCTCTTCTAGCAATGCAAAGAACAACTCCAACAAACAAGGTAGCCTTGATGTTCCCAGCAGCTTCTCTAGCGATGCAAAGAACAACCCCAGCAAACAAGGTAGCCTTGATGTTCACAGCAGCTCTACGGATCTTGGACAAGATTCAAAACAAGAAGTCTTGGGTATATAGGCTTTATTTATTTAGACTCTTGTTAATATGCCAATATTGAAAAAGCTTTTTAACATCTCTTGAATCGGTATTTGCACTAAGTGCTTCAGAACACCAGACTGCGAACAACCCTGCAAACAGGGTGCTTAGGGTGTTTCTGACCTGAAGTGGCCATACCCGATTATCCTTGAAATTATTATTTCGGTTGGCCAAAATCTCCAGAATATTTTCAAATGTTATTCTTCTGGAAAATATATTTCTTGAATATATTATGGGAGATTTGGGAAAATAGATTTGGGAGATTTGCCAAAATTGAAAGATTTTCTCCGCCCATGTCTTCGGATGTTATAAAGTTTTTAAATTGCTAAAAATTTCTGATTGCCTTGCTTAAAGCTTACCCACGGCTATAAGGAGATAAAGGCTATCTCTTAAGATAACAAATCCCTTAGTTTTTGGAAAATGTTTTATCACTAGCCGTTGGGAGTTTTGTTTTTCTCTTGAAAAATCACCTTCCAAAATTAGATGATTTCCTTTCCTCTCCTTGGTTTTTGACCGTTGGAATTTGTGGTTAAAAACAGCTCAGTTTTCACGAAAAGATAGACACTGAGACACATACTGAGCTATAGTGAGAAGAAAGCAAAAAGAAATCTTGAAACACAACATTCCCAAAAGGCAAATTTCAAAAGAGGTTTTTCTAATGAAAAGAATTTCTGAGCTTCACTTGAGAAAAGAAAAACCAGTTCAAGTTGTGTTTAAAGCAAGCTTTCAATATATTGGCATAATAGGAACTTCATTGTACCTTACATCTGCTTAGTCAGAAGCACCCCCTGTAAGGTGTTTGTAACCCTGATCTTGAATCAGAAAAGTGAGTGAGTGGTCCTAAGTCGTGTGGACTTTGGACGTGTGCAATCTGGTGAGATTTGGACGTGGTGTAATCTGCCTTGAGAAGGAGATTACGTGGTTGCAAGTTGTAACAAGGTGTGTTACATTTGTAACGTGTTAAGCACGGTTTAGTGAAGTGGTTAAATCCTACACGAGGTAGGTCGTGGTTTTTCACACCTCAGTTGGGCTAGAGGTGTTTTCCACGTAAAAATTGTGTGTGCTTTAATTCCGCATTTATCTTGGTGATTTTCGTATTTACAATATCTGAAAACACCCCCTGCAAACAAGTCAACAGGGTGTTCGTTATCGGAGAACAACCTCTGTCAGGGTGTTTGTTACTTATAACGCGAAAATCAGACACCACAATTCACCCCCCCTCTTGTGGAAGTATACTCTAAGATCTAACAAGAAAGAAATAAGAGCTTGTCTTGAAGTGGTTACCTCATCGTTCGGTCATAACCATTGAAGAGAGTATGGAGTATGATGCTCTTTAGTGGGGATTTGTAGCTTTTCAATAAGTGTCTTAGCTAGATGCCACGTTGGTGCAACTTCCACCATCTATGGTTAAGCCAAAAACCTTGCATCCAATGGGACACCTAGAGTTAATGATTTTCTCCCTTTGGCTATCTTCATAAGAAACATTTGTGGCATGTGGGGACCTCTTGATCAATAACAATTCTGCAACATCAGGGGCCACCAAGGTAATTCCAGAGCCTCAACTTTGAGGTCTCTAAGGTCATCCCTTGGATACCTTCTTCTTCTAGGCCTTTCTTCCTCATCATCAAGATCTTCATGGGAGGAAGAGTATGTGATGCTAATAAGACCGACATCATAGCCTCATCGGTAAGGATTTCATTGAGTAGTTCCCCTAACCTCTTGAGTGAACTTTCTCATTTGTTCTTGAAGCTCTACAAGGGCCCTACATATATCCAGGGTTTGGTCAGGAGGAATTCTCTCAGGGTGAGGAGCTTCTCCCTTGCTAGCCATGGTAGCAACTTGTGTAGTGATAAGAGTGAAAAAGATAAAAACAGGGAGAAGTACGGGTCGTGGGGGTTGTCAGGAAGGGAAAAAGGTGAGAAAACAAAGGATCATGGCAGGACTTCACTGCCACGGTATGTGGGTCTAGCTAAGATCAAACCGTGGTAGGGTCTGCCCCAAGTATTTTTCGAATTTTTGTGGCGGTTTTTTGGTGGAGTTTTTGCGTTGTGTTTCGTTTAGGAGTTATGTTTAGACTATTTGAGAGTACTTTGTGGGCTAGATATGAGATTTATAGAGAGAGAAGTAAAGGGAGATATGGGATAAAAAGGTAGGAAATTTAAGCAAATGAAAACACAAGAGTGATGGATTTGTTCCTTACCAAGATAAAGGAACTTTTTGCTCTGATGTAAATTGATACAGAATAGAATCCTCAATCTCCCAAGATCAAAGATAATAAGGAAGATAATCACACCAAGGATGCTTCTTTTGTATTCAATCTCAAATAATCAATGAGATTGTTAGTTTTGACCCAAAGTATGATCCCAAAAGATAGATAAAACACTTCCCATCAAGCTCCTCTCTTAAAGCCTCATAGCCACCCAAGAAGAACTCTAAAGAAAAATTCGAAACTTTCCACTAAATTCCCCTTCTAAAAGGTTAAGCTATCAAAGAAGAATTCTACATGAAAGATTCTACTTACCACTCTTAATTAAAGAGATAAAGATGTAGAG
The DNA here is from genome assembly GCA_017589665.1 of Selenicereus undatus. Taxonomy (NCBI): domain Eukaryota; kingdom Viridiplantae; phylum Streptophyta; class Magnoliopsida; order Caryophyllales; family Cactaceae; genus Selenicereus; species Selenicereus undatus. The sequence continues at coordinate 67,155,739 of JACYFF010019584.1, read as the reverse complement.
ATTTTAGTGAAAGAAAATGACCATATGCCTTTCCATTCACAATTCAACTTCAAGCTTGGTTTACATGGAGGTATTGGGGTCTACGAATACCCAAAATGGGGGCATTAGATGTTACAATAGTGTGGAAAGTATACAAATAGGGGAATTACACATTATCATTTTGTAGGATTTAAACCTGACCGAAATTCTTCATGTTTACTTGCAAAAAAAACAGTACTGCTGTAACAGAGTTTTTACCACTTTATGTAATTTAAATGCAAAAATCTACTAAAAATATTTATATATCCTAATAGAAGAGTCTATCATCTTTCCAACAGGCCATAGATCATTAATTTTCAAGCCCATTTGATAAGTTAAATACTACGACAAAGTGGGCTTATGTGCTAGAATTTGGTGACAGGTGTCTTTTAGGGTAGATAGGACCATTTTAATGCCTTGGTGCAAGGTCTAGTGAATGCGATATGTATCAAAGCTGCAAATCAACTCTTGGCTAGACCCTAATCCACACCAAAGTCCAAGCCATTCTTCCTTGGTCAAGATGGTCACCACTTCATCAGTTCATTTGGTTTCGACTTAGGTTCTCGCCATCTAAATGGTATCCAATTGCAGTGACCTATGCTTTGTTAGGAAGTTTAGCGAGTTAGATTTAGGATTATGCTATAAAATCTCAAGTTAGGCTACATTTTGATTCCTAAAGTGATAGAAACCCCAACTCATGCAGTTTTGGTTTTTGTCAAAAAATGCATTGACTCTGGGTTGAGTTAAAATCCTATATAACAAACCTAGACACAGCGAGCACAAGTTCTTTTGATTCCCTAAGATGTCTGTTTTATCCCCATAAGTTAAAAATTTGTCATTGGTTTCAAACACGGGGAGAAATTGCCCAAATATGTGGAGTGTGCACAAAATTCTAGTTTTGGAGTAATCTAAAATTTGGCCTTAATTGAGGAGGATACAACTATTATCTTTGAGATTACTAACCATGGGGTGATTCTAAACATATCAAAGAAGATTTACAGAGTGATGAGGCCCCCATTAAAGGTGTAGAGCGTTCTATAAGCCTTCTAGAAGGAGCGAGAAGAATCTTGGAAAAATACAACTCACCTTAGTTGTAATTATGTTAGTAATTTGATTTATTTTCCTAAGATAATTTGTAATCCCCCTATTGGTACAATTGCCGCTTATTGTAACAGCTAATCTCCCCCATTTTGGGTACTTTTAGACCTTATTACCTCCTTGTAAATGAAGATTGAGTTGAATTATGAATTGAAAGGCAAATGACCATTTTCTCTCACTAAAATCTCTACATCTTTGTCTCTTTAATCAAGATTGGCGATTAGAGTCTTTCCTTTAGATTCTTCTTTGGTGGTTAAGATCAATTAGGAGAGGAATTTGGTAGGAAGTGATCAACATATTATTTAGGTCTTACCTTGGGCACGAACGTCACAATCTGATTGATTGATTGAGATTCAATCCAAGAGCAGCATCCTTTGGTGTGATTATTTCCCTGTTACATTGATCTTGGGAGTTTGATGATCCATCCTCATTAGTGTTTCGGATGCGCTAGTGCATTTTTTGAGCTTTTGATGTAGTTGTAATATAAAAATAAAAATGAATAGTGAACTTGTGGTTTGGCACAGGTTATGTGTGTGATAATGTACATATTATAATATAGGTGCTGTTGTAGACAAACTTTTGTAATGTTTACATAATGTAATATATTTAATGTTGTGCATGTATAGTCTAGAAGGCTTCTAATAGCTTTGAATGGCCTTGAGACAGCCACCAACATTTTTGCAATATATTATGTAACCAAAGTGTGGTTTTATAAGCATGTTGTGTAATACGGGGTGTAGTCCTCGGCACTCTATGAAGAGGGCCCATTGAATCTTGACTAACAATCGCTATCTTCTAAATAGGGTCATTTACAAGTTTAGCAATCTTTCTCTTTTGCTTTTCCTTATTTGTTATATTTAAATGAACTTTGCTAACATTAGGAACTCCGATAAGGTTAGCTGGCAATGTGACATGCCAACATGCAGGTTAGGAGGTTACATTTGGTGGTATTAGAGCTTAGCTTAGTGCCAAGCTATGCATGAGTTATATGTAAAGTGAGTTGCATTAGCTGGTAGGGATGATGTGATTGATGCTATTTAAAATTTTGCTTATATGATACGTGCTTATGAATTTGATGTTCGTGCTGTATATGAAATCAGAATGGCAACTATTTTGATTTTCGAGAATTCAGTTATATGAACTCCTAGAGTGCTACATGCAATGTCATGTTCCTCTCGAATGTCCTTAAGCTATACAATATTGAAGGACCCGAAATCATCACTCGAGATTTCTAAACTAAAGACTGCTTTAGGCTTTTGTTTTCCTCTAGTGCATGGGCTGAAATAGTAGGTGTCTTAGGGAAATAATGCCTGATAGGGGATAGTGTCCCTTTACTTATACGGAGTTGATTAACTTTCTGCAGATAGTTGATCCTCCTATACCCAGTATACATCGGAATCCAGGGATTTTAGGTCTAAGTATGGAAGAACATTCTCGAAGGGACTTAGTACTTAGGAGCAGAGTCCGTACCATCTATGGGGGACTAGAGGGCAGAGTAAGACATGAAAAAAGGGAAATGCATAGTTTATATAGCAATGTCTTCTAGCAAATGATTATAGTAGGATAGCTGACCTTTATGTTAGATGGGTACATCTATGCCATGGGGATCAAATCTAGTATCAAGGTGGGATTTATCAAACTATGACTAGGATAGGTCGATTGGTTAATTAGGGGCCCATGGAATATGTGCCACGAGTTTAGCTATTGGACCTGATGAATCGAGATAAACCTGATTGTCCACAAAGATTGAACTTGGATGACTAAACCGCATGTATTATAACTAAGCGGTGGCTATATGTGTTGTCCAAATTTCTATGTGCTTGAGAACTTTAGTATAAAATAGGAGAAGGGTAGAGTTTGTTATGATTAAATAATAGAATTAATGTAATTAAATAAGATAAGTATAGTAAACTCACTACCTGTTGTGTGAGGCTGGATACCTATAGTTTGGAACAGTTTGATAAATCAATGCTTGTGTGTGTAAATTAATATGCTTTTATATAAATATGAATGTATATAAAATGGTAGGTTATGAAGCCTAAATTTAAAAAAAAAGAAAGTAAAATCATAGTATGCACATAATGGCATCAGATGCCCAGGAAACAACGACTACCTAAGCCCCCACCTCCACCATCTCCATCGCCATCGCCATCGCCATCGGTGCTGCCTCCACCATTGCTAACTGCTATGCAAATGACCTATAGGGTTTAGAAGCTTAAGCCACAAATGTTTGAAGCGGGACCTCACCCTTTTGTATTCGATGACTAAATACAAAAAATTCAAAATTTATTTAGTGCCATGGAATGCCTTGAAAGATACAAAGTAGAACTCGCTGCTAATTCATTTGAATGAGAAGTTGACTTCTGGTGGGAAGCTGTGAACCCTAGAGAAGGAAAAATTTAACTCCCTTGGTAGCAGTTCAAAGGGCTCCTAGATTCAAAATACCACCCCTAGGATGTGAGATGGGCTAAAGAGCAAGAGTTCTTGCATTTGAAGTAAGAAAAGTGTCAGTTATGGAGTATGCCTCCAAATTCAATGAGCTGCTTACATTTGCCCCTACCCAGATGGCTACTGAACAGTAAGGATGGGCAGATTTGGCACAATTTATGATGGAAAATAAAAGAGAAAGTTACAGGCCTTACATTTACTAATTTTTAATAAATGTACCAGAATGTTGTGAAAATAGAAAGAGTCCTAACAGAAAATGAAGTTGAATATCAGTGGCGAAGCCAGGATTTTAGGAAGGGGGTGTCGAAAATAGTAATACATACAATATAAAATAATATTAGTCATAAAACTAAAATTAAACAACTGTTATTTAACATGTAATTTAATTGTCGTCGACGAGACCTCATATTTTAAAAACAATGCCTGATATTATCATCAGCAATAGCAAATTTTAAAGGATAATTTTTGCGTTGGGGGTGCTATTAATGTGTACAATATGTATTTTTTTTTAAAAAAACAATATAAGCCAATTCAGTAAATACATAGTTCATTAATCTAGTGATTAAAAATCTAACCATTGCAAGAGACTTAAGTAACTATATTATCTAATCATATATGATTCTAGTTTAGTAAACTATTGTACAATCAAACTTAAAAGTAAAATATTTCTTTCTTTTTTGTGAGAGTAAAATTAATATCTTTCAAGTTTCATTAATATAAAAATAAAACTTTAGAAAACTATCACATAACATAATGGTGATTGGCGTGGTTTGATTATCAGTATTAAGACTTGAGATTTTTTTTAATAGAAGAGACTTCAGAAAGTTTGTAAACAAAGAACCCAGTGACCTATTTTTGTCTTTAATGTCTAAAAAAATGCACTAAAAATATTAAAAACAAGGAAAAAGAGAGGGATTAACTGATCAAGACTAGACAAAACATTCTACAAAAATCAAAACATGCAAGAATGCAGTGAAAATATTTATAAAAAAATGGGAAAGATGGCGCAAACTGTTCAAGGCTGGGCAAAAACATTAAAATGTGTAGATGGAGGATTGAACAAGCAACCTCAGGGTGCCACCCAGCCAAATAATATGCGTTGAACCGCTAGGCTAAAGGGAGCATTTTGCAACATCTTGCCTAGTCCTATATTTATGTGTAACTGCTAATTTTTCTAATTTTTGCTACACACTAATTTTTATTTTTATTTTTGGAAGGGGTGTCGGGTGACCCCACTGACACCACGCTGAATCCGCCCCTGTTGAATATAAAGCCATGACTCAGGGGAAGAGAAATCTTGGGATAAGAGGCATGAGTCCACATCCACGAGGATCATCTAAGAAGCCAAACATGTAAAGAGGACAGTTTAGAGTTTGACACACATTAGGGGGAAAAATAGAACCTTTGTTGAAAAGTGTAAAATATATCATTCACACCCACATTCTATTACTGTATCCTAGGTGCATGCTTTCGATGTGGAGAAATGGGTTACCATATAGCCCAATCCCCCAAGGCTGAACAAAGGAGGCAACATCAACCATTAGGCCTGGTGCTCGGAACACAACCCTTGCCTCAGCAAGGGCAATCCTCAGCAAACAAAATAGGGGGAGGAAACCTCAGGTGTGAGGTCATGTTTTCAACATAGTGGAAGAGAGAAGATGAAGATCCAAGTAGTATCTCTCAAGTATTCTGCACATTAGTAATGCACCTGCATATGTTTTATTTCACTTAGTAGTTATGCATTTAATTCTGAGTTTTGAGTTTGCTGAGAAACTTACTATTACACTACTTGAAATGGACTTTGAATTACGTGTCACTACCTAGTAGGAGTTACAATAACTACTAATACTATGTTTAAAAACTACCTATTAGGAGTTAATGAGGAAACTTTTTCGACAAACCCGATTTAACTGGAAGTTCAAAGCTATGATATTATTTTGGGAATAGGTTGATAATTTACTGCAATGGCCCGAACCTAACCCATGTTAATTTGTTAATTTCAATTCAACAAAGTTGAACATCACATTTCGATTAAGCATTTGAGATATTTGTGTGATTGTAAGCTGAGACGACAAAGTAACCTCAAAAATAAAGTATTAATTAAGAATGCTTTATATATATAACTTTGTCATCAATGATGTATAATTCAATAATAATGTTTATAACTTAAATAAAAGAGAATACAAAAGAACATAAATTGATTGATATAGGTGAAGTTCACAATTTCCTAGCTACTTATGAAATTAATAACAAAAAAATGAGAGTGGAATGAGTGAATTAACAAAATAGATGAAGTTAGAAGTCTAAAGGAAAAAGCCCATGTGAGGGCCCAAACTCGTTAGTAAAGAGGGGAACGATAACTAAGATTTTGGGATTAAAGTAAAAAAATTTAACATCAAAAAACAAGAAAAGAATTTTGGCATATTAAATTTAAGTCATCCTCCTTCTTCATACCCCCCAATCGCATAGCAGCCCAGCCTCTCGTCCCCTATTTTGTTTACTTCGATCCGTTCCGGCAGCAACTGCATGCCTGTAGTCGACTAAGCTACACCGTCACTGGATGTCAGCCGGAACGTCGGCCAGCCAAAATAACGGAACCACCCCATCCCTTGCAGCGCCACCCTACTATTTCCTTGCTTGGTTGCTACGTGACGCCACCCCAAGCCACCTCCATCTGCCATTTGCCATCCGCAAGGCCGTCGGCATCGCAAGCCTACCATGCCACCTTCTCCCACTCTTTTTAGCTTTAGTTCATGGGTGATTGCAACGTGATGCCCAAGCTTGTCTTACATTGCTTTCATCATTAATTCTTTATTAGTTCAGAAATTGTATCCCTTTAACATTAGATGGGTTTTGTTGGTGTAATTTTGAAGTTTATAACGATAAATTTTAGTGTTGAAATGTACAGGTGGTTGTGGGTGTTCATGGAGGAGGTAATTTTTGGGTGTGGGTAGTGAAATTAAGATGTGATTGATTATGTTGAATTTTCTAAAAGGTTTTCATTATGTTTTTAATGAAATTAAAGATGAGCATGTGTGTGGTAAATCCTTGTCATTGAAGGTTGAGAAGGAAGGACTTGAGAATAAGAGGAAACAGGAAAAGAGGTATTTTGGGAGGGGTTGGGATAAACTTAATTGACATGAATTTTTGTGATTGAATTACATTGTAGTGGGTAAATTGAGTGGATTTAGTAACTAGAAGCAATTGAAGCTTGATCTTTGGTATTGAATGAAGTGGAGAGGATGATGGGTTATGATATGTGCTAATAATAACAATAGATATTACTCTATCCAAGTAAATAATTAAAGGTTATCTTGAATTTTATGTTGAGCGAGTACCCTCCTAGTTCAAGTCTGGGAATGCATGGCGTACTTAAAATGAAACTAAACCCAGAAATTGTGTCTGTGTAAGCTAATATCTTTTGTTAACAAATGATTGAATTATAGAGATTAGGAATCGAAATAATATTAACAACAATTCTAGCTCTACTAACAATATTAATGACAAGAATAATAATATTTACTATACTAGGAATAACACTGGTAACATTGAACATACTAGTTATAGTAATAAGGATAAGCAAAAAGGAGACCTAATGAAACTAAGTGAGTAATGAAGTACGGAAAATAAAATGTAATTGCAAGTTCAATTAGGTAATTATGGGAGTGTTAGTGGCCAAGAAAAATACTAAGTAAAATTGTAAATTGTTTACCTAGATCATAATAATAAAAGTATTTAAACCAACTAATAATGGGCCACTTTTGTCATTGTTGAGTCGTAAACAAATATTTTCCAAAAGAAAGATAGAGATTTCAAATCTAGGTATGTTTGTTGCTTGTACTCTTCGAAAATCTCACATACTTTTGTCAAAATCAAAACCTCATAGTGTGAAATTATTTAATGAATCATTTTCAAGCAATGTTATTCCACATAATCAAGTAGACCCACCAATTAACAATTGTCAGGACTTACGCCCTTCAAATCACCCATGTAACCTCAGTTCAGGCTACTCAATCGGCCTAGTAAGTATATACGTATTTAATGATTGCAGTACATATATGAGCTCATCAATTTAGGTTCCACTTTCATATAATAATCGGTAACAGTTTTATTTATATTCCCTCTTTCTATTTTTTCGAACTAAAACGAATAGACATGCGTGTGCTCACTAAAAATGAATTTATGTATTTACAGCATAGAGGTAAACGTATTGAGCTTCTTCTCATCATTCCAACCTTTTTGCACTTCGTATTTTAGGTAAATAAATTGTGAAATCCTTACCTGATAACATCAACGGGACAAGGAAGCAGGCAGTGAATTTAGGCCAGTTCATATTGACACTTCGTAAAGTCAAGGGTCACTTGAATGTAAGCTTTGTGGATTGTGAGTCGTCTAACTAAAGGGACAAGTTGCACATCGTGTGGTTTTCATGTAAGTTAAAGTGTGTTCTAGTGTTTGTTGAGCAAATTAACTAAGTCTTATCCTCTATAGAATGACGGTAATGCCTTAACCCTTACCTTTCCTTCGTAATAACGATAATTGCCTAATTAATTAAGGGTGATTATGTGATTAGTAGTTGGGGCGTTACATCTACATCTAAGGTGTTCATGGATTGTAAAGAGAAAATAGCCTCCATAACCACTCCTGGATGGGAAAGTTTGGAATTCAAGGGAAATGGTCTGGGGAAGGTTGTTCCTATTGTTACAGTAATGAAGACATTTGAGATGCCTAGAAAAGGGTGTCAAGGGTATTCATGTGTCGTCGAAGCCCTAGAAGAAAAAGAAGATAAACTGTAAGACATCCCAGTTGTATAAGAATTTCTTGAGGTATTTGTTGGGGTTCCCGGTCTATTCCCAAATCAAGAGACTGAATTTATTGTACACTTTTTCCATGAGCAATTCCATATCTAAGGCGTCATATCACATGGCACCAAGAAAATTAGCAGAGCTAAAAGTACAACTTCAAGAATCACTTGGTAAAGGGAAAATTCATCCCATTGTATCACCTTGGGGAGCACCTTTATTATTTGTCAAGAAGAAAGATGGAAGTCTCACATTATGCACATATTACAGAGAATTAATAATGTGACCATAAGAACAAATATCCCCTAGTTAGAATCGATGACATGTTTGATCCATTGGGTGGATCATCTGTGCTTTCTAAGATTGATCTAGGATCAAGCTACCATTAGTAGAAAATAAAAAAAGGTGCATCCAAAACTACCTTCAGAAACATATATGGCCACTATAGGTTCTTAGTTCTACCATTTAGACTTACTAATGCCCCAACCTTCTTATAGATATGATGAATCATATCCTCAAGCCTTATAAAGATAAATTCACTACCATATTCACTAATGATATCCTTATTTACTCGAAAAGTAGAGAAAAACATTTCTAATATCTCATATTGGTTCTAAAATTACAGGAACACCAACTTTATCTAAACTCAAAAAGTGTGGATTCTGGCTTTAAAAAGTCCACTTTTAGGTCATGAGGTGTCTAAAGAAGTTTTTAAGGTGTGGCTAGTCGTTACCGAAGATTCATAGCGAGATTTTCAACATTTTGCTCTATCACCGTATAAAGGTCGGATGGAGGAAGTGAAAGAATGTTGCAGGGTGTTGTGAAGAGGATCTCTCTACAATTGAGGGGGCGGATTTACCGTATGGTATTTAGATTGACATTATTATACGGCACGAAATGTTCGCATATCAGGAAGTACAAAGCTCAGAGGATGGAGGTCGCCAAAATGAGGATGTTACATTAGATGTGTGGTCATACAAGATAGGATAAGATTAAAAATGTTGCAATTAGAGACAAAATGGGAGTGATGCCCATAGAGGATGAGATTAGATAAGCTAAACTCATATGGTTTGGTCATATAAGGAGAAGAAACGAGGATCCACCAACGAGGAGATACAAGAAGATCAATCTGCCGGGGATTAGAAGGAGTCAAGGTGGAGCAAGGAATAACTGGAGTGAGGTGGTCAGACACGATTTGAAGATTTTAGGGTTAATGGAGGACCTAGCCCTACATATGAAGTTATGGAGATCTAGGATTAAGGTTGCATACTATAGGTAGAACGCTTATAGTGTTGATGCTTTGGAGGTGGATATCACTTATAATGTGTTCCTCGTCATGGTATATGCTTGTTTTAATCATTAACTTGATTTTTTTTTTTCCGGTACATCAAGTTTTTTGTTTTTTTTACTACCTACCTTTAGTTAATAAAGGATTTTCAACTATAAAATGTTCTCAAACCATTTTTGTGGTCTATTGGAATCGACCTCTTTGTAGGTAGTGATACCCACAATAGTATAGTCGCGTACATCTGGATCTCGTAATATCCGCGCAAGCGGGACCTACATTGGGAGGTGGTTGTTGTTGTTGTTGTTGCTCTACCAATGACACGACTGATTCAAAAATACCATAAATTTGAATGGATAGACGAGTGTGAATATAGCTTCCAGAAGCTAAAACACATATTTGTCTTTGCATTAATTCTTATAATTCCAGAGGACAATGAAGGGTTTGTTATTTACAGTGATGCATTGAAAAACAAACCAGGCTACGTTCTAATGTAGAACGAGAGAGTAATTTGCATATGCATCCTGTCAATTAAAGAATGCTCTTATTTTTTTCAACTCTTCTCACAGAACTTCTTCACAAAGCTAAGCATATCAGGTATGATACCATCCATTTAGCTATTAGAGCAGAAAAGGATTAATCATGAAGGGCGATTTAGCTTGTTACCCATACTTCCCTATATCTACTTGTTCCCCCATTTCCCTCTTGCATGGCCATGCTCTTTCTCACTATGGCTCTCTATGTGTGTGGGTTGATCAGAAGAAGAAGAATAGAGGGATTACATGTTTTCGTAACCTGCTTGCATAAAGAGGCAACTTTTGTCCTTTGGCCCCTGCCTTTTGCTTTTCTGTCCCATTTTTAAAACAAAAAAATAATTTTAAATGAGGAGCGCCAGCTTCATATGGCTAGTGCGATACTCTTGCTTTGTTTGTATATATA
>JACYFF010019584.1:67092032-67140149 GCA_017589665.1 Selenicereus undatus | reverse complement strand
TATATATATATATATATATATATATATATATATATATATATATATATGTATGTATGTATATACACATATATATAAATATATATATATGTTTATATACATATGTGTGTGTGTGTTTTTTTGTGCGTGTGTGCGTGCGTATGTGTGTGTTATGTGGCTTTAACGTTATTTCCCCTGTGTGTTCAAAATATGGAGACATTACCTTTATGGTGCAAGATGTGTAATCTAGACTAACCATGAGTGCGTCAAGTATATATTCACGCAAAGAGAGTTGAACATGAGTCAAAGGAGATGCCTAGAACTACTTTAGGACTATGATATAAACATCTTATAATATGTAGGAAAAGTTGTCGTTGTTTATGTCCTCGGTAAAAAGCGAACAAGATCAGTTTCTTTTCTGTTAAGAAATGAGAAAAGGATCGTAAAGGAGATAGAAAAGCTCCATGTTAAGGTAGTCATACCAAACAATCATAGTTACTAGCTACTATGCAAGTCTCCTCTTCTTTGTCGATAAAATTAAAAATCCGTAAGATGAAGTCCCTATAAATTGACTCAAATTAAGAAGGGTGTTGAAGAAGCGCAAATTAAGGAGTTCTCAGTCGAAAGAGGGGTATGTATGTTCCAAAGGAGACTCTGTGTGCCTGATGTGGAAGATATTGAAAAGGAGCTTATGAAGGAAGCCTACCATGCAATGGTCACTACTCGCCTAGGGAGTACGAAAGTGAATCATGACCTTAAAGAACATTTCTAGTGGACGGGTATAAGGAGAGATGTGGCCACATATGTCAATAAATGTCTCACTTCTTAAAAAGTGAAGACAGAACATCGGTAACTAAGGGGTTTTTGCATCCCCTACACATTCTAGTGTGGAAATGGGAGCACATCGGCATGGATTTTGTTACATGACTACCTTAAACCACCAAGTAGCATGATAATTTTTGAGTACTGGTGGATAGATTAATAAAATTAGCACATTTTCTTACTATCAGAGTTACATTTACGCTAAAACAACTAGCAAAACTTTATACGCAGGAAATTGCCAGGTTGCATGGAGTATGTCTCAGCATAGTTCCAAATTGAGATACCAAGTTCATGGCCAGATTTTGGCAAGGATTTCAAGAAGCTATGTGAACTGGACTAAATCTAAGTACAACCTTTCATCCTCAAGCAGATGGGTAGACTAAAAGAACTATACAAACACTAGAAGACATGCTAAGAGCTTGTGTTATGGATTTTAGGGGCAACAGGGATTAGTGCTTTTGTTTAGTGGAGTTCACTTGCAATAATAGCTACCATGCAAGCATAGACATCACACCATTTAAAGCATTATATGGACGGTGTTGTAGATCCCCATCATACTATACTGAATTGGAAGAACTAATTCCATCCAAAGTGGAATTGATTGATGAAACAACTAAAAGGATTAAAATCATCAAAGAAACGCTAAGAACTACCAAGGAAAGACAAAAAAGCTAACCAGACACACGGAGAAGACCCCTTGAATTCGACGTAGATGATCATGTTTTCCTAAAAGTGTTGCCATTTAAAGGAAATATTAGATTTGGTAAGAGGGGATAGCTAAGCCGAACTTATCTCAGATCTTTTTCAATTCTAGAAACAGTAAGGCCTATTGCATACAAATTAACCTTACATTTAATATTGTAGGAAATTCACCCAGTCTTTCATGTATCCAATTTATGCAAATATGTCCCTAAACCAGAGGACATTCTTAAATATGAACCCCTAGAAGTCAAAGAGAATCTAATCTTTATAGAAGAACCAATCTGCATCTTAGAAACAGTAGAAAGCTAAGGACGAGGACTATACCATATGTAAAAGTATTATGGAAACACCATAAGGTGACGTAAGCAACCTGAGAACCCGAAGAGACATGAGAGAGAAGCATCATCAACTATTTACCGTAGGTAGTTCGAATTTGAATGATAAACTTTTCTTAGCGGCGGAATAATGTTATAGCCAAGTAATATATGAAAAAAGGGGAAAGAAAAGAAAAAGAGAGGGGCGCCGAGGACAAAACTTGCTTCTTCATACACATAGATTACTAAAGCAAGTAATCCCTCTGTTCTTTTTCTCCCAGTCAACCTATGCACGTAGCCATCCATGGTGAGAAAGAGCTTGGTAAAGTAGGAGGAAAAAGGTATAACAACTACATCAAGAAAACTATGGGTAACAAGCTAAATCAACCATGCTGATTAATCCTTTTCTTCTCTAAATCTTGAAGAAATTTTAGATTGAGGTTGAATCGAGGGTCCATCAAAAAAATTAAAATCAATTGGATAGTTGTCTTCTTTCCTCTAATGATATTAATTTTGAAACTTAATTAAATTTTCATGGTTGTAGTATGTTGGATTAGAGTCGTTCGAACTTGAAATTCTTGTTTTACATATCTTAATTTTTGGATTATCGATTAAAATTCGATTGCATGAATTGGTAAACTACTAGGAACTCATTTAGGGTATATGTAAACCCGGTTTGGATGTTATTGTTGCTGTGGTCATAAGTTGCTACTAGAGCTATTTTGATTTATATTTTCTAATGTTGTTATTGTTGTTGTTTTCTGCTCCTGGTGCTATTGTTATTTTCTGTTTCTGTTTTTGTTGTTGTTTTCTGTTGCTACAGTTGCCGCCCTACTCTACTTTCCACTGTTATTGTCCTGCTGTTGTATGTGATCAACACAGTTGCGGGGAAGACTACTGCCACTGTAACAACATGTGTACACTGATGTAGTGTGTTGTTACGGTCATCACAGCATGCTTCTTGCTCTCATAATAGGCTTGATTTAGCACACAATTAGCTTAGATACCTCCCCTATTAGCTTCCTTTTCTTTTAGGCTTAGGGCTTAGTATTGATGTGGCTAGCTAAGGTATTTGAAATGAATCATTTATTAAGTTTAGAGTGTCATAGGATGCTTATTCATATTACCAATACTTTTATTAATTACGAAAATAGTTTATTTTTTTTAAAAAGGGGGGAATTTTCTTGCTTTTTGAATCCAATGAATTGTAAGGGTTGGACTTATCAATCTTACCTTGAAATCATCGGAAGGGATTCCATTTGTTTGAGAGAGATATTCATTCAAATGGTATTTGAATTTATACTGGCTAAGATGCGTAGTACCTTAGGATATGATGAGTTGTCAACTTGTGAGTCTATAAGGCCCAACATGAGAGTGGATGAGTTGTGTGCATTCTTTATTTCCCTTGTCAGGGAAGTTCCATCCTTTAGACGTCTTAGCCTCCTAGGAGATGAGTTCGGATAGTGTGGGCCGACTCCTATTACTATTGTGCTTAGGGACATACACTTTCGCTCAAGTTGTGTATTTGGTGTAAGTCTGTTGCCCGAAATAGGTTATGAAAGAAAATGTTTATTTAAATTTGGTTTTGATTATATGTCTAACTCTTCTACATGATTTTAGAATAGTCGTGATATTCGCACAACTTGATCTTAAATTCTTGAACTTATTTAGTTTGCAATTTTAAGAATTATACATATAAAGTATGCAACTATGGGTGATATAGACCCTACTTTCTATTCTTCGGTAGGTGAGTAACCCCACTAAGTGGTTGGTTGCTTACCCCCTATCTTTCCCTTTTCCAGGTACTAAGGACAGGTAAGTCAAGAGCATGTGCAGAACAGTTTGGTTGTTCCTGATGCACAACCTCATCTTTGAGCTTTCATGTATTTGTAATGTAGGAATAAAAGTGAAAAGCAGTAAACCTGTGGCGTGGCATAGGTTATGTGTGAGATAATACAACAATAACAACAACACCTCTCAGTGTGGGTCCTACGTTTGCGGGGTCTGGGGAGATCCAACTGTAGGCAACCTTACCTGGCATTCCTGCGTGTAGAGAGGCTAATTCCAAAAGACCCACAAAATAAGATTTTATGAAAACATTTATAAAAGAAAGATTTTATGAAAACATTTTATGGAGAAAACTAAGGATAAGTAGCAGAGAATGAACTGGAAATTAAAATACTAATAAATTAGGTGGCAATAACTATGTAAATATAAGTAGAGCATAGCAGAGGAAGGTACTATATCTTAACAAATAGAGGTAGGCAAACAATATCTCTTCTCAGATACATATACTACCTGCAAATAAACACGACATACGAAAAACCATAACCAAACCTACCCTACCGTAGCCTAAAGACAACTACGAAGCCACCCCTCTATGATCGAAGATCTTAATCCTATCCCGACATAGTTTCCTATCCTAAGCCATGTCCTCCGTCAACCCTACAACTTTCAAGTCCTCTCTAATCACCTCGTCCAAACTCTTCTTTGGACGCCCCCTCCCTCTTTTTCCTTCGGGGATGTTAATCCTCTCACATCTCCTCACTAGTACGTCCATACTCCTTCTTTTCAAATCACCAAACCATCTGAGTCTTATTTCTCTCATCTTATCTTCGAAAGGAGCCACATTAACTAAGTCTCTGATTACCCCATTACTAATTCTATCAATTCTCATATAACTACACATCCATCTAATCATCCTCATCTCTACTACCATCAGTCTTTGAACCTATGTCTTTTTTACAGGCCAACATTTCGATCCACACAACACAGCAAGTCTAACTACCATACGATAAACTTTGCCTTTTAATCCTACAGGCATCCTCTTATGCCACAGCACACCTGATGCATACTTCCATTTTTGTCAACCCACTTTTAAGCGCTAGCTAATATCTTCGTCAATATTCCTTCTCTGTTGAATGATTGAACCTAGATATTTAAACTTGTTAACCTTTGGTATCGTTATCCCATCAAAGGTGCCTTCTCCCCCCGCATCCTCCATGCCACTAAAACAACAATAAAGATATTCAGTTTTTGCTCTACTTACTCTAAAACCTCTAGACTCCAGTATATGTCTTCATCTCTTCAACTTGCCACTAACCCCCTCTCTGGCCTTATCAATAAGAACAATATCATCTGCGAATAACATACACCATGGTAACTCGTCTTGAATCCCTTTTGTAAGTTCATCCATAACTAGAGTGAAAAGAAAAGGGCTTAAAGCGGAACCCTGATGCAGGCCCATACTAATGTAGAAGTCATTGGTATCCCCTCATGGCGTGCTAACACTCGTCCTACCTCCCTAGTACGTATCCTTAATAACTTGAATATACATAGGTGATACTCCTTTCTTTTCCAAGTATCTCCATAAAACTTCACGCCGAACTCTATCACAGGCTTTTTCCAAGTTAATGAACACCAAGTGAAGATCTACCTTTCTATCTCTGTACAATCCCATAAGCCTTCTAAGGACGTAAATCACCTCTGTGGTTGACCTGCCAGGCATAAAACCAAATTGGTTCTCTGATAGCGACATATCCTTTCACAACCTTCTGTCAATCACCCTCTCCCATAGGTTCATAGTGTGACTAAGTAACTTTACACCCCTATAATTACTACAATTCTGAATATCACCTTTGTTCTTATACAATGGGATGACTGTACTAAACCTCCGTTCTTTGGGCATCTTAGCAGTCCTAAAAATAACATTGAAAAACTTTATTAGCCACTTTAATCCCTTTTCACCCAAACACTTCCACACTTCTACCGATATCCGATCAGGTCCCTTTAGCTTCCCACTGGCCATCTTCTTTAGGGTCTCTTTGATCTCGTCCTTGCTGATATGTTCCTATAACTATTACAATCCTAAATATCACCTTCGTTCTTCTACAATGTGTGAGATAATGTATATACTATAATATGAGTGTTGTTTTAGACAAACTTTTGTAAAGTTTACATAATGAAAAGTAGTGTGCACATACATTTTAGAAGACTTGTAATTGCTTTGTATGGCCTTCAGCTAGCCACAAACTTTTTCCCAATATATCATATAAGAAAAGTCTGGTTTTGTAAGCACATGGTGGAATAAGGGGTGCGGTCTTCGACACTCTAGGAAGAGGACCCATTGAGCCTTGACTAGCGATTGCTATGTTCTAAATACGCTTCTGCAGGTTTAGCAACCTTTAGTGCCAATTTAGACTAAAATAAGAAAAATTAATCGTAGCAGTTTTACGACCTAACTTGTTCAAATTATGTATTTATGGACTAGACTTTGAACTAGACTTGGTTCTGTGCATCTTTGAGAATGGTTCAAACCAAGTTTGGAACAAAATCAGAGATCAAGGGAATATGGATATTACTGGGTAAAGACAAAATCGTCAACAAGCACAAGACCCACTAATAAGTTGATTAAAGTTCTAGCCACCTCAACTTACCAAAAGGATTCGGTCAACTCACCATCAAGAAAACTTGGATAAAGAATTAGACATTTTGGAGTCAAGCAAACTTATTTTCTTTCATTCACTTCAACTTTTGATTCTATGCTCAACGAATTAGAAGCCTCGAAATTTATAGGGAAAAAGGGATCAATTCTTAGTCAAATGAAAAGGCAAAGCATGAAAACTAGTTCACTTAAATTGAAAGCATTAAGACTAGGAATGTAAAAAATTTAAAAAGAAATGCAAAGACACTAGGCTTATTAATACTAACTCAAGCCCATTCTAAAAAGATCAGATTCTCTACTCTAGCTTTCGTTTAATAAGGATTAGCAAATTCTAGCCGTAACTAATTCAAATTTAACAAAGTTCCTAAACTGCCCCAATATAGAAGACTTCCAGATCTATAAACCCTATAAATTCAATAATATTTTAGCAAGCCAACATTGATTCGTGGTTTTTCAAAGTCGCCCTGCATTCTGACTATAACAGTAGCACTAATCACCGAGGTTTTTGTCCCAAAACACCATCACCCATTAACCGCAACTTCCACCTTGCAACCATATAATGTCCTTTTCATTCCCTACTAATTTAGTCTCTCTAATTCAATTTAAGCTGGACAAGGATCAAATCTTTACCTTAAAAATTATAAAAGAAAGGAGGGCTTGGATGGTTTTAAATTCTTCAAACACAAGCAATTTCAATATGAAAAATCAAGGAGATTAAACAGTAAGAATTTTAATAACAAAAATTTATATCCATAATTCATATATAATTTTTTTTATATATGTATAAGAAGAAAATTTAAGGTTTGAATTAGGGTTGTACTAAACCCTAACCATACCAACCAAGAAGGGGCGGAGGGAGTGGCTGGATGGCGGCAGCGGTGATGGGTTACAATGGGCAGTGCTGATGAGGTGGCGCCACTGGTGGGGCGTTATGGTCGCGTTGAGATGGAGGGCGTGGGAGAGGGAGATAGAGAAAAAGCTTGAGGGAGAGAGAATGTGAGGGATAGAGAAAGAAAACATAATAGAGAGATTGGGAGTGAGAGGTGAGGGTAGAAATAGGGTGTGGGTTGATTAAGAGATGTGGGCAGAAGGAGTAATCTAGGGTTAGGGTTTGTCCCTCATGGGGGAAAAAGAGAAGTTGGAGGAGGATAGCGAAAAAGGAAAAAAATATATTTTATTTTCTTTTTTTAATATTCATGGGTCGGTGGGGGTTTGCTAAAAAGACCATCACAAACATAAAATAAGTTTTTATTTGAATTTTCTGGATTTTTTTGGTGTGAAAAGATTCGAGAAACAATTGCGATTTTATTTGGATTGAGTTGAACTAACCCCTAAAATTACACCCTTAAATTACCTATAAAATTCTAATTATCGTACGAGCTAAAGCCATCTAGGTTGGTCCAATATTAAAAGAACGAAAATTTATAATTGTAGAAATTTATGGTATTTTACATGCTACACCCCATAAAGGAGGTTTCGTCCTCGAAACTTCGCACTCACATGTGTACTCGCACAAGTGAGGGTACTTGGATCCCAATTCTTGTTTTGGTTCCTAGGTAGCTTCCAATAACTCATGATTGGCCTAAAGGACTTTTGCTAGTAATACTATTTTCTTACAAACTTGTTTTTCTCTAAATCCAAGATTCGGATTAGTTGCTCCTCATATGGAACATCTTCCAAAGTTGCAAGGGGTCTGGTTCAATGACGTGGAGGGTTCGGGGCGATATTTACATAGTTATGACATAGGGAAAACATTATGCACCCTTGGCAGTTATGGTAGTAGTTCCAATCAATAATCCACTTCCATAACTCACTGAATGATGGGATACGACCTAATGTACCTAAGGCTAAGCTTGCCTGTCATACCAAACCTCGTGACGCCTTTGGATAGGGACACCTTAAGGAAAACTTGGTCTTGTACTTCAAACTCTAAAGGCCTATGCCTTCTATCCATGTAGCTTTTCTGACGGCTCTGAGCTGCCTTGATTCGTTCTTGTATTACCCAAACCTTCTAGGTTACGGTGGTCAATGCATCATCAACATCTAGATTGGATCAGGTCAGGTCCAATGGTCAATGCATCATCAACATCTTCCGAGCACAGTGGGGTTTTGCATCGTTTACCATATGATCCTTCATAAGGAGCCATCCAAATACAAGAATGGTAACTATTGTTGTAGAAGAACTCAATCAATGCTAATTGCTCACCCCAAGCTTTCCGGAAATCCAGAGCACAAGGTCAAAACATGTCTTCTAATGTTTGGATTGTTCGCTCAATTTATCTATCTGTGGTTGTATGGAATGTTGCACTAAAGCATAATAACACCCCAAATGCCTTTTGTAACTAGTACCAAAATTCATATTAATATATGGTGTCCCGATCGAAAACTATAGAACTTAGTACCACATAATCGAACAATCTCCTCCAAGTAGGCACGGGCCAATTGATCTAGTGTCCATTTGTTTCTCATTGCTATAAAGTGTACCATCTTCAAAGTCTATCTACAATGACCCAAATTTCATTATTGTTTGTTTGTGTGGTTGGTAAGCCCCCCACAAAATCCATAGAAATGGAGCCTCATTTCCACTCAGAACCTCTAATGGCTATAGGAGTCCCGCAGGTCTTTGGTGTTTCGTTTTCACCTACTGACAAGTTAAACAATTCGTCATGTCATTCGCTACTACTTGTGCCATATTACTTCACCAAAACATCTGTTTTAAGTCCTTATATAGCTTGTTTCCTCCATGGTTGCACATAATGCAAGGTGTTGTGCCCCTAATCTAGAATTTTCTTCCTAAGTTTCTCCACAATAGGGTACATACCTGATTTTGAAACCTTAAGGTTCCATCTTCGTGAATCATGAACCTAGGTGCCTTCCTGTTAGCACTTCAGCCTTGATTCTTTCTAGTTGCAGTTCAATGTTCTGGGTTGCCCGAATTTCCTTGATAAGAGTAGGATGTACTCCCCTGGTATAGAGCATGGGTTTGTCACTCCTTTCCATCACATTGTTCCCTAACTTCTTAAAATCCTCGCATAATTCCCTTGGTAAAGCCAATAAGTGGCTAAGTGTTGGGTATGGCCTGTGATTTAATGCAGCATGTACTACATTTGCCTTTCCTGGGTGATACTAGATGTTTATATCATAATCCTCATGGAATTCTAACCAACTTATCTGCCTTAGGTTCAGTTCTTTTTGTGAAAACAAATACTTCAGCCTTTGATGGTCGGTAAAGATCTCACAGTGAACCTGTATAAATAATGCCTGCAAATTTTTAGTGCAAATACCACTACTACTAGCTCTAAGTCATGGGTTAGATAGTTCTACCTATGGGGTTTTATTTGTTGGGAGGCAAAAGCTATGACACGATTGTTTTGCATCAACGCACATCCTAATCTAATTTTAGATGCATCACTATATACCACAAAGTCCTCGTTGTTGGTGGATAATGCCAGTATAGGTGCTCTAGTTAATCTCTTGTGAAGTTGTTCGAAGGCTTTCTCACACTTGCCGGTTCACCCATGTTTAGTGGTTTTCCTTGTTAAGTTAGTGAGAGATGTCACAACCATGGAGAAGTTCTTAACAAATCTGCAAGAATACCTTGCTAACCCTAGAAAATGCCTCACTTCAGTTGCATTCTTGGGCCTAGGCCACTATGCCATAGCTTTTATCTTTGAGGATCCATAGGGATTCCTTCTCTTGGCACTACATGCTCCAAAAATGGTACTTTTCTAGCAAAAACTTACACTTCTTCAACTTCGCATATAATTCATTTTTCCTTAGCACTTCTAATACTGCTCTTAAGTGATGAGCATGTTCCTCTGGTGTCCTCGAGTAGACCAATATATCCTCTATAAACACTACTACAAATTAATCCAAATAAGGTTTAGAGACCCTATTCATGAGGTCTATGAATGTGGTTGTGGCATTGGTAAGTACAAAATGCATCACTACATACTCATAGTGCCCATATCAAGTGCAGAATGTCATCTTGAGTATGTCATCGTCCTTGATATGGAGTAAACGGTAGCCATATCAAAGACCTATTTTCGAAAAAGTTTCAACGCCTTTGAACTGGTCAAAGAGGTCATCTATCTGGGGAAGATGATAGCAGTTCTTGATGGTTATCTGGTTAAGCTCTCTATAGTCAATACATAACCTCATGGTTCCATCCTTCTTTTTCATGAACAACACCGGGGCTCCCTATGGAGAAGTACCTAGTGTCATATACTCTTTTTCCAATAGCTCATCAAGCTGGACTGTTAACTCTTTATGTTCTACTATGGCCATCCTATAAGGGGCTTCGGAGATAAGGGTTGCTCGTGGTACTTAGTCAATCAGAAATTCTACCTCCATAGGTGGGGGAATGCCTGGGATCTCCTCAGTGGACTCTTACACTATTGGGATGTCCTTAAGAGATGGTTCAGGGGTTTTAGTATCTACTACATTAAACAAGAACCTCTCTTAACCTTGTCCTAATAGCTTTTGGGCTTTTATAGCTGTGACAAGTCTCACTCCACACTTCAGGACTTTCCCTTTATAAATTACCTTGTCTCCCATAGCCCCCTTTAGGTTAGTCTTCTAGTTAGCATAATTTATTTGTGCTTGATATTTTGATAACCAGTCCATACCCAAAATCCCATCAATATTAGTCAACCCAAATTTGCAAAGGTCAACTAAGAACTCATAACCAGCAATCTTAATACGACATTCCATATATAACTCATCACACCTCACTGTCTTTCCATCAGGGACGGATGTAGGTAATAGAGAGTGTGTGCTAGAGCTAGCCCTAGTGCCTCAACTAACATAGCATAAATGAAAGAATGCGTAGCACAAGAATCAAATAGGATATCAACAGGTTGAGTTTTTATAGAGAATGTACCAATCACCACATTAAGAGCATCTTCAATTTCTTTCTTCGCATCACATAAGCCCTGCCTCTAGTGTTCCGAGGTGGTTGGTTGGGTGGCCACAGCTAGATCTGTTGATGGGTACGAGTTTTTGTTGTTCAAATTTACAAGTTGCCTACCCTTGTACTGATAGCATTGTTGTGGCTACTGTCCTCCATACCTCTGATTAGTAGAGAGCAGTGGATGCGGAAAATCCTTCAGCTGATGCTGAGGGTTTCCAATACAATAACATCTTTTATTAATATGACATTCACGTGTATAGTGTCCTGGCTTCCTGCAAGCATTACAGGTCACCCTAGGCCGGTTACTAGCATGTTGCCCACTACACAGATTGTTGTTGTTGTTGTTGTTGTGATAGCTCCCCTGGGACTTCTTGTATTGATTCTAGAAGTGGTATTTTTTTTTTGTTCCCCCTTTCTTTTATTCCCTTGCTGGTCAATGTAGTGCTCATTTTTCTCCTTCATCGCCCTATCTACACCGATAGCTGTCTCGTAAAATCCTCATAGGAGATACATCAATGCACCGACATACTTTCTTCAAGATTTGGGTTAAGCCCTACCTCAAATAAGTTCATCTTCAGCATCTCATCTGCCACAAAGGAAGGAGCAAAACGGGAGAGTTCTATAAACTTGGAAGCATATTCCAGCACACTCATCTTCCCTTGCTGTAACTACATGAATTTGTTCTCCTTAACTTTCTGAAGGGAAATAGGGTAAAAACAGGTCTTGAGTAATTCCTTAAACCTATTCCACCCAAATCTAGGCTTATATTGCCTTTCTCTTAAAGCAGCACACTAGAGGTCAACGTCATCCTTTAAGTAGAACACAACAATCCTACCCTCCGTTCCTCATGACACTCAAGTACATTGAACAACTTCTCCATGTCTCGAATCCAATCCTTGAATGCTTTAGGGTCCGAGGCGCCATTTTCATTGGTGGGTTATGGCCAGAAATCCTCTTGAACATGTATGATTTGCCCTTCCCTTGTCTTCCTTTCCTTTACTTAACAAACTTCTGGAGGTGTACATTTTGATGTTACATCTGTTCCCCTTGCTTATGCAAAAGCTCTAGGACTGTAACACCCCCAAATGAGCATGTTTCACTATTTTTTCCCTTAATTAAAAATGATAATCTGATGATTGAGGCATTACCAGCGTCCAGAAGGGCAAGGCTTTAAGTATAAGTGAAAGATACGATATCGCTAAGCATAGTTTCCAACCAGCATGTTCCATCATTATCAAAACAATATACATATAACTGCTAGTTACAATAAGATTTACACACCATAATAGATTAGTCCTTCATAAGGTTTACAACTCCATTAACTGAAGATTTCAAAGTACAACTCCAAAAGTATTTGTAATCAGGGGCAGATTCAGCGTGGTGTCAGTGGGGTCACCCGACACCCCTTCCAAAAATAAAAATAAAAATTAGTGTGTAGCAAAAATTAGAAAAATTAGCAGTTACACATAAATATAGGACTAGGCAAGATGTTGCAAAATGCTCCCTTTAGCCTAGCGGTTCAACGCATATTATTTGGCTGGGTGGCACCCTGAGGTTCCTTGTTCAATCCTCCATCTACACATTGTTATGTTTTTGCCCAGCCTTGAACAGTTTGCGCCATCTTTCCCATTTTTTTATAAATATTTTCACTGCATTCTTGCATGTTTTGATTTTTGTAGAATGTTTTGTCTAGTCTTGATCAGTTAATCCCTCTCTTTTTCCTTGTTTTTAATATTTTTAGTGCATTTTTTTAGACATTAAAGACAAAAATAGGTCACTGGGTTCTTTGTTTACAAACTTTCTGAAGTCTCTTCTATTAAAAAAAATCTCAAGTCTTAATACTGATAATCAAACCACGCCAATCACCATTATGTTATGTGATAGTTTTCTAAAGTTTTATTTTTATATTAATGAAACTTGAAAGATATTAATTTTACTCTCACAAAAAAGAAAGAAATATTTTACTTTTAAGTTTGATTGTACAATAGTTTACTAAACTAGAATCATATATGATTAGATAATATAGTTACTTAAGTCTCTTGTAATGGTTAGATTTTTAATCACTAGATTAATGAACTATGTATTTACTGAATTGGCTTATATTATTTTTTTAAAAAAAAATACATATTGTACACATTAATAGCACCCCCAACGCAAAAATTATCCTTTAAAATTTGCTATTGCTGATGATAATATCAGGCATTGTTTTTAAAATATGAGGTCTCGTCGACGATAATTAAATTACATGTTAAATAACAGTTGTTTAATTTTAGTTTTATGACTAATATTATTTTATATTGTATGTATTACTATTTTCGACACCCCCTTCCTAAAATCCTGGCTTCGCCACTGTTTGTAATACAACATCACTATAGAACCAACGTGGTAGTCTGGCTCATTTATTCTCTTTAACCGGCTTGCTAGCATGAGGGTGATTCACTTAGCACTTGCCTAAAACAAAATATGACAAATGTTTCAAAATGTGAGCCAAAGCTTAGTACATGTATTCCTGTATTGTTAAATGATCATTGAAAAATTGATTTGGCCCAGTTTGTAATTCATTTTGATTTAAAGCAGTGAATGAGATGAATGTAAAACTACATTGGTAGTTGTTATCTCGTAGTGAAAGCTTGGTAACTGATACGATCTATAGATAGGTGTCACTTACCAAGCCGATCGAGGGAGCTGACCTGAGGCCATGCGGGCAATTGGAGGGCGAGTGCCATATAAATGATAACTGACCCGGTCACCAGTTAGGTGACACATCACTGAGCAAAATGATTCATATACTTACCAAGACATTGTAACTTTAACAAATACATTCTGATTCCTAAAGATATAGGCAATGAACGTACCTGAAATGTTTAAGTCCAATCTCACTGGATAATATTTATGCAGAAGAGGGGAAAAATGATAGAGTAGGCCCTGATTCTGTTCCAGAAATGTCATTATAGATATATGTACTTACTAAATAATGCTCACTCTCATAACTGGTAGCTTTAATAAAAACTTATTAACAAAATGGAACTCAAAATTTCAATGAATAAATATAATGTAGGTTACACTAAATTGATTTCAAACTAAACAAATTAAGGCAATTTAACTCGAGGCAAACTAATTTTGAGTAAAATAGACCAAAGTAAACAATTGAGGGTATAATGGACAGGCTTTGATGGATATAAATGGGATGTGGTTTTTTTATATTTCTAAGATGGAAAATAGAAGGTTTAAGGCTAAGAGGGTATAATTATGTTCGGGATAGCTTAAATTACCATAACTCAGCTCGATAACCACTATTCTTCAATCATTATTCTCCCTACTTCTCAATTTTCATTCTCATGCCCATTTAACTCGATTTTCCAAACCAAGTAAGCTTCTAAACATAATAAAACTTTTTGAACTCACTAAAATTTATATTTCTTCGCAACATCCATAATTACTTAGAAACTTTTAACTAAACTCTCGAAACTTATGGTTTTCTTCTTTTCTATCATAATCAAGCTAAAAATGCCCCTTTAAAGATCATTAAACTTTGTTTCCTTCTTCTATTTATCTTATTCCAGCGAACACTCAAAAATTACATTTTAATCAATTTTACACATTTTCAATATTTTTTCTCACATAATGATTCAAAATGCTCCCATAAACTTACTTGCGTAAATAAACCAAACAACCTTTTGTAGCCACTTATGGGATTTTTGCAAAATTCACCATTTTTGACAATAGTCACACATCATCACTCTTCTAACCCATAATACATCCAACACCAATTTCCTTCTAACTTAATCAAAATAGTTATACTTGATTCAAAAATCAACAATACCCATGCATAATCATGAAACCCTAGGTTATGCCACATTCAAGTTTCGTTCAAAATCACCATAAATGGACTTGATGAGATAACCAACAACTTTAAACCCATTTTTCATGCCAAAAATCATGACATTAAATCAAAGAACTCAAACTTCATCATTTTCAACACCAAGCTTGTATGATCATGTTGGTCCACAATTCTCATATGCTTTAAAACTTAAAAAACCACAATAAAATATCAAATTAACACTTATTTGTATCAATATAACGTGACACATGATGAAATCATTCATAAAAACCGAAACTTAAACAAACTTGGGTTAGAATTTACCTCACTTGCAAGCGTGAAAGAGAGAGGTGGAGGTGGTGTTTAGGGTTAATGGGGGTGGGGGGTGCCCATAGGTGCTGGGTTGGAGAAGTGGTGGTTGATGGAAGTCAACAATGGTAGCAGTAGCGCTAAGACAACAGCAGAACCAGCACAACAAGGGGGTGGCTAATGTGGAAAGAGACTAGAGAGAAATGAAGTCGATTTTTTTTTACTTGGTTGATATTTTTGGCTTGTTTGCTTTACTTGGTTGATATTTATCCTCGTGAAAGGATTTTGGTTAATTGTAATTATACATAAATAATAATAATTAGCTAAATCATGGGCATCAACTTTTTAGGCCTCAAAGTGGGCTCAATTGAGTTGGGCTCAGGGAAAAATAATGCTCCATTGCGATCAAATTTTTACATAGGTCGGAATTAAATTTTTGTGATATTATGAAAATTAATTTAATTTGTTAAACTATATTTATCAGGGCCTACTATCAATTCTCCCAAAATTTTACAATAATTAAAACCTAAATTACAAAGTGGGGCCTAAATGATTTTTTCCCAATCGAAATGATTAAATGCGATAAATAAATGTGTGGAAATTATTCACATGACTTAATTGATTAAATAAACATGATTTAGGGTTGGGGTATTACAGCCTTCCTCTCTTAAAGAGTTTCGTTGTCGAAACTTATAACCTGTGTGACAAAAATTCAAGATTACCTCAAATAGGATTGGGGACGTAGCTTTCATTTCTTCCTCAGTTTCCCAAGTGGCTTCTGAGGAGGTATGATTTAACCAAATCACTTTGACTAAGGGTATATGTTTGTTGCCTAGATGTTTAATCCTGCAATCTAGTATCTGAACTGGGCGTTACTCGTATGCTAGATCCTTAGTAACTTTAATGGGCTCGGTTACGATAGCATGGTCCGGAGTTGTGAGACATGAAACACGTTATGTACGTGTTTGGGTTCCAGAAGTAGATCTAGTCGATATTATCTGGGATTCAACTTCTTAATAACTTTATACAACCCAATATATCTTGGGCTTAATTTGACTCGTAGTCCAAACCTCCTTATACCTTTAGTTGGTGAAACCTTCATAAAGATTTTATCGCATACCTGAAACTCCAGAGGCCTCCTTCTTTTGTCGACGTAGCTTTTCTACCGGCTTTGGATAACATAAATATGCTCTCGAATTTTCTTTATCATGTCAATATTTTCTTGGATCAATTCTGGGTCCCATATCAATACCGCATCTAAGTCACTCTAGCACAAAGAAGTTCGGCATTTCCTTTCATATAGAGCCTTAAACGGGACCATTTTAATGGTGGACTAGTAAATATTTTTGTAAGAAAATACCACTAATGGTAAGTCATATTCCCATTTCCCTTAGAACTCAATACATAAGCTCTTAATATGTCTTCTAGAATTTGATTCACTCTTTTAGTTTGCCCATATGTTTTCGGATGATAAGAGCTACTGAAATTCAATTTGGCTCCAAAGGCTTTTTGAAGCGCTTGCCAAAAATGGGCTTGGAATCTTTGATCTCTATCTAATACTATATTTGATGGAATCCTATGCAATCGAACTATCCCCTTAGCTTACAGTTAGGTTGGTCTTTCAACTCTCCAAGTATCCTGAATTGGTAGAAAATGGGTAGATTTAGTGAGTCGATCAAATATTACCCAGATGGCATTCTTCTTTGAAGTAGAAAGAGGTAATCCCATGATGAAGTCCATTGAGATGAAGTCCCATTTCCAACTGGTAATTTCTAAAGGTCATAGTTCATCTAGGGGACGTTGGTTCTCAGCTTTAACTTTTTGGGAAATTAGACACTTGTTTACGTACTCTGTGATCTCTTTTTTCATATTATTCCACCAAAAGTATTGCTTCATGTCCCTATACGTCTTGGTGCCTCATAGGTGCACCAAGTACTGAGTGTTGTAAGCCTCCTCCAAGATTTTCTTTTTTAATTCCTCATTTTTGGGTACGCATAGACAATTCTAATATCATGAGGTCCCATCTTAATGTACTACAAACCAGTACGATTTCTCTTTCTCAGGATTTTGGTTTATCCTTTGGAGTTCAAGATCACTCTCTTAGTTCACTTGAATTTCCTCCACTATGGAGGGCTGCAAGGTAAGTGATCATAATTGAACACCTACTTGCCCATGTGACACTAATTGAATACCCAAGTCCTCAAGCTCTCTCAAGAAGCTTAATTGAGTAATAACTATAGTGTTCAAGCTATGTTGTGTCTTCCTACTCAAGGCATATGCCACGACATTTGCCTTTCTTGGGTAATATTGGGTTTACAAGTCATAGTCTTTAAGCAATTCTAGCCAATGTCTTTGTCTCAAATTGAGCTCATTCTAAGTGGAAATATATTTCAACCTTTGATGATCTATAAGGATCCTATAGGGTACTCCATATAAGTAACGTCTCCATATTTTCAACACAAAGACCACAAACACTAGCACTAGATTGTGGGTAGGGTAACTCCTCTCATAACGGTTGACCTGTCGGGAGGCATAAGATACTGCGTTATCTCTTGTATTAGAACACACCCCAACCCATTCTTCGATAGTATACTCCTTATCTTTTACTGTTGTGGTTAGGATTGGAGCGGTAGTTAATCGCTACCTTAATTTTTGAAAAGCCCTTTCACACTTCTCTATCCGCTCAAATTTAATAACTTTCTTCAATAAATTGGTCAAGGGAGAAGCTATCTTGAAAAAATCCTTGACAAACCTTCTATAATAGCCAGTTATTCCTAAGAAGCTTCTAATCTCAGTTACATTGGTGGGCCTTGGCCACTCTGTTACTGCTTTAACCTTCTGGGGGTCAACTTTAATCCCTTTATTTGAAAGTACTTGTCCCAAAAATACCACTTTTTCTAAGCAGAATTCACAGTTCTTCAATTTTCCATATAATTGGTGTTCCCTTAAGGTTTGCAATACTGTCCTCAAATGAGCAGTACACTCATCTCTATCCTTGGAGTATATCAAGATGTCATCAATAAATATCACCACAAAATTTTCTAAAAAGGGTCCAAAAACTCTGTTGATAAGGCCCATAAAAGTTACGAGGGCATTGGTCAGGCCAAAGGGAATCACCGTGAACTCATAGTGACCATATCTTATCCTAAATGCGGTTTCGGGAATGTCTTCACATTTAATCCTTAGCTTATGGTATCCAGACCTCATATCAATCTTGAAAAATACTCTTGCTCCTTGTAGTTGATCAAATAAATAATCTATTCGGGGCAATGGGTATTTGTTTTTGATGGTGATCTTGTTCAATTCCCTATAATCGATACACAACTTTAAGGTTCCATCCTTTTTCTTTACCAATAACACTAGGGTGCCTAATGGTGACACACTTGGTCTAATAAATCCCTTCTGTAGTAGCTTATCTAACTAGATCTCCAGTTCCCTAAGCTCTGTTGGGGCCATACGACGTGGGGCTTTTGAGATAGGTTAGGCACCAGGTACTAATTCAATCTCAAAATCAATTTCTCTTTTAAGGGGCAGTCCTGGTAACTCTTCAGGAAAACAACTCTAAGATCACAAACTGCCGGAATATCTTCTACTTGTTCTTCCTTTTTTTGACTATCAAATGGCATAAAAATAATACCCAATACATCCTTGATGCAATAACTTACTTGATTTCATAGCGGAAATTATAGGACATGGTTTTTCCTCGCTTTGCAAATAAAAACATATTTCTCTCCCACTTTTATTTTGCAAAATTAAGGTTTTCACATTCAATCTTCGCTCCAGAAGTACGCTACGATTTCATCCAAAAAATGACGTCGAAGTCTGACAAATCAAATTGAATCAAGTGTTTAGGAAATGTGATTCCACCAATAGTAATGGGGACAAGCTTATGGGAGACAGGGCAATCAACTATAGGGTCATTAGGTAACTTGACTCTATAATTAGTCTCTACCTTCATATTCTCAAGGTTCAATTGCATCGCAGAGCGGGTACATATAAATGAATCGGTGGCACCAGAATCAAACAATACACAAAACGACTTTGAATTTAAATAGTGAGTTCCAGTAACTACCGCACCAGAGGTGGAAGCCTCCTTCTTTCTCATCACAGATGCCCTTCCTACCGCTGCAGGCCTTGGAGGTGGAACCCTTGACGAGGTGGGGTCAAAGGTTTTGTTGCACCCTTGTCCATAGCCTTCAGTCTTGGGGAACAGGCAGCAATGAGATGCTCTAGGCCTAGCACACCACATACATCTTTTAGTTCCCACCCAACATTCGGGGGTGATGTGATTGGTTCTTCCATATTTCCTACAGGGTTCCACTAGACCTGTAAGATAACTCTTGGGAGGAGCAGGAGTAGGCTTCTTCTGGTTTACACTCTTGCTCGGAGCTCATCGCTCAATCTCGTTCCTCTTTTGATTGATCGAGTTCAGGGCTCTCAACTCAGTCTTCACTTGTTCTACTTCTGCTGCTCACTCATATAACTCTTGGTAGGTCGAGATTGGTTGACCAACTAACTGATTACGAATATAGAAAGCCAAGCCGTCTTTAAATATCGTCATATTGAGTCTTTTAGATGACATAAACTCTTACCGTCATAGTTCAACTCATTCTTAGTTCCATAAATTCTTTTTATTTTTGCCGTTGAACCACAACAAGGTAAAATTTGGCTCTTATTTCTTCCAAGAATTTACCCCAAGTGAAATTCGGTCCTAACAACATATCCTTCACAGTGTTCCACGAAATACCAGCCTCTCTAATTAGTTA
The DNA here is from genome assembly GCA_017589665.1 of Selenicereus undatus. Classification (NCBI taxonomy): domain Eukaryota; kingdom Viridiplantae; phylum Streptophyta; class Magnoliopsida; order Caryophyllales; family Cactaceae; genus Selenicereus; species Selenicereus undatus. The sequence continues at coordinate 67,120,084 of JACYFF010019584.1, read as the reverse complement.
AAATGTCCCAATATTCACCTTTTTCTCATCTGGAACCTCTACTACTGTAAAACTGTTCTCCATTCCTCCAATCCATTCCTCTACCTCAACTGGGTTGTACTTTCATCATAGAATTTAGGGTTGCATCGTGCTACCCCATCTGCTAGTTTATCATCTTTAGGCGGATTTTCGGCAAGCACTAGTGGAATCTGTTTCACTAATCCAGATACCAAGGCCAAGCAATAGTTAAGATTCCCAATATTATTAGCTAACTCAAGGGAAAATGGGGGTATTGCACCAAGGTTTGGTGGCACATTACACGAAGCTTGGGCACTTGACGCTTGATCATGATCCTAATCATCTCCTACATGGGTCTACGCATTATTCTACATAGATTTAAACATTCTGATTGTACATTAAATAAAGTAATTCAATCAATAAACTATAACCAACATATATGATAAGTATACACAACAGATACAAACTAACACGGTTCAAATATTATTAAAATGGAAACCAAAGCTTCATTACATCTTTGCGATGAGTTCTTGTTTACATACATATACATGATTCTACAAAAGAAGATCAAATCTAGCTGACTAACTAGGGTTAGCCCTTACTCCTGCGTCCTAACGAAAACACTACCTAGCCCTAACAACTAAGTTTGCCACATGCCCAAAAAGAAGGCGGGACTAGTGAACATAGCGAAAAGGATCCATCTAACTATATACAATGACATAACTTGCACAAAATACATCTATCTAAGTGACACAAAGGGCTCAAAATATAACCTAACTGAAAATTCAGCTCCAAAACCAACCTAAAGATCCCTAAATGGATCATAGTCTGAGTCAAACTCATCCTCAGGTTCCTCGCTCGAGTCAAAACTTTTATCTGATGCTCCCGGCTCTGTATCATTAACATCTTGATTAACCTACTACTTTCACAACTCTGGGTCCTCCTCTAGATCCTCCTCTGCTAATATATCATCATCATGGGCCTCCATGGCCTCATCCTCTGAGCTCAGCTCCACTACCTTTAGGATGTCAAGGATATCCATAACTACATGAACCCCACTTGATCCCGATGACACTGGAGTGTCGGGCGACTGAGTAGCGCCCGGTACAGGTGGTGATGGTGGCCCTTGAGCTAGTGCAGGTGGGGGAGGTGCAAGGTGTAAAGGAAATACTTACTGCAGAGTCCTCATAGTGATCCCCCTTTATTGAAACTCCTATCTGAGTAATAACTTGGTAGTAATGGTGGCCCGGGCCCCGTGAAGCTATAATCTAGTTCGCCCACCCTGGGGTTCCAGTTATCATAAAATCATGGTAACGAATCCTAAACTTGACCCGTGGGGTAATAATAGATAAGGACCACAATAGTCTACATGCATGGACCGCAACACTATGGAACTCAGAAAAAGGGTCTTGCATGTGGACTACCATAATAGCATGTAAGAAAGAGATGTGAGTAGCCATAGAAGCACCTAACATCATGTTCACCTCTTATGGATCCATCTAAAAAAGAAGAACAAACAAGGAGAACATGTAAGAGATAAGCAAATATTTATAATGTCACGAATCTTTGATGATATTCTAATAATCCTCACTATCCAAGCTTCTAACCCTCTTATTTTTACTCTCCATAATCCATTAAGAAAAATCCAACATGGCTCTGATACCAAATCCGTAACACTCCCAAATGAGCATGTTTTACTATTTGCAATCTCTTCAATTAATCCCTTAATTAAAACTGATAATCCAATGATTGGGGCGTTACTGCCGTGCAAAAGGACATGGCTTTAAGTATAAGTGCATGATACGATATCGTTAAGCATAATTTCCAACCAACATGTTCACCCGTTATCAAAGCAATATACATATAACATCTAGTTACAATAAGACATACACACCATAATCGATTAGTACCTTATAAGGTTTACAACTCCATCGATTAAAGATTTCAAAAAGCAACTCCAAAAGTATTTGTTATACAACATCACTTCAGAACCAACGTGGTACTCTTACTGATTTATTCTCTTCAGCCGGCTTCCTAGTATAAGGGCGATTCACTGAGCACTTGTCTAAAACAAAACATGACAAACATTTTGAAATGTGAGCGAAGCTCAGTATATGCATTCCTATATTATTACATGATCATTGAAGAATTTATTAGGCCCACTTTGTAATTCATTTTGATTTAACAGTGAATGAGATAAATGTAAAATTGCATTGCTAGTTATTATCTGGTAGTGAACCCCTGTTAACTGACACAATTTATAGATAGATGTAAACCTGTCATGCCGATCGGAGGACCTTGCTTAAGATTGCGTGGGTAACTGGAGAGCAAATGCCCTATAAATGATAACTAACGGGGTCACTAATTAGGTGATACATTACTGAGTAAAATGATTCATTGATATACTTACTAAGAAATTGTAACTTTGATAAACACATTATGATTCCTAAAGATACATGCAATGAATGTACCTCGAATGTTTAAATGCAATCTCACTAGATAATATTTGTGTATGAAAGGGGGAAAATGATATAGTAGGGTCTGATTTTGTTCTAAAAACGTCACTATAGATATATGTAGTGAGTAAATAATGCTAAATCTGATAACTGGTAACTTTAATAGGAATTTATTAACCAAATGGCACTCAAAACTTCAATGAATCAATATAAGGTAGGTTACACCAAAATAATTTCAAAATAAACAAATTAAGGCAATTTAAATCGAGGAAAAATAATATAGAGTAAAACCGACCTAAGTATATAATTAAGGGTATAATGGAAAGGCTTTGATGGATATAAATGGAATATACTAAGATGGAAAATAGAAGGTTTAAGGCCAAGAGGGTATAATTAGGTTCTGGATAGCTTAAATTACCCTAACTCAGCCCGATAACCACTGTTCTTAAATCATTCATCTCCCCCACTTCTCAATTTTCATTCTCATGCTCATTTAACTCGGTTTTTCAAACCAAATAAGCTTCTAAACACAATTAAACTTGTTGAACTCACTAAACTATGTATTTTCTTCACAATATCCATTATTACTTAGAAAATTTTAACTAGACTCCCGAAATTTATGGTTTCCTTCTTTTCTCACATAATCAAGCTAAATGGCCCATTAAAGATCATTGAACTTTGTTTTCTTCCTCTAATTATCTTATTCTAGCCAACACTCAAAAACTACAACGTAATCAATTTTACACATTTTTCAATATTTTCCTCACATAATCACTCAAAATGCTCCTATAAACTCCCTTTCTTGCATAAATAAACCAAACAACCTTTTGTAGCCACTTATGGGAATTTTCCATAATCCACCAATTTTGACAATAGTCACACATAATCACTCTTCCAATCCATAATACATCCAACCACCAATTTCCTTCTAACTTAATCAAAATAATTATACTTGAATAAAAAATCAACCATACCCATGCATAATCATGAAACCCTAGGTCATGCGACATTCAAGTTTCCTTCTAAATCACTATAAATGGATTTAATGAGATCACCAACAACTTTAAACCCATTTTCATGTTGAAGATCACAACATTAAATCAAAGAATTCAAAGTTCATTATTTTCAGCATCAAGCTTGTATGATCATGCTTGTTCACAATTCTCAAATGGTTTAAAACTTAAACAACCACAATAAAATGTCAAGATAACACTTATATTATCAAGATAACATGATCCATGGCCAAATCATTCATAACAAGCAAAAATTAAACAAAGTTGGGTTAGGATTTACCTCACTTGCAAGCCTGAAAGAGAGAGATGGAGTTGGTGTTTGGGGTTTGTGGGGCTGGTGGGGGGTGGCTGGGGGTGCTAGGTTGGAGAGGTACTCGCTGGTGGTAGCCAACAGTGGTGGCAACCGCCCCAACACAGCAGTAAAATTAGCAGAACAGGGGGTGGTCGGCGTGGGAAGAGAGAAGAGATAAATGAAGTGGAATTGCTTTTACTATGCTGATATTTATCCCCAAAAAGTAGCCTTTTGGATAGTTATAATTCGACATAAAAAATAACAACTAGCTACATCATGTGCATCAACGCTTTGGGCCTCAAAGTGGGCTTAATTGAGTTGGGCACGGGGAAAAATAATGCTCCAATCTGATCAAATTTTTGCATAGCTTAGAATTTAACTTTTGTGATGTTATAAAAAATTATTTAATCTGTTAAACCATATTTATCATGACCTACTATCGATTCACCCTAAATTTTACGATAATTAAAACCCGAATTGCAAAGTGGGGGCCCAAATGACTTTTTCCCAATTGGAATGATTAAACACGATAAATAAATGTGAGGAAATTAATCACATGACTTAATTGAATAAGTAAACATGATTTAGGGTAGGGCTATTATAAGGAGCGGGAGATTGGTAAGGTCTGTCCCAGCTAGTGGATTTGTGTCGTCCACATTTGTAGGGCTCTCGCTTCCCTTCCGAGGTCAAAGTGATTTTAGTCTTTCCCACAGGCCAGCGATGGCGTTTTTTAGATTAACGTGGGACTTTGGAGTGGGTTGGGGGTCTAGTTTGAGATTCTTCATTGATTATCGATATCCTGGTTTGAAAATTTATCGAGTTTAGTTTATTCTTAATATTGCCCAACATGTATTTTACAACAGTTTAACAATTCGCTTTGATTTACATCACCATCATTGAACCGACATATAACAACATTCATAATCACATCAATTTGTATCATTCATAATGTCTAGTTAGCCAAACGCTCACAAAGTTGAGTTCCTATCACGCCAAATCATATGCTTCATACATAGCTCTAAAAGAATCACATAAGCAAACACATTCATGTGAACTAAAGAGACAATTCCAATGCATAACCAGAAATGATAAACATTTTTTATATTATTACTCCCATTACACAAACAATTCAATAACTTTCTCAATTCCAACTTTACTAACAAAGAAAAATACGGTCTTTAAAATATAACATTATTGGCTTTAAACATCATCTGGCATCTACTGCCTAGGACTTTCTAATGGACATGTCCCCCAACACATCTTACCACACTTTCCCTACTTCTAGTGAGTAGATTCGTTAGCAAGTTCAGGCTCAATGTCAAGTTCACATTCAAGCTCAAGTTCTTCCACTGGTTCCTCATGTAGGTCTACTTCATCTTCCATCAGCTCTTCCTTAAGGTCCTCTTTTCCCATTGATTCTTCAGTAAGGTCCTCTTCTTCCATCGTTCTTCCTTAGGGTCCTCATCTTCCACAGATTCCGCGGGTCCTCATCCTCTACAGGTTCCTCCTCAGGGTTCCCATCCTCTGTAGGTCCCTCCTCTTCCCTAGCCTAATTGGGTTCCTTCAATGTGAAATCCCCAATGTCTTCCTCATTAAGGGATGGTGGGTCTTTTCTTGGGTTGTACATGTTAGGGGTTGGTCATATGGGCCCATCTGAAGTAGATGATCAACTAATTCTATAAACCCTATTCCCATTGATTCTCAATCACGCCAACAACATCTCCTCTAGTCATGAAATTCTTGAGCCTTAGGGTGTAACGCATCAACGCGACAGTGCCACTTGGGTTCAGCTCGAAGTGTCAGAAGGAGGAAAAGTGCCTGATTATGCTCAATCCTTATGAAACCATTGGATACATCCCCTGTTTATCTATTTGGCGTTGCCCCTATTTAACGGATATGATCAACCACATCAACCTCAGGTTTCTTAGTTGCCCTGTCATGAAGACCTCCCCCCCCCCCCCCCCGCAAAAGGGCAATGCTACGTACCATTCATCCTAAACATGACAGTTTCAAGTAAGACACGTATTCCAATACATTTTGTGCAAATACATACATCCCTTTTCTCTTTATACACCCACTCTCTACATAGTTCCTAAGTCTATAGATTTTAAACTTTAATTTTAAAATACAACATTCTCAAGCAAGCCTTCAGGTCTATAAACTTGTGCCTTGATACCACTTTGTGATGCCCAAAAAATTTCTAATTCATTTCGTTACTAATATTCAACCTTAGGTGGTAGCAGACAACCTAACAGGGCATGACTGTCGATTTTTTGGTTAGGAAACACAAAGCCAAGTGTGACATAGTCCACTCTTAAGGATTTAATAATAAAGTCGAACAAAAACCGTCTATGTCAAAGAATAACAAATTAAAGTCAAGTAATAATCACCCCTGACATTTAACTCAAATTATGTTAGGGATGGGGAGAAGATAACTCAAATAATTTCCCAAATGCTGCCAGGAAATCTAACTCGAAATCCTAAGTTAATTTAAATCTCCATTAGTTTCATTTAAAAGATAAAGGCAAGCGACCTCACTAGGTCTTATAGCCTGCAACTCGGTTAGGTGTAGTCGCTTATCTAGTTCATAGTCTACCGTCAATTGGACGATTACTGATAGCCCAACCGACACCCATTAACAAGATGACAAGTGGCCGCTAACCATTGCATGTAATTACCCAGAGAAGACTATAAGGCCTTCTTGTTTTCGGAAGCAAACCTCCCTTATCTCCCCTAGTTCATTCACTTAAATTATTGACATTTGAGAGCAGGTCATTAGCCTAAACTTTCAAATAGAGATGTCAAAAATCATTTAAAAGCACATTCGAACACTTCAAGATTCCACAACAAGCTTCAATAATAACAATAAAGCCTCAACAACACATGAATTTATTCAAGAAGGTCGCCTGACATCAGTTCAAATCAATGTAAAAGTTAACTCACATAAAGCACATTTTAAAAGGGATATTTGGGGGCGTTAGGGCATGATCGTTAGCTGACAAAATGCGATGCCTAAGCTTGAGCTTGACTTTCTAACTTGGGCCTATCCAATTTTCAAAAGCGGTTTTGTTAACACTTATACTCAGCACAAAATCGAACTTAATGAACTGTGGTCCGTAAATCACTTAGAAACACATTTCTACGCCAATTAACAAGTTAGATCTCCCAACATCTTTTTTTGTGAATATTTGGAATTTTATTTCCTTGATTAAACTTTACATGAACAATCTAAATTAGGGATAGAATTTAGGTCCAATTTCCAAAGGCCATAACTTCTTATCTAGATGTTAGACTCAAGAGATCAAGCCCATTCTGGAATGCTATACTTGTTTACTATAACTTTCATGTTAAGGGAATTACCAAATTCCATTTGTACTTAATTCAAATTTAGCAAAGTTCTGAAATTGTCCCAGTACAATTTGGGTTTGTGCGGTCTATGTATTTCTACCATAACATTCTAATTTTAAATTCGATTAATACAATTCAAAACTCCAGATACAGAAGAATTCCAGATATATGAACCCTATAAATTATATAGCCTTTTAATGAGCTAATACTAATTCGTGGCTTTTCAAATTCTCCGTACATTATGTCTATAATAGTGGCACTGATCCCTTAGGTTTTGTCCCACAACACTATCACCCATTAATCACGACTTCCACCATGCAACCATACAATGTCCTCTTCATTCCACCACTAATTTAGTCTCTCTAATACAATCCAAGCTAAATAATTATGAGATTTTAAAGATCAAAATCTCTACCGCGAGAAGTATAAAAGAAAGCAAGGCTCAAATGGTTTTAAATTCTTCAAACACAAGCAATTTCAATATGAAAAACCAAGGACATTAAACAATGAGACTTTTAATAACAAAAATTCATTTTCATACTTAAATGTAAATTTTTTATATATATAAGAAGAAAATTTTAGGGTTTGCGCTATGGTTTTACTAAACCCTAACCTTACCAACCAAGATAGGGGGGAGCGAGCAGTTGGGCGACGGTGGCATACAGGTGGTGGCAGCCACGAGTCATAGGAAGTAGCACTGGTGCGGATAGAGATAGGAGGGAGAGAGAGAATGTGAGGGATAGAGATACAGAACGTAAGAGAGAGATTGGGAGTGAGAGGTGAGGATAGAGATAGGGTGTGGGCTGATTAAGAGAGGTAGGAGGAAGGAGTAATCTTGGGTTAGAGTTTGTCTTTCATGGGGGAGGAACAGAGGTTGGATGAGGAGAATGAAAAGGTGGAAAAATTATTTATTTTTTTCAATATTCATCGCTAGGGCGTTTAGCTCAAAATACTTCACTCGTATAGAATAATTTTTTATTTGAAAATAATCAAGAAAGAAATTTTGATTTTGCTTGGATTGACTCAACTAAACCCTAGAATTACACCATTGGATTACCCACAAAATTCTAATTATCTTACGAGCTGAAGCCCTCTAGGTCGATCCAATATCAAAAGAACAAACATTTATGATTATAGAAATTTATGGGGTTTTACACCAGTGCATCTACCACCACATGGACCTCTCCAAAAGCCCTCGAACTAATGAGAAACATCATCTGAGCCAGCCTACAGTGTGGAGGTAGGCGACTACTTAGCATGTAGAGATAGGGCTGGTTGTCCTTGTAGGGGTGTGCAGAAAAATTTGAAATCGAAAACCGAACCGAGAAACCAACCAAAAAAACAGGTTAACCAAAATGAAATTTCTAAAATAAATGGTTTGGTTGATCGAACTAAAAAAATTTGTTAACGGTTCGATTACGAATTGCCCGGTCCACAAATCTCGGTTAACTGCAGTTAACCAAAAATCAAAAATTAATTTTATTATTTTAATTTTATGAGCATATAGAGTAAAAAAAACCCTAGACTACCCGCTCCTTTCCCATTTTCACAGTTCCCACCCAGCCCATCGTTCTTCAAGTTCTGCGCCGCTTCGAATTCGCTTGCTTTGATTTCTTCTCCAAACATTTGCTTTCTAGGGTTCTCCACTTAGTATTCATATTTCAAACTTCTCTTCTCCATTCTAGACTTGGTAGCAAAAGAATAATTACCCAAAACTCTCAAAGCTCAAACCCGACGTCTCACAACTTTCAGACATTGGTCGAATCAGATGCAAAAGAATAATTAGCTGCGAACGCGCAACAAAATTGTGTTTTCAGGCAACATTTTGCAGCTAGCTTCAGGATTCCGGGGTTACGTCAATTCTCAGATCAGGATTGTCGTGTCGATAATTATCATATTTTAGATCTTTGATATTGACTTTCTATTAATTTGGCTACTGTTTGGGTTCAATGTCTGGGTATGGTTAAGTTTATTTCGATTTATGGTACATATTAGCTGATGGCTGTGGATTCATAATGGTTGTGGCTATTATTTTGATATGTTGTTCATATAGCTAGTCAATGTATGATTTAGCTATTATTTTGCCCCTTTTTTCCACCCAAAACAGTCACTGAAAGTCTGAGACCACAAATTCAACGAAAATTTTACAATCGAACTAAATACAAAAGACGAGATTAAGAAATATAAACAACTAGGAAACCGAAATTGGGTATGGGAATAGGAGCCAGGGTTTAAGACAAATGAGGGAGGAAAGAGAGAACTAGTGAAGTAAAGGGTGCAAAGAGAGGCAAATTATTCTTTTTAGTCTTTGTGGATTTAGTTATTTAAATTTTTAGGCAGATTATTCTGTTGCATCGCTACTTGTAGAATGTTTGGGCAGATCATTCTTTTCATTTCGGCTCACTTTCTAGCACTGTGTTATTGTTCTTTGACTTACTGATTGGCATGTCTGATTCATGGACTAAATGTTTTTAAGGTCTACCAATGACATGGACGATATTCATGTGAACATAACTAATGGAGAAAGTGAGAGTGAAGACACTGAAATGGAGATAGGAAGAGCCTGAGCTAGAGCTACAGCCAGAGCCGGAATAATAGGAAGTGCTATGAAAGAAGATTAAAAAGGAGCAGAGAAAGCAGGGAAGTACTAGTGCTTGTAAGCCACCTCGGCCTGGTGTAAGTGGTACTAAGAGAAAATCCAAATATTGGGCTCATTTTCATGGCACAACTGATCCAGGGGTTGTCAAATGCAAATGTTGGTAGTAAGTCTATTCATGCCTCCTATAAAAATGGAACTAATGCCTTGAAAAATCATTTGGATAGGTGTAAGATGTACCCTGCTAGTTTGTATAAGAGCCAAAAGTTGATTGATTTTGATACTAAGACAATTGTTAATAAAGATGGGTATATGTAAACTGTTTTTGTCCCTAAGTGTTGGCATTTTCATCATGATGTTAGTAGTAAAGCACTTGCTAGAATGGTTATTGTGGATGAGTTGCCTTTCATACATGTTGAACGGGAAGGTTTTCGTGTATTTTGCAAAACTATGCATCCTGATTTTGTTGTCCCCTGAAAGTACACAACTACTAGAGATTGTTACGCACTCTTCATTGATGAAAGGAAGAAATTGAAAAGTTTCTTTTAAAAATTGCCCTCAAGCATCTGTTTTACTACTGATACTTAGGCTTCGGGTCAGAACTTAAGTTACGTGTGTCTTACTGCTCACTTTGTTGATGATAATTAGAATTTACATAAGAGGATAATTAATTTTTGTCTTGTTGCCGGCCATTATGGGGAACTTGTTAGGAGGGCGGTTGAGAAGTGTTTGGCTAAATGGGACTCGAAAATTTTTTTTGACCATTACTATGGGTAATGCAAGCTCAAATGATGTAGCCATTTAATACTTGAAAAGGAGACTTAAACAATGGGGAGGGACTATTTTGTATGGCAATTACTTGCATATGAGATGTATTGCACATACCTTGAATCTTGTTGTGAAGGATGGATCGAAAGATCTTGATCCATCGATAGTTAAAATTCGTGATGCCATGAGATTTGTAAGGTCTTCCCCAGCAAGACTTCAAAAGTTTAAGGCTTGTGATGAAGAGGAAAATACTGAGTCCAAAAGTCTTGTTTGGATATTGAAATTAGATGCAATCCACTTACTTAATGCTTGATTGTGCTTCCAAGTTTAGAAAATCATTTAGTAATTTGGAATCTAAGGGTGGTCCTTTTGTCAAAGAGTTGAGAAACCATAGTGGTCCACCAACTAAATATGATTGGAATAGAATTAGGCCTTCTTACCCTTCTGGAAGATCTTTTATGAAACAACTTTGAATTTATTTGGGTGTATTTATGTGATGGGCAACACTTATGTGCCTCGAATTTGTGGAGTTAGCTCTGTAATATCTACTTATTGTGATCATGAGAATGAGCACATTAGGAGCATAGCACATGCAATGAAGGCTAAATATGACAAGTATTGGGCAAATGTTGATAATATCAACATTTTGTTGTTCATTGCCTTAGTACTTGACCTAGGACACAAGTTAGATTATGTTGAATGGCTGGCTAGGACCAACTATAATGTAGAAAGTGCAAATATGTTGTTCCTCAAGATCAAAGTCACTTTAAGGTTCATGCTTGACTTCTACACATCTTCTCTTCCTCGACGAAAGAGGAAAATAGAAGGATTGAGTTCTGTTAGTACTCCATTGGCATCTAGTGTTGCCTCTAATGAGTTGGTGTTGGATGTGAATCAACTTTTGAGTACGAAGTACAAGAAAGAAAAGGGAACTATAGAAAGTGAGAAGAAAAGTGACCTTCGCAAATACTTGTGTGATGAATGTGAGCAAAATGGTGAGACATTTGAAATTTGCAATTTTGGAAAGATCAAGAAGAGATATCCTATTCTTACCATGATGGCTCGAGACATGCTTGCTATGCCAGTTTCTACAGTTGCTTTCGAACCCGTCCTTAGCACCGAAGGTCATGTTCTTAATTCTTTCCGCACTTTCCTGACTCCTAGAATAGTGGAAGCTCTCATTTGTGCTAAAGATTGGTTACGCAAGTTATATGACCCTCTTATGTTGGAAGAGAACATTCTTGAATTGGAGGATTTGGAGAATAATAAGCTTTCTTGTTCTTACTATACTTATATTTATGTATTTATTCATATTAATTATTGATTTTGTTGCTCTTATTATTATATGTATAATCCTAAACCTATTTTTGTGAATTTTAATTTTAGCTTTGCATGACTTGACATTGGAGAAACCTACAAGTGCTATAGATGAGTCAATGGTTCCATCGGATGACATGTGAGTTAGAGCTTATTAGATGCTACTTTATTAAGTTTTATCATGTGCTGCTCTTTAGTTTATCATTTACACATCTATGTATACCCCCCCCCCAAAAGATAGCTTATGTTGGTTATAGATATTGTTGTTTTCAACCTTGTGATTCCCTCTCCCAGCCCTCAAGTGTCAAGACACCTTGCTGCTGCTGCTGTGGTGAACCTCTTTTTAAACGCTATCAATTAGAACCAAGTATGGTTCTAATTTGATGAGACACCGTGCTACTTTATTATCTTTTATGTACTGCCCTCAAGCTTCCAAAATCAGTAGACAACAGCATAACTACAAAAGTATGGTTTTAATTTGATATGAAAAAAGTGTACCAAATTTAGCTTTTTTTTCAATATACTTATTAATCGTCTAACCGAATCGAAAAATTGATTAACCGACATGAAAAAGCTATTAACCGAATTTTTTGGTTCGGTTACAGATTGAATTTTAGCCGAACTGAAAATTCGGTTAACCGAACAATAATTAACCGAATATTTTGGTTTAGTTACGGCTCGGTGTTTTCACTAACCGAACTTTAGGTTAACCGAAAGACCGTTTTACCAGTTTTGTACAGCCCTAGGTCCTTGGGTAGGGGGAGGTGGAAGTGGAACAGGCACATCTAGTGCAGAGAAAGTTTACAATAGTGTTCCAAAAGTGATACCCCTCTACTCCATCTCCTCTCTCAATAACAGCTCTCTAGTAATATCGACCGATGTCCCCAAAACAGAAAACACATCTCTATTAAGCCCTGGGTCTCCCGTAACCATAAAGTCATAGTACCATAACCTGAACTCATCCCCAGGGGATGTGATAGGCAGGGACAACAAAAGTTTGCGAGTACAAACTAGCACAATGTAAAACTCTGAAAAGGGGTCTGGCTATGGGCCACCATGCTACTGTGTAAGAGAGATATGTGAGCCACAAAAGAAGTCCCCAGTATCATATGAATAGCAAACGGATCTAATAGAACTTCGGGTGTTCTATTCCAAACATGGAAATACTCAAGGAAAATGGTAAGCCAAATTTGTATACATATTCCTAAGAAAGACACAATTTACGTATGTCATACTCCTAAAACCTCACAACCTAACTCTCGAACATCCCACTGCCCATAGTGATTTGTTAACCTGGCTCTGATACCACAATTGTAATGTCTCAAACCAAAAGACTTTTGATGCAATTATAAATAATAAACTATTAGGTTAAGATAATTAGGTAGTTAGGGATTGGGGGCGTGATACTTAGTTTAGTGGTCCGACATGTAGCATGTGTAATTGCTTGATTTGTTAGTTCTTGGTATGAACCTGTAAGTGCTAATGTTAATGTAAGATACATAAATGATATGATATGACATATGAATACATTATTGTCTCTATGTATTCCCCCTCATCTGTCACATGTCATCTGTTACTGCACACTACTTGTTTGTGATAACTAGATAATCTGCAAAGTGTGATCAATAGCGAAGGTAAGAGTTAGTCACTAGGTTCAGGGAGCTTATTATCTCACCAATTTCTAGTGTTTGGAAGCTAAAGGAGTTTAAAGAGGCATCTAAAAAGCTATAGACGTGTGACTTTTGGAGAACTAAGATTAGAAGTGTAGAACTCCAAACTACTTGTTTAAGTTACCTTATATATGTTGTAAGGACATAAATGGATGCATTCTACTTAATAAATATGCAAGACTTTATAAATATCGTATGAACATCAATGAATATGAATGGAAATGTATGCTTTAGAGTTACTTTGGCTATCTTCAACCTCAAGTTTTTGTTTAGAGCTTCTGTGTTACTATGTACATAAAGTGTAATAAGGCATAGACCTTAGATGGCCTTGTTATGATCGTTACACCCATGTCTGCCTAGGGCGGGGTGTTACACCTGATGTGTAATTAGCCATCAATTTCTAGAGTCTTATCCTCACCAACCTTCCAAATGCTTATTTGATATCCTATGTAGTAACCTCTACCCAAAGTATTTTTTGTTGTTGTGAAGTAACTCTTAACCCCATATGTATGCTGCTAGGAGTTATCATAAGTAGCTCTTCTTTGCAAGTATCTATCAACCCCATGAAAAGCCTCCAAAATATTTCCTTTGTTCATGCAAATCCTGAACTTCATCTCCTATATCAATCATATGATTAATATTTTTGTGTAGGCCCTTCTAACTTTCAAATTTGCTTGACAAAATTTAGAGTTTAAATCCTTAGCGTTAATCCAATGGTGTCTAGAATTCTTCCTAATGATCTTCTCTTTGGCGTTTTGTAATTTTTACAATATTGCTAATAACTTTAACCCTCATCATATCGATTATTGATCAAAACATATAGCTTGTAACTAGCAGGAAGTTAAGGACATATCTTAGTGGCGGAAGTGAATGACCAATTTAGTAGAGTATTGCCCACTAGATTGACAAATAGAAACAATCAATGGCTACCAGAGTCACCATTATGTTCACACTCCAAATCCAAACCTGGTGATGCTCGGGCAGCCGTGAAAGAGAGAAAGAGACGCATGGAGTATTGTGTTTGGAGTTGTTGTAACTGATGCATAATTTGATCCCTAAACCCCTTTATAGAGGTTTAGGTCACAATAACCACTACTACTTAGATGGTGATTGTGGTCGTCTAATGCTAGCTCACTAGGGTTGGCCAACAACTCCTACTCAACCACGTAAGCCATAAATTACATGTCTCTCCATGAATCATAACTCTTCACACTTCATATTAGGAATGGTGCGTTAGACCAGAAAGTAACTAATAATGTTATATTAACTCACCATCTAATTAGCATAACACTTTCACATAACATGATACCCCAAATGATCCAAACATAACCTATAACTTACCTATTCTCGTTATGCTGAACAATATATCATATAATATATACTCAATATAATCGTCCGGCTGATATGGTGAAGATGGATTGATTTTTTCTTAAACACTCATGGTATTTCATCTCAAATAAACTACTTTCCTAACATGCTTTATTGAAATGTATACACTTTGGTCCTCGAGAAACATACTAAGGTAGTATCATTAAGCTTCAACTTCGTATCATAGCATAAGACAAAGGCTTATCGTCCGTAGGGTAACACAGTGATAAAAATAAGGAAGTCAATTGTCACTCCTTACATGGATTGTGTTATAAGCACACACAATATGAAATGTATGTCAGCGCATAAGTCACACTTATCTAGGCATGTATGTCACTCTATTATGCCATTAGAAATCTCAAGTTTAGATTTTAGCCAAAAAATCTAACATGAGCCATTAGATCAACATACTAAATGTGAATCTTGGCACATAAGATTAGACTTTTAAAACTTCACTGTCACTACAAAAAAGGTTGCATCCCTCCACATTTAATTTTGCTGGTAACCACACTTTTAAGTGTAGCAATAGCAATTGCCCACACTTAGACTAAATGTGGAAAGGTTAAGTGTATAGAAGTGTTCTCCACACTTAATGAAAATGCAGGTAGAGCTATATTTCCTACACTTATAAATGCGGAGTACGTACTAATTACCCACAATTTATGTGTGGCCATTTTACCCTATGCCCACTTTGGAAGATGCGAGAAATCATAATCTTCCCAACACTTAAAAGTGTTACTAGTATTGTTTTAGTTTTTTTAAAAATAACGCTGGTAATTAATATAAAACTTATTAAGTTAAAAATAGAACAATTGTACACAATTGTTCTTTTTTTAATTAATAAATTTTATACTAATTACCAGCGCGCATCACCCTACATAAATGAGTAGAATTAATAAACCAACAAATTAAAATAGATCAAACATCAATTAAATAGAGTACACATTAGTGCCTAAAAAAAATTAATTGTAGACACATCAATAAAGACTAAGGTACTCAAAACTAAATATTCTTGCATTGTTTTGAATCCATCCTGCTAATTTTTTTGTTGTAGGTAGCTGATTGAACATTTTATTGCTCTATATACTACCTAAAACTATACTTTGAAAATATGCCTAACATCCAAGAATATATAAAAAAATCTCCATCTTCGTTTTCTTCACTGAGACATGTTAGCTCCAGAAATGCAACATGTTAGACAATTGAAACACACACAAAATAAATTATTAGAAAAGATAACCAAAGATATTAAACTGCAAATATGTTTGATTCCTGATACTACCTTTTCTGTACTGAATGCTAAAAGATTTGTCTTGATAGGGAATCTTTCTGGAGGATGTGTTGAGATTAAACTGTAAATATATAGCGTATTTTATCAGGCTGAAATGCAGAAGAGTATTTCAAAGAATGAGGGTACAAGTCATATTTGACACATGCAAGTCAAACAGAGGCGCTAGTAAAATAAGATTTTCAAGTTAAAGAAACTCTGCTTGTTTGAGGCATTGGAAGTTCACTGATTTTCTTGACAAAGTGGCAGCATTACCTGGCATCATGAAACCCAGTCAAAGCCAGATAAAGAGTTCGTGGAATTGGTGTTGCTGAGAGTTTGAGAACATCAACAAAAGTTTTGAATGAAGCAATTAAAACAAACATAACAGCTAGCAACGTGAAATCTTCATCTACATAAACAGGAAAACAAATCCTAAAAGAATTTACACAAACCCATATCCAAAAACCAATACAAATCGTAGAAAGCTATTAAAATTACGTAATTTCAGGACTTACAAGAGATGGGTGTCGCACAAGAGTCTTCCTACACGTTAATGGCACGTGACCAGCACTGAAGCACTTTCGATAGGCAGCATTGAGAGGGATTGGAGGTCAACCATTGTTCGAGCTGCCATTTTCTCCACCACCACTGACCTTATTATTTCCTTCCATTTGTCATAACATGACATCCAACAATGATTCACCTCAAAGATAATTTAACACTAACCCTAATCCTAACTCTAAAAGAAGACCAGCACAAGACAAGTGAATTACTTATAGAAGAGACTTCTATATGTAATGCGATGAGGGAAAATTACAAATGCAACAATATATGCCTCTATGAAACGCAGGGGTCACGCTACAGCATATAACAACCCTAACCTCCCCTAATTAAAATGCTTAACCAGGACTCCATCTGAGATTTGGATCTGAAAATTAATGGGTATAATCTATAGTCGTTACCTAAACTATATTAGCAAACAGTGTAGTCAAATTTAGGAATTATTCACCTGAGCATACTCTACAATGTTCAACTCAAAAAATCGAATCAAAATAAAATCATATCAGTCCCCCAAAGTCCCACTAATGGCAAGTTGCAGGGTCAAAGGTACACAACATACCCTGAACTGTGCACAGGTTTGTTTATTCAACCCTCCATTTGGAAATGATCATATCCAATAAAAAGGAACGGATTATAGAATACTTATGCAACACAATTCTGAGCTTATCATTTATCAGCAAAAAACATACCACTTGTTCAACCTCCATAGTAAGCAGGTAAAATGCGTAAGGTAGAGAATTAAAAAAGGTTTATAAAGGCTAGAAATAAACATATATCCAACTTAGAACTTACTGTATGTTAACTCTATAACAAAATGTGACTCCTCTGGACCAAACCCCAGAAATGCATTTGAGTACTTCTCATCTTGAACATCCCTCTTTCTTAGCAGCTTGATTCCAAATCATTCTGTGTAAAACCTGACAAGAGTATTGTGGAAAAGTAAGAGATGTTAGCCTTAGGTGATGTTTCCAATCAAGTACCACTACTACCTGGCTTGTAAGTTTTAACAGCAATCAGCATACTTGATGGTGCGATCAAGATCAGCAACACGATACACAACATGCAGGAATCTTCTTTTGTCCTTCTTTGGCCATTCCAAACGTTCAACACTGGGAACGGGAGGTCCACCCTCAGCCAATTCCAAATAGTTTCACCTGAACTGTTTCAGGAAAATGCGAAGTATCAAACTATCCAGAAAATTGACAAAAGACTGAGTCATCCTCATTCCAGAACAAGCCGATTGGTTCTCATCATATACTAAACGCAGAAGTAGGAATGGGAAACCTGGACTTCTTGAATTCAGTGTGGATAAATAAGTAACCAAAGCTATTGTCATACGTGTTTAAACTTCAAATGGGGCCAATTTCATGAATAATACTTGCTGAGTGCTCAATACAACAAACAAAATCAAACAGATCCGAAATAGGGAGGGGAAATTCGAATTTAGCATTAGACAACCCAGAACAGATCTTCAAAGTTCACCAACAATGGTGGGAACGCCATTAATGATGCTCCAAGCAGATCCAAAACAGGGGAAGCAAAATATATCAAAATCAATTAAACTTGAACCCAAAACACTATGATTGCAAGCTGAAAATCAGGAATGTCGACTCCAAATTAAAAGATCAAGCCTAATTATATGAATTTAAAGCCTGAAATTAAATCTAAAATCGAAAGGATGAAATGAAAACAGAAACCCTAAATTCCTAATAATTCGAATTGAAACAAAAAACCTAAAATTAAACCTCAGAAACTTAAACTAAGACCTAGAATAATACCTAATTGCCACTGCCTCTGATTTAGAGCCGAACTTGGTTGGTTCTCAACTGTCAATATCACCCAGCCATGGACGGTGAAGATGCTATCATCTAGCGTGTTGCGCTGGCGCTTTATGATGGTGGAGATGGATGGATATGGTGATGGTTGTGTGGTGTGGTGGAGCTGCGTTGAGAGAGAGAGAGATGAGTTCGCAAATGGAGATAGACAATGAAGATGAGATGCTCAGGACGAGGGAGGGTCGGGATTTCTGTCTTGGTGAGCCGAAAGAGGAGAGGGAATGCAAGGGACTAAAGGGGAGGGGGTAGGCACGTGAGGCGCACGTGGCTAGGGTGGGTAGATTTATTTAGGGTTTTCTTCGGCTAATATATTTAGATATAAATATTGAAATGTTTTAGACAAATCACCTCATCAATATAATAAAAAGTAATTATAAAAGCTCTTTTTAATTCCCCACACTTAATAAGTATAGGAATAGGTTCATAAATTACCCACACTTATTAAATGTGGAATCAAGAAAACTATCAAATCTTATCATTTTTCTCCCCACACTTTAATTAAGTGTAGTGATACAAATGCGGGAGGATGCATAATTTTTTGTAGTGTGTGAAATCAGATATTTCATATTCGACTCCCTAGAGTCTCATCTTAGACTTACTAAGCCGACTATAATTTGTGATTCATACATTAGTGGTATGATGAATCACCATTCACACCAAATGCCAATGTGATACAGTCTCATCCTGTTAGCTACTTAAGCATTAATACAATTACCTGTGTAACTAAGCCAATCACAAGTCTATACATTTCAATATGCCAATATGCAATCGCAAATCATGAGCATTTAGAAAAAGAAACATAAATATTTTTACATAAATGCTCATTACAAAAGAAATATGTGTATCACTTCATAAGATACATCGAAGAACTAAACCTTACGAAGGCCCTAGACTTAATATATAATTTTGAAAACACGTCCAATAATGCTTTCAGTCAAGAGATCATAGTCGATGTATATACTTATGGAAGATTCTTTTTTTTCTACGGTAACAAGCAACCTACTCTTCCACCAAAGTTAACAAACTCATGCAGTTTTGCTTCTTACTACACCATGATCTAGCTTCCTCAAACCGGGTGAAAACATATCCTAAGGTTGACCTCAACTTATTTAAGGCACCACCCCAATTGGCAAAGGGTCAGGTCAATGGTACCATAAAGGTAACACATAATTCTCTTGATGGCTTCACAGTGAGCCGATCATGGGTTATGTTGATAATGACTTACCAAACCAATCAAAGCAGATGTAAGGCTATCTACAAAACATGGCATGCATTGAGCATCCTATACCACTAGAGTGGGGGGTGTTGCTCATTTTCTCATTTTTATAATCTATTTTAGGGCATTGGTTAAGACTTAAGGTCAAACCCTTCTCAACTAGAGTGTCTACAAGCTTGGAATTATGCATCCGAAAAAATTCCAAGACCTTTTTTACGTATCCTTCCCGGCACATACCCAAGGACTTCTTAAGATTGTTTCTGACTGTTTCCACACCTAGGACATATCTAGTTTCACCCATATCCTTCATCTCAAAGGCAAAGTACAACCACTTCTCGGTAGCTTCAACCATCTCAAAGTTATTCCCAACAAAAAGTATATCATCAATAGACAGGGCAAGAAATACAATCCCTCCGATTGTTTTTCTTTACATACACACAATGGTCCTCTGATACCATGG
Source organism: Selenicereus undatus (assembly GCA_017589665.1). Lineage (NCBI taxonomy): Eukaryota > Viridiplantae > Streptophyta > Magnoliopsida > Caryophyllales > Cactaceae > Selenicereus > Selenicereus undatus. Next base: position 67,099,917 of record JACYFF010019584.1, on the reverse strand, counting down.
GTAAGCCAAATAAAGTAATGGCTTCACCAAATCTAAAGTACTAAGATCTGCAAGATTGTTTAAGACCATTGATAGATCTTTTAAGATGTAATAGAGGAAGCCTAATTCATGTTAGTTATTTAATTTAATCACAATCCGACGAAGTTGAGTATGCTTACTTCAATTCAATACTTGAACTTTCTTATATGTTGCAGGGTTGTCACGATGAAGTAGGAATTTCATTATGTTATGTATAAGACCATCCAACAGTAAATGTGAATATACATATTAAGCAAGATGATTAAATTTGATTATTTTGATGAAAACAATAGCAGGAATAATCCTTACAACATTCATATATGTGTATGTTATTAAAATTTAAAATATTAAAAATATTCATGAAACAAATAAACAATAAGTAAGAATTAGATTTACTAACTAGAAGAATGGGAAGACTTAAAAGATTTTATGGAAGACAAGAATCACTGATAAATGCTCAGAGTATATTTTATTTTGGGGGCATTTTGCTGCTTTTTTAGCGAGAATTATGAACTTTATGTTATTATCTACATTCATATTCTCGTTTTATGCCTGGCAATGGTTGTTTTCCTTGTTTTGTGGGTTGTTGAACCTTTTTGCCCTTGCTTTGACCCTAATTGAGTATAATTTGACTCCCTATGGATGTCCCCAAGTCACTATGCCCATGGAAAAGAAAGAAAAGCCAGGGAATTTTGAGATAGAGGCAACCACAAACGCTCTGTGGTGCAGGTCCACTACAAGAAAAATGCAAAATAAAGACAGAATCAACGACGGAATATGGTTAATCAGCGATGAAAATTTAAGATCAGCGACGGATTTGGCGCTGGAATGTGGCTGTCGGAATTTCGCTCGTTACTAAGTAGCCAACGACGGAATTTCAAAATTCCGTCGCCTTAGGCGACGGATTCAGCGACAGAAATTGCGACATACTTTTTTTGGCGGGGAAAAGAGGCGGGGCAGGGGGTGGTGACGGAATGAAGATTCCGTCGCCCCCTTAACCCAAAAAAAATATTTTGTTATCAGTCGTCATTCCGTCGCTGGGTTTCTCTTTTTTTAAAAATAAAATCGCTTGTTTTTGATCAAATCCGTACATACAAATCATTCCCTGCAAGAAATTTACAAGATCTTCGCACTCAATCGACATCCAATGGCTTCGAATAGGGCTTCATTCAAAGCGTTCTCAACAATTTGAAGCCACACAAAACTGGAATTCCACATCCAACACAACACATCACATCCAACCAAGGGTTTTCAATTCACAAACCACAAGTTCCAAACAAGCTCTCTACATATCACACACTACAAGTTCCAAGCAAAGTCTGTATATATCACAAACCACAAATCCAAACAAAATAACCAGAAGTTACCGGTAATTGAGAATGAAGATATATATATGTTTGCAGAAGAGGGTGAAGTGAGCGCCAAATGGGAGGGGAGTTAAATAAGCACCAGGGGGAGGGGAGTGAAATTAGCAGAAAGGGGAGGGGAAGCAAGCAGCAAGAGATATGATGTACTTCGTGAAGATAAGCAGAAGAGCCACCAGCTGAAGGAAAACTGCAACCAACTCAATCACCAAGGTCTTCCTCTTCCTCTTCGCCTTCCTCTTCCTCTTCCTCTGCCTCACCATCTTCCTCGTTATGTTGCGAGTGATGAGTAAATGGTGGCTGAGATCCCGAGCCAAACGCCTGTTGCATTTGAAAGAAAGCTTGGAGGCACTGATCGATGATCATCATTTGCTGGCTCAGTTGTTGGTTGCTTTGTGTGAGCAATCTATTGGATTCCTCCAGTTGCTTACATTTCTCCATAACCAACCGGTAGCTTTCAGCTTGTGACGATAGCTCACCCCCCAAGTTGGTTACTACACCCCTTAAGTCATTGAGCTCCTGTTGCGATGGCGAAGAACCGGAACCTGCTGACAGACATTTAAGTAAATTACTATGTTGGCGTTGCCACTAAGTCAATTCAATGTATAACCATGGATGTTGGAACTTTCATATGAATACAATATCGGATCTTTGAGTGGGACTGAAGTAACCGGATTCCCTCATGTTGACAGCCTCGTCACCAATGTTGTAAATATGACCCTTCTTATTCTTAAACGTCTTCACCCACAACTCATTTGGGTTGGAAAGTGGCAGGTTTGGATCTTGAGAAGAGCCATCCCCGGTCCCTTGAGAGTTGATAACATTTTGAAAATCACGTTCAAAGGTTTCCTACAATACCGCAACATGCGCACGAAGTCATGCATAGTACAGTAACTTAAAATAAAGTATACGAGTTCATGATTTGACTACCAATGAAAATTGAGAATAGCTAATTGCTTACATATGTTTGTTGTGATTTCTTGTCAACCCAAGGGGCATCATCTTTGCCCTGGAGTTTGTGAGTTCGACTAAATAATTCAACAATTGTGGGCCCCGTCCCAAGTTGTTCCCTCTATGTACGTGCCAGAAAGAACGATGTCAAGCACAACATAAAATACAGTATTGAACTTAAACGAATACCTAGCAAACATTAATTCATTTACCAAACGTCGCCTATGCTCATGCATGGGGAGCGAGCCATAGGTGTGGAGAGATGGGCCACCACTTTCTGGAGTTCCCAGTCGGTTTTTCTACGCTGTCTCACGCAATTTCTTGCAATGTTCATTCGCTCAGTGCTGCTGGAGTCCCTCCCATTGAGCATCACCGAGCCAGACAGGCTTCTTGTTATGCTTCCTTGCTTTGCCAAGAAAGTCTCTCAACCGTGCATTGCCTCGATTTTCAAATTCCTTCTTATCTGGTCCTCATGGACCGGATCCCAAGTAAACCACTTCTGCAATTACGAAAACGAATAACACATCAAATTAGTCAATACTAATTTATCACATATTTCTGAAACTGTTAATACGAAGTCACTGTAGTTACCTTGAACTCTCCGAACCACAAATCTCGTATTGGTTTGGGCACTTTGCTCCAAGTAGGCCAAGCTCCGTCAAACTTGCTTTGACATATGACCGAAATCCTACTAACAGCACCCTCATTGGGGAGAAACCTAATTGAACATTACACATAAAATTCATTACTTGTTATGCAAAATTCATGGAGTACTTCATAATGTACAACAAATCAAGACTTACCCGTTACCATCTGGCTCAATCCAAGTCTTTGCTCGAGTGCTCCCATGACTGGATTGTGCTTCACTTTCACCACTTCCGCTGTTCTCTTGGGACTGGTTTGTGTTAGGGTGAGTGGGTTGCGGAGTGGGTTGGGGAGTGGGGTGCACAGTGTGAACAACATGGGGGTTCGAAGGAATGTTGTACGCAAATTGACCGTGCATGGTGCTTTGGTTGGGAATGTATGACGTCTGATGATGAAAAGCCCCAAATGGGGGAGGCAGGGGTCCTGAAATACCTGGTATGTAAGCAGCCATTGTCACTCCTGGCTGAACTGGTGTATGAGGTACCTGGGGGGAAGATGGATCAATATCCATTGCGGTCGGATCAACGGCAGAGGTTCGACGCCCTCGTCCTCTACCTCGAGGGGAGGACTTTGCTTGACGACAACTTGAATCCATACTTGAAATAGGTGACAACAACGCCAATTGCAAATATATAATGATTGCACATGTAAACCGTTTTCCTCATACATCATAATAGGTACGTAGGTGACACATATTTTGCAAAGCTCATTCATACAATATAAGTAAAGTCACAAACAATTGTTTCACCTGCAAATTACTCATACACATAAGAATTCGTAACCACTCAATCATCAGCATCCTCATCGTCATCAATGTCATTGTCATCATCATCAGACAAATGCAAATTTTCTTCAGCTTCATCTGTTTCATGACCGTCATCCCACTCCCCCTCTTCATCATCCTCACCATTCTCTACCTCATATATCTCGTCGTTACCCTGAATGAATGAAAACCCTATTTCATCATTAACCTCTTTCGGTGGTGCACTTTCATCCACTAATGACGCAGGGATGACGTCATTCGCAGGTTCAACGATAGTCGCCATGTCCGTTTGTTGGTACGCAGTAGGTAGGGTGTACTGTCGATCCACTCTCGCCCTTGGTTTGGTTGGTGTGACAACAAGCCAATTGGCCCTATCCCTCGACCGATCTGCATGTGGCATGAAGTATACTTGTGATGCGGTATTTGGGAAGATAAATGGGTCGTATTTTCGGTACCTTCTTGTACAGTGGACCTCAATAAGGTTGCTTAGTTTATGAGATCGTGTCCCACGATTCAATGTGGGATCGAACCACTGACAATTGAAGAGCACACATTGTTTAAGTGGTTCGCCTACGTACTCAATTTGGACAATGTCCTCTAGTACACCATAATAATCATTTTCAATATCGCCTTCCCCAGTGCCACAAACACCAACACCACAGTTATATGTTCTCTTCCCCACGCTTCGAGCTTCTGTGTGGAATTTGAATCCATTTACTCTATATGCCGTCCACGTCAACACACACCATTTTGGCTTCACGGCCAATTGGCTTAGGTAGCAATGTTTGTCGGTCTCGAACAATTGAATATAATGCACCTAAGGTGACATAACATGTGGTTTTAATTAATACAACGCACCTAATTAATTGTTATGTTCAAATTATGAATAAATGAGTTCGAATACTTACATTCTCGCTAAACCAATCTGTGAATTGAGTTTCGATGATGGTGTCGACATCTGCGTCGTTGACATTGGGACGTGTGGCTCTAACTTGCTCCGTGAAAATTCTATCACATTTTACGAAGCCTATTAACATACTTGCACTGTGAATGATAAACTGAATTGGAAGTGAAAATACCACTCACCCTATGTAAGGTTTAACTTCGTCACAATTTAACAGCACGTGAAGGTGGGCAGCAACATATTCGGCATCCGTGAGATACCTTGATCTTTCTCTGCCAATAGCGGTCCCTTGCGGTGCAAACACGGATAGAGTTGGAAAATGATTAATATGTTCATCGTCGTCCTCATTTCTCCTGCACCTACTGCGCATGGAGGGCACATTACAGCCAAAGTAATAGGAGGCGAAGAATGTCCTCTCTGCCTCTAGGTATGCTTCTGTGATTGAACCTTCAAGACACGCTTGCTGCTTTATCTTTCTCTTCAATCGGCCAAAGAACCTACACAGTTCACAATTGGAATGGATTTTAAGTGATTCCACATATACGAATTCATAGAAGCTTTCATCAATTATAGTATAATTTACCTCTCAAATGGATACATCCATCGGTATTGTACTGGGCCACCTAGTTGAGCCTCTTCTGCCAAATGCACTGGCAGGTGCTCCATGACATTGAAAAAGCCACGAGGGAAAATGGTCTCCAACTTACACAAAGTGATTCCGATGTTGCGATGCAGTTCCTCAAGCATATCCTCCCGCAATGTTGTTGAGCATATGTTCTTGAAGAACTTGCTTATCTTAATAAGAGGTTTCAACACATCATCTGGGAGCGCACCAAATGCAATTGGCAAAAGAGTCTCTATGGAGACATGACAGTCATGACTTTTCATGTTGTTGAACTTAGCCTCATTAGGGTCCACGATATTTCTCAAATTAGAGCAATATCCATCAGGCATTTGAAACTCCTTCACCCATTCACACAAGTCTCTTCTTTTATCCACAGGAAGTACGAACTTCGCTTTTGGTTTCACCAGCCTACCACTTGGGCCTGAATGTAAATGTAATTCTGGCCTATCACATATTTCGGCAACATCCATTCTTCATTTGGCATTGTCCTTTGTTTTCCCATTAACATCCATCACAGTGTTGATAATGTTCTCGAAGAAGTTCTTCTAAATGTGCATCACATCCAAATTATGGTGGAGTAGTTGGTGCTGCCAATAAGGCAACTCCCATAATATGCTCTTCTTCGTCCAGATGTGTTCATTGTCCTTAAATCCTGGTACGACAAAGTCACCATTTGTGGTTACCATTGGGTAATCTTCTACCTCGACATAAAGTTCCTCCCCGAACAATCGGCGAGGAGGACCCCCTGTAACAGTTCTCCCTTTCCTAAATGCGGTTCTATTTCTTCTGAATGCATGATTCCTTGGCAAAAAACACCGATGACAGTCAAACCATGAGAATTTACCTCCATTTCGCAATCTCAATGCCTTCTGCTGTTTCATACATACGGGGCATGCCAATTGGCCATTAGTACTCCACCCAGATAACATTCCGTATGCGGGAAAATCATTAATCGTCCACATAAGTGTAGCCTTCATCTGAAATGTACGCCCCGTAGAAATATCATAAATCTCAACTCCAACATCCCACAACTCTTTCAACTCATCGACAAGAGGTTGTAAATATACATCTATGTTGTTCTTGGGATTTTTGGGCCCCGGGATTACACAAGTCAAGAACATAAACGGTGTGGTCATACACATTTTAGGGGGAAGGTTATAAGGTGTAATGACCACCGACCAAATAGAGTATGATCTTGAAGACAATGTGTAAGAATTAAATCCATCAGCACATAAGCCAAGCCTCACATTCCGAGGCTCTGTAGCAAATTCAGGGTATTTGGAGTCGAAATGTTTCCATGTTGCCCCATCTGATGGATGACATAAAACATCGTCCTCACGTCGATGTTCATAATGCCATCTCATGTGCTCTGCACTACTTCTTGATGCGTACAGCCTCTGTAGTCGAGGTTTTAACAGCAAGTAATGCATCCTTGAGTATGGCAATGGATTTTGATTCCTTTGTTGTGACCTTTGCCTCTTCCATCTTGAATGCCCACAAAACTTGCACGCATCCAAGTTCTCGTCCTCCTTATAAAATAGCATGCAACCTTTCCGACAACAATCAATTTGGACCACATCGTTGCCGAGATCTTTAACAACCTTCTTCGTTTGCCTACAGTTGTTAGGCACGCGAATATTAGGGGGGCACATCTCTTTCATTAATTGAACAACTTCATTGAAACAGTTTTGAGGCATACTATAATCAGATTTAATACTCAACAATCTCACCGCTGCAGATAACTCACTATGGGTGGAGCAACCATCATATAGGGGTTGTTGAGCAGCTTGAACCATATTATAAAATGGTTCTCGGCAAGTGCTTGACCCCTCTTCCCTTACATTTTGATTTGCTATTATAGCATCATCAACCATGTCCTCCATCCGATCTATGTAGGATTCAGAATAGTCATTATTAACATGACTTGAACCTCCAACTTCGGGAATTTCACTATTTTGATACCCAGAACCATATTCCTGAGGTTCTATTTCCCCATGACTTATCCAAAACCAATACCCTTGCACAAAACCCTTATACATAAGGTGCATCTTGACCTCATCAGGTGTCAAGTACATCCTATTTCGGCATTTCGCACAAGGACATCTATACTTTCCCCTATTCAGAAACTCTATCTGTGTACGTGCAAATTGATCGAATTCGTTTACTCCATCTAGAAATTCTTACGTATAACCACTATGATCAGGCAATAATCTATTATAGATCCACGTATGATGTGGAGGACCATTCATATTCTGCTAAAATGACAATAACCACATAAGGTATTTCATAAGAATTAATTTTAATCAAAATTATAATAAGTACATAAATTACGCAATCATATATTATGGACGCTTACTTTAACATTTTCACATGCACCCCAAAAAAAACTTACAACTAGGTCATAAATTTTACTTACATTATCACCAACATCACAAAACTAATAACTCATACATAATTCACCACTTTATTCCACCAACATATCAAATTTAAATATCAATTTTCCAAATCTAAGTGTACATTGCGTTGGGTGAAAAATTTAAATAAATATGAGCTACAACTTCATACAAACATCAAATTTGAACAAAATAACAAACTAAACCATCTCAATCCACCAA
>JACYFF010019584.1:67063301-67091632 GCA_017589665.1 Selenicereus undatus | reverse complement strand
CAAGTTCACATCACCAAACCTAAATGCTAAATTGCATTGAGCAAAATCTCTAACTAAATTTCGACAACATTATCAACTACAACATTTCATTCCACCAACATATGAAATTTCAACTTCAAACTACCAAACCTCAATCCTAAATCGCATTTACCAAATTCCTGTAACGAATCAGACCAATAACCTCACACACATTGCACATTTCAACAACATTATCAATTAAACCATTTCATTCCACCAATGTATCAAACTTTAACTTCAAACTACCAAACCTAAACCCTAAATCGCATTTACCCCAATCTTGAACCAAATTACACCAATAACCTCACACAAACACCACATTTCAACATAAACATGAACTAAGTATGAAATTCTAACAATGTAATACCAAAATTTGTAGAAATTTTAAGTTGTTTAGTTGAGACAAATACCTCAATTAACTTGAAACAACTGGCGGTGGGGGGCGGCCGGCGGCAGGGGCAGGTGACCGGCGGCGGCGGGGTGGGGCGGTCGACCGGCGGCTGGGCTGGGCACGGCGGGAGGCGGTTGGGTGGTGGTCGACGCAGCTTGCTTCGCTCTCGCACGCTCTCTCTCTCTCCTCCTCGGTTCGACTTGAATGCAAAATGAAACCAGAAATTTGGTTTCATTTAAATGGGGGGGGCGACGGACTGGCGACGGAAATTCCGTCCCCCCCCCCTTTTTTTATAAAAAAAATTTTTTTTTAGGCGACGGAATTGCCTATTTTTTTTTAAAAAAATTTTGTTTTTGGAGACGGAATTTCCGTCGCCATACATCGACTCTGGCAACGGATTAACAGTTCCGTCGCCATATCTGTCGTCCAATCTGACTTTTTTGTAAAGCTATTTTTCCGTCGTCAATTTTTTCCGTCGCCGAATTCCGTCGTTAATATGAACTTTTTTTGTAGTGGTCATGGTCTGTGCTGAGCTAGAAACTGTAAGCCTCTTCGTCTTCCTTCATCTTGTGGCTGAGGATGCTAGAGTTCATGCTTAAAATGGGTTTTTCAGCTGCAGAAAGGAGGAGCCAAGACATCTATCACTTATCTCTATCTCATTTCTGTCATTAGTTCTAGAATTTTTAAGTTTTCAGAATTGCAGTGGAAGATTGGCACTTGGAGACTTGAAGATTGGGAAGCCATTGAAGACCACCATTGTTGCTAATTTTTTTTTCCTCCTAATCTCTTCTTAAACTCTTATTTAGATGTTTTTAATTCAATTAAGTGTGACTAGTTTTATTCAATCTAGGGGCTTGTTAGCCGCAAGTATTAATGCTAGATCTTTAATTTTTCAGTATTTGTTCTTTATCTAAATTGGTAAACTTGAATTCTATCTTGCGAATAAACTATTGTGAGTAAATTTGTTGCCAAATTAGCTTGCTTATATTAGATAGTTAAGTTAAGTACTAAAAGGAGAAACTCACAGTTAGAACAACAAGTTAGAACCTGATTTAATGATTCTTGAAAGAGAGCTACTTATCGATAGGAAATTCTAGCAATCAAAAATCTATAACCAAGACTAAAAACAAGGACATTTGAAAGAGTGTTAATTGGATCAGGTTAGGCAATTTAATTTGTTTCGAAAGAAAAGATTGAATTTTTAGTTCGATTGTGCTCCTTTGAACCATCTAGATCTAGGTAAAGTGCATATTTAAGTCCAACGATCCAACTCTTTATTAGATGAAACAATTCCCTAGATGATTTCAATTTGATTGAATTTCTCGATAGTTAATTTCTGATAGTTGAAACAACCTACTGGAATTTGTTTGCTTAGCCTTTTATAATAGGTAAAAACTCAATAGATTACATTTGCAAGCGTACAGGTATTGTGGTATAGTTTTAATATTGTTCCCACAAGGACCAGATGTAATCTATTGAGTTTTTATCTATTATAAAAGGCTAAGAAAACAACTTTCAATGGGCTGTTTCAACTATCGCTAATTGATTATCGGAAAATTCAATCAAATTAAAATCATCTAAGGAATTGTTTCCCCTAGTAAAGAGTTGGATCGTCAGACTTAAATATGCACTTTACCTAAATCTAGATGATTCAAAGGAGTACAATCAAACTAAAAATTCAACATTTTCTGTCGAAACAAGCTGAATTGCCTAAATTAATCCAATTAACATTCTTTCGAATGTCCTCTTGTTTAGTCTTGGTTATAGATTTGTGATTACTAGGATTTTCTCCAAACAAACAACTCTTTTTTAAGAATCGTTAAATTAAGTTATAACTTCTTGTTCTAATGGTGAGTTTCTCCGTTTAGTACTTCACTCAACTATCTAGTATAAGTAAGCAAATTGGGCAAAAAATTTACTCATAACAATTTATTCACATGACAGAATTCAATCCTACCAATTTAGATAAAGCACAAATATTGAAAATTAAGATCCAACATCAAACAAGCCCCCAGATTGAATAAAACTAGTCACACATAATTGGAATTAACAACATTTAAACAAGAGTTTAAGAAGAGAATAGAAGGAAAGAAAACTAAGCAACAATGGTGGTCTTCAATTGCTTCCCAATCTCCAAGTCGCCAACTGATAATCTTCCACTTCAATTCCCTCTCTTGTTCTAAATAAAACTTAAATGTCCTAAAACTAATTATAGAAATGAGATAGAGATAAGTGAAAGATGCCTTGGCTCCCTCCCTTCTGCATCTGAAAAACCCTTTTTAAGCAAGAACTTGAGCATTCTTTGCCACAAGATGAAGGAAGATGAAGAGGCTGGATGTTTCAACCTCACCACTAACCATGGCCTGCACCATGGTGCATCCATGATTGCCTTTGTCTCAAAATTCTCGAGCTCTTCTTTCTTCTCTATAGGCATGGTGGCTTGGGACATCCATGGACAGTCCATTCATACTCAACTGGGGTCAAAGCAAGGGAAACAAAGGTCCAAAAACCTGCAAAATATAGAAAAAGACCACACCCTAAAACGGGAATAGAAGTGTAGATTATAACATGAAGTTCATAATTATCCCTAAAAATGCAGCAAAATGACCCAAAAATGAAGTCTACTCTAAGCATTTATCAATGACCCAAATCAGGTGCCCACATGTGGGTTTGTTGTATTCAGAAAGTAGCATTGAGTTAGGCTTGGGGAAAGAGTGTGAGAAAGCTTTTTTTAATGGAAAAATCTAGAGAGAGATGGGGAGACCTAAAATTAAATAGCCAAGAATTCAATTACATTTCTCATGCTCAAAAGAAAATCAACACAATGAATCCACCCTCTCCCTTTGTTGTGACAACTGTTGCACCTTCTGTTGCCACCTAATTGCCAGCTCACTGCTGCTACCATGGGCACATCGAAGCTCCGGCCAATCACTTCTCATTTACCTTCTTCCGGGCTCTTGCACAAAACGCCTTTCTTTTGAAGGTAAAACCCTTTATCAGCCATACCTTGTCCCACCATTTTTCTTCTTGAATTAGCTAGTAAGTTCACTCTTTAGCTTTAAAGAGATGTTTTAGTATGAATCAAAAGTAATGGGGAAAAATTAGCTTAATTTTTCAATTTTTGTCAAATTTTGATACTATTTGAACTATTTGGAATCATTGTGTTGGCCAAAAATTCTGAAAATTTTACTGTGGGTCTCTATGATATTTGACAATTTTATGAACGTTTTCATAAATTTTGGATATGTATTTAATGAGCTGTGAATATTTTATTGAAACTGCTCTATTATAGAGGCATAATTCCAGCCACTGTTTTAATTGTTGTTAAGTATCGGCTTGGAGGAAAATATTGAAAATTATATTATGAATAACTCATAGTATTTGATGATTTCCTATAAAATTTCATGAACTTTGGATGCGTATTTTATGATTTGCGAATTTTTTGAATGAAACTGTAACATTTATGGAAGGTTCGAGTTGATGGGTGAAGTTGGCTTTTCACACTAGAGGTGGCTGATCTATGGGAGTGAACATCGATGGATGTGTGTTGTTTAATTTTGTTTTAATGTAGCAATATTTGAGGTGTCTTGCCATTCTCTTGCCAAAATTTCATAGTTTATGTTGTATTTTGGAATTGGCAATAGATGAGCATGAAAAATATGGGAATACGAATACTAGCTTGATGGTGATGAAGGAGGGTATTGGAAAAGCTTGGAATTTTGTTTTGAATGTTTATCTTTGGAAACTTTTAATCAAGCGATAAATTGAGTTGCAATTTCTTTTCTAGTAAATAGATTGTGTGTTGGTGAGGATTAACAATGGCATTTCTTGCTCACTTTAATGCTCAACAGAAGGAGATAAAATAAGAGGTTTGGATTAGTGCTAATAACAAGTCAAGTTGTGACTATGGCTAACCTTAACCTTATTGAAGACAATAACTATGAGTTTGATTAAACATTTTAGTTGGCCAAAAGTGAAATATTGATTATGGTCTAAAAGTACGCCAAAAGTGAAACATCGATAATGGTGCAAAAGTACACAAATGAAACTTAAAATTATGTTCGAGTTATAAAGAGAATATCTTGGTAATCTAAAATTGAGTAATGAGAGAGTCATCTTGAAATAATACGTACACAAAAATTGTACCACTTAACCTTTCCTATTTTCAGTAACAAATTACTAAGTTACAAAGGATAGAGATTTAAATATTTGTAATGGGATTGGTTAATGTAATTAATTAATTAATTATTGAATTTTAAATAGCTAAGAAGAATTTAAAGTGCATAGTGCTTAATTACCAAGATCATGATGATGAAAATTACATAACATTACTAATAATAGTAGATCCATTTGAAATAGAAGCGAGGCCACTTTTGTCATTTGCCGAGCCAGTGAGCAATATCCTGTAGGGGTGAGAATGATTTTAAAACCAGGTATGTTTACTACTTGTAATCTTCAAAAATTTACATGAGATTATAACTACCAGAATCTCATTATACGCAAGTATTTAATGAATCATTTTCAAACATTGTTTTGCCACATAATCAAGTGGACTTCGCAATTATCAACTATCAAGGCTTAGGCCCATCAATTCACCCATGTGGCTTCAGGTCATACTTCTCAATCGGCCTGAAAAGTGTGCACTTGTTCAATTATTGTATTGTACATATATGATAAATTTAGGTTCACTTTCAGACAATAGCCTGTCACATTTTTAGTATAATTCTCCCTCCACCTTATTTCGAACTAAACTGAATTCAAATGTGTGCATTTATTAAAAAACAAATTTCTAACTTTACAATATAGGAGTAAACATATTGATCCTCAGCTTATTATTCGAATATTTTTAGAGAGTGTAGATTAATTTTAGTTGTAAAAGTGTGAGCGTGGTAATGCTGCGTGGAGATAATGTAGCAAATGATAACTTGGGAAATAAAAGGAGAGAAAGAGAGTACTCAGTCGCTAGAATTATCAACTAAAAAAAACCGAAGGCATTAGTCAACAACTTTAAGCATACCTACTTTCACTTATTAGAAGTGTCAAGTTGCACATGTAGAGTCTATAGGAAAAGGCTTAAGGATGTGCTACATATATGCTTACCTTTTTTTTAAAATCTTTATATGTCATATTTAGAGGACTTTTAGTGGTCACAATTTATATCCTGACTAATGAGTGGATAGGATCCGTGGATACAAATTAAGGTAATAAACGATTTATGCCTTAGTATAGCATAACAATAATATATTGGTTGAACTTAAGACATTTATCTTGTTGCATTAAAACACATGTTGCCAGAGAATTGGTAGTAGCCATTCGAGTGTGAGTAAATATCCTGCATAGACCCTATAGAGTTATGACTACTTATTTTATAAGACTAAGATGTCATATTCAAGAAAATATCGCGAAGACTCAACCTAAGACATGGCAATGGACGATTATAGAGTAGGAAGGACATGGAAAGTTTCTATAAGGGGTTAAAAAAACTTAGGCCACTCATGTTGAGCATTTCAAACCATGCAATTTTAACTGCATTAGTCTCGTATTGATTCAAAAGTGCCCATAATTTAGTTAACTAACATAAACCTCCAATTTACAATAACATTATATAACTACGTAGTTCTTGTTAGGAACCTTTGATTTTCTTAATTACAATCCAATTATTAACCATTCTCATGCTCTGTTAACACAACTTAGCCCATAATTTCTCTTTCAGGCCATAGTACCCCCCATTCCTTTGTAATATAGTTTAATTACCTTAGTAATACTCTATTGGATATCCTCTCTACCATTGAATCATTTTGTGATATTAATGTTTTTACGTAATCTTGACCACCAGGAAGTGGCGAAGCCACTAAAGGCAAGGGGGTCAATTGACACTCCAGCTCTTGGGGAAAAAAAGTTAAATTTGGGATATTCTGGTGGAAACAAAAACTAGATATATATTAATTAGTTCTTAGATATTTCACAAATGAATGCACAGTAGACTGGTTGGCCACTTGTAAGTTCATATGGAAGGTCATGGGTTCAACACCTTGTTGTGCCTTCCTTGTAACTTTTTTTTTGAATCTTTTTAAAAGTCTATCGAACGACGATATCATACTTTACTTTCAAAACATGAGATCTTGTCGAAGACAATTTTCTTGAATGTATTACCTACGCACTTCATTTTCAGAACTATTAAAGTTTATGTTATGTGTATTATTAATCTCGCCCCCCTGGTTTGAATCTTGGCTCCGCCACTGCCACCAGGATGAAATGTATCTCTCCCATTTCTGCCTATTATCCTAGGTCAGATACACATGCTCTGTTCTAATAAAACTTAGCCCATAGTTCTCTTTTAGGCCATAGTACCCCATTCCTTTGTAATATTCTTTAATTACCTTAGTAATACTCTATTGGGTATCCTCTTTCTAGCATTGAATCATTTCACGATATTAATGTTTATGCGTAATCTTGACCACCAGGTTGGAATGTATCTCCCCTATTTTTGCCATTTATCTTGGATCAACTCTCTTCTTGCAATCCTTCTTCCAATATTAATTAACACCTCATCTTGTGTACAACCAACATAGTTCTTATCACTCCTTCCTGGCACAACTGTTGAATTTATTATTTGTAAGAGAATGCTCTTCATCGGACTCAGAGAGAATCCAAATTAAACAAGACCACAGTTAGTAAGGTTTGCCCCTTTTATAATGTTCTAAACCCCTTTTCTTAATCCTTTTTGGGGTTGCTAACTGTTCAAATAAATGCGTAAGGACTAACCTCTCGGAAGCGTGTGATTTCCCAGTTGTCTCTGAACCACGAACAGTGTGTGTTGCAATCCGAAGGCTACTAGAGTCCCGGTAGATTCCCACGTCTCAAACCCGAAGAAATTGAACGGTAGTGCGTTTGTGAAACTGAGAGAAAGTGAAAGCCGTAAAACCAGCAATGTATGCTTGTATTTTTTCTTCTGCACTTTTAATCACTGAGATTAGGGTATTTTAGCCCCTAAGCTGCCACCCCCTATTTTTAGGCCACACCTCCCTGAAAATGAGGGAAGTGGCCGTTTGGCCATTTACTAAAATTAGCCTTCAGCTCCCACTCGGCCACTTAAGCTGTAACATCGTCTCTTAACAATGTTTCCTCTTAAAAAACGCGTCATACCAGGAATGAGGCGTGCGACCATAAGTAACAGGTAGTGTTTTGTTAAGATACCGTCAATCTAACAAAGACACTTTCAACATTAGCGATGCTACCCTGAATCATCCTCACATTGCCAACGACATACAACGTCCCTTTATGTCTGATATATCATATGGTTATAATTTCAATATAACCGCCCGGGCTGATATAGCAATGATGGATCGATTCTTCCTTAGACACACATAATGCTCCATTTTAGCATGATAGCTTTCCTAATGTGTTCCGCTGGACTATCTATTTTATAGCCCTTGGAGTTCACATCAAAGTAGCTGCATCATGCTTCAAATTCACATCATGGTTATAGGTCAAAGGGTGTCATCTAAATAGACTACGAAGTCTATAGGGATCACATAGTGACAAGGAAGGGATTCAATTGTCACTCCCCTGGTCGACTTAAGCACACACAGTATGAATGTGTGTCATGGTATAACTCCCACTGAGGTGAGCTGTCACTTTATATACTATGCGAATTACAAGTCCAGTTTTTTTTCCCTAAAACTGACTAGAGTTACTTGGTTACCGTACAAAACGCAACCTCCCTACTCAAAATTCGGCTTAAGGCTTCGATATAAGGTTGTGTTATATCCGATTTACTCAAAATCTCATCTTAGACTTACTAAGGCGACTATCCATTATCCGCATTACTAGAATCACGGTGACAACCAATATTGCACACCTAGTGTCAATATGATCAAGTCTTATCCTGCCCGCTACTTAGGCGTCAAGATTGATCATCCATGTGATAAGATGATCAGAAGCCTAGTGACATTTAGATATGCCTGATCAAACAACCACAATATAGTAATGAACATTTCGAAAAAGAAACATCAATCTTTATTCAAAAGAAACATTCATTACATATGTCCAAAACAAAACATCCCCAATAACTAAAACCTACGAAGACCTAAACTCATCACATGAGTTTTGAACGTATCTCTAGGAGTAGGTTTAGTTAAGGGATCAACAACCATCTTACTAGTAGGTAAATATTTTACAATAACTTCTTTCAACTTTATTGCGTTTCTTACAAAGTGATAACGCCTTTTGATATGCTTAGCCTTCCTATGGAATTTAGGATCCTTAGCATACTGGATAGTGGCAGTATTGTCGCACCACATTTCCACAGGATCATCAACTCTCGGAGTGAGATTGAGATCCTGAAGAAAACTCCTGAGCCAAATCGCCTCCTGAGCGGCGAGACAACAAGCGACATACTCTGCTTCCATAGTTGATAAAGCTATGCATTCCTGCTTCTTGCTGCACCAAGACACGGCTCCCCCACCAAGAGTGAAGACATATCCCGAGGTAGACTTAGACTCATCTAAATCACCACCCCAGTCAGCATCAGTGTAACCTCTTAGTTTTAAGTCCACTCCTTGGTAGCAAAGTACCAAGTCGGTAGTCCCCCGAAGATAACACATTATCCTCTTGACGGCTTGCTAATGAGCGATTCCGGGGTTACTTTGGTAACGACTTACCAAACCAACCGCGAAGCAAATGTCAGACCGTGTACATAACATGGCATACATTAGGCTTCCTATAGCACTAGCGTATGGGACATTGCTCATCTTCTGTTTTTCAACTTCTGTTTTCGGGCATTGTTCTAGACTTAAAGTTAAACCCTTGTCTACTGGAGTATCAACGGGCTTGGAGTAATGCATCCGAAAACGTTCTAGGACTTTCTCGATATATGCCTTTTGGCTTAAACCAAGAAGTTTCTTCGAACGGTCTCGGAGGATCTCCACACCTAGGATGTACCTAGCTTCACCCATGTCCTTCATCTCAAAGACGGAGGATAACCACCACTTGGTGGCATTGATCATCTCCAGATCACTTCCAGCTAGTAGGATGTCGTCGACATACAAGGTAAGAAACATAATTCCTACACTTGTCCTTTTGACGTATACACAGTGATCTTCTGAAACCATGGTAAAGCCAAATGCAGTGATAGCTTCATGGAATCTGAAGTACCATGCTCTAGAAGACTGTTTGAGGCCAAATATGGATTTTTTAAGGTGACAAACCTTATCTTCCTGGCCTTTTGATACAAAACCAATAGGCTGGACCATATATATTTCTTCCTCAAGATTTCCATTTAGGAAAGCAGTCTTCACATCCATTTGGAACAGTTCTAAATCCAAATGGGCTACCAGCGCCAGAAATAAGCGAATTGAGGCTAATCTCACCATAGGAGAAAAAGTTTCCTCATAGTCTACACCCTCAACTTGGGTGTAGCCTTTCACTACTAAACGGGCTTTGAACTTATCAATTGACCCATCTGCCCGACGCTTAACCTTGAAAACCCACTTGTTTCCAATGGCTCTGCGTCCGGGGGGAAGGTCAACTAAATCCCAAACTTCATTCTTTGTCATCGAGTCCAACTCATCTCTTATGGCATCCATCCATTCCTTATCATTTGGTGATTCCAAAGCCTCAATAAGAGGTTGGCTCTTCTATTTCTAAGGGAGCACAAAAGAAAATTTCCTCTTCGATTTGAAAAAAACGTCAAGGAACTCTTCCGCGCTCACTCCTTCGAAACACTTTAGGACTTAGCGGTCTTACCTGTTCAGACTCGGGATCAGGATCTCTCCCCCTTTTCTTTTGAGATACAGAACCTCGAATAGGAGAAGAATCACTCCCACTAACCCCTTGGGGCGTGGGTTCCTGAAAATGAGGACTCTCAATCTCTGGTTGAGTGTCCTGAACAGGCAGGTCTCCCTGCGTAGGAACAGTGGGTATACTCCCACAATCTCTAATATCAGGGAGATGCATATCCTCGGTGGCTTGGGTAGTATACAAATCCTCCCCCTCACCGAGAGATATGTTCTGTTGTAACTCATACAATGATAAGTCCTTTTTGATTTCACCAATGCTTGGGAACTCATCCTCAAGGAAATCGACATTTCGGGAATCTAATTCCTTCATGCCTCCGTCTGGATGTTCTCCATACATTACATAACCCTTTGAATGCTGCGGGTATCGAATAAAGACCATCTTGGTGGCCCTTGGACCAAGCTTTCCATGTTTATGGGTTGGGTTATGCACATAGCCCGCCGAACCCCATGGACGTAAATGATCCAAAGAGGGATGTCTACCATTCCATAACTCATATGGAGTAGTAGTGATACTCTTGCTAGGTACTCGGTTTAAAATGTAAGTAGCAGTTAGCAAGGCATCACCCCAAAAACTAATTGGAAGATTAGCTTGAGCCATCATTGACCTAACCATGTCAAGTAATGTGCGATTCCTACGCTCAGCTACACCATTTTGCTGCGGAGTGTATGGAATCGCTAGATGTCTAACGATACCCTTTTCCTCACAGAAAACCTTGAACATATCAGAAAGGTATTCACGACCACGGTCGGTCCGAAGAGTCTTGACTCTTCGTTCCAACTTGGTCTCTACTTCCGCTACGAAACGTTTGAACACATCTAAGGCTTCGTGACGGTGTAATAATAGATATATGTATCCATATCTAGAGTAATCATCTATCAAGGTGAGGAAGTATACAGCACCACTACGTGCTCGAACATTCATTGGTCCGCAAATGTCGGAGTGAATGAGTTCTAAAGGGGTAAGCGCCCTAGAAGCCTTACCAAAAGGTTTCTTAGTCGCTTTTCCTGCTAAACAAGGCTCACATATAGGTAGCTTAACCTTAGTAAGCTTCCCTAATAAACCTTCTTTAGCAAGTCTAGTCATTCTATCTTGACCTATGTGTCCAAGTCTAGCATGCCATGTTACAGAATCACTACTAGAATCAACAGATGACACAAAAACAGAACGTGCCTTATTAGAATAATAATCATTATCTAAGTCAAGCACAAAGAAATCGTCAATCAAAGATGCGTGGCCAAACAAATTGCCACCATACACAATGTCCAAACCATCATTTTTCGAAACAAAATGAAAACCTAGTTTCCAAAGAGAAACATAAGAAACAAGCGAGCATCGCACCCCAGGTGCATAAAGGGCGTCATGGAGAAGCAACGAATTTCCTCCATGCAGCTTGAGTTTGTACGTTCCGACACCCAAAATGTCCTCTGCAGTCCCGTTACCAAGTGTCACGGACTGTGTCCCCACCGGGTAAGGGTGGAAAGACACAAACCCCACCTGGTCTCGAACTATGTGCTTGCTTGCTCCCGAATCTATAATCCAGTTAGGAAATGACTTAGCAACAAATGCATGGGAACAAACAAACAATTCGTTAGTGGGGATTGAAGAAGGTACCTTGGCCTGGGGCTCGAGACAATCTCGGGCATAGTGGCCCTTCTTCCTGCAGTTATAGCACGTCACACGTGCCATATTTTTCTCCACTTTACCCTTAGGTTTCCATTGCTTCTTAGCAATCCCACCTTTAGGGCCAAGCTTCTTTGAGGGATGAAAATTTTTCTTCCCTCGTTTAAACTTGATTCCTTTCGGCCTATCCACTCTAGCAACAAATGCTGAGGGAGGTGGAGCCATCGCCCTGAGTCGCTCATCCTCTAACTCTAGGTGCTTAGCAATCTCACCAAAAGTTTTGATGTGAGTACTATGCACCATTAGAGTGATAAAAGGTTTCCACTTAGGATCACCTTAAGTCAGTGCACGCAGCAAATTGTTTCTCTGATCTCTTTCTGAAACCTCTATCCCACCAGCCCTTAGGTCCCGGATCATGGACTGCAAAGCCCTGATATGTTCAGTCACACTTCGGGTAGAGTCTATCACGTAAGACATCCACTTAAGATGTAACGCTTGTAGCCTCGTTTCCGAAGTCTGACCATATCGGATTCGAATGTTGTCCCATATCTCTTTAGCTGTGGGAAAAACATCGAACTCACCGATAAGATCGTCGTGCATGCAACACAACAAAGTGTAGCGTGCCTTACGATCCTTCTTGCACCACGCTTGGTACTCAACCAAACGTGCTTTATACTCTTGGGTGGCGGTGATATCTTTGTCATTTTCGTCTCTTTTGGCGGGGGGTGGCATGAGGAACGTTATGTGCTCCAGCACATCGCGTTCTTCCAGGAGAAACTCAATCTTCCTGTGCCAGATATCATAGTTGGACCCATCCAACTTGTCACTGGTGGACAGTTCAAAGATCATGGAGGTTTTTGAAGCCATATCTACAAGTAAGAAAATTGGACATTTAGGCATATCATATATATAATCAAAAATAATCTCAAAGCTATCATTCATATTGTATGTTCGAAAATTTCGCTAAGCTCATAATCATCACATACTATATGAACTGAGAATTGAGAAAAATTTGATTATCATCAATCCATAACAAACATATTCTTATGGATACAATGCTAATCATATTAACATCTAATAACTAAACATCACTAAGACGTCAACAATAAGCACGATATGAAACGTATTTAATCCAAGCTCATAATTAAAATTACAAGGAGAACTAATCTGTCATTGGATATTGAACTGATTATTATACGAAACTTATTCATATACATAACTTAATTTAATTGGAATTTCAGTAAGAAAATTATAATAACATGATACATAATCATATCAAACTTAGCTAACATATTTCGTTAAACAAATTAACATGGATCAGGTTAACATTACAAAAAAAAAAAATTGCCAAAAATAAACTAAGTAAGACAAACTTACTTGATAATGTATAAAACAGATTTACAAGTTCATATCATGTGTTATTAAACATATTTAAACACATGCTTACCACATAAAATTATTCATGATAATTGTAAAACAAATTCACAATCACCTAATTCTGAATACTAAACAAAAATAAATTACACATATTCCAAACTAAATAGATTAATCGCGGGCTATGAAAACAAATTTAAATTCAATACATAATCAAAGTATGATACGTACTCATCTTCATTAACTAAAAATTTTTTTTTATATTTTTTTTTATAAAAAAAAGAAGGGTAGCATGAACCATTTTTCCGGAGGCAGCATGAACCATTTTCATAAAAAAAAGAAATCCCCTTTTTATTGAACCCCCTCCCCCTTTTTTCGGTCATTTTCGAGCCCCCACCGCTACCTCTCTCTCTCTTCAATTCTCGCTCTCTCCACCTCTGCCTCTCTCTCTCTACAAGAGTCACGGCGGCACCAGCCTTCCATGGTTTCCGACACCGAGCTCTCCATGGTTTCCGGCACTAAGCCCAGCCGTGTACCCCCCCAACCAAAAAAAACACCACATGATGAACCGCCGCCCCCCCTGGCCTCTAAACTGCTCTCGATCTCTTTCTCCGGCAACCTTTTGGAAGAACCACCGTCGCCATCACATAGATCGGGCGACGACGATCTCACCGGTACCACCCACTCTCGGAACACGCCACCTAGGCGGCGGCGCGTGGGTCACACGCGCCGCCCTATGTTGGGTTTTTGGGGGTTTGGTTGTGCAAGGTTGTAGATCAGGGCGTTTGGAGGTCGGATCGAGGAAGAAAGAGGCAAAACGGATGACCTCTCGGAGGCGCGTGGCACACACGCGCCACCCTTCCTGGGGGTTTTGGCGGCGGCTGATGGTATTCGACTCTACATTTTCCTTATTTTTTTTTTTAAATAATTTGGTAGTATAACCGTGCCGGGGTTGATGGGAGACAGAGGGTTCGAGGGGGGGTCGAACACCGGGGGGCTACATGATTCTGGACGAACATATGAATTTTAACATAAAAAAAAATTGCATAGTGTCTTGCATCAGCATGTCGAATTAAACCCATTAAATCATGCTATTGATTCGGGAACAAAAACAACCAGGCAGGCTCTGATACCACTGTTCAAATAAATGCATAAGGACTAACCTCTCGGAAGCGAGTGATTTCCTAGTTGTCTCTGAACCACGAACAGTGTGTGTTGCAATCCGGAGGCTACTAGAGTCCCGGTAGATTCCCACGTCTCAAACCCGAAGAAATTGAACGGTAGTGCGTTTGTGAAACTGAGAGAAAGTGAAAGCCATAAAACCAGCAACGTATGCTTGTATTTTTTCTTCTGCACTTTTAATCACTGAGATTAGGGTATTTTAGCCCCTAAGTTGCCACCCCCTATTTTTAGGCCACACCTCCCTGAAAAATTTAGATCTAATTTAGGAGTATGTCAGCTAGTGACCATATTTCATAAGCCATCCCTGTGGTTCGGCACCCATAATCGTTACGGAGATAAGTCGTACGCTTGCGGAATTTACAACAATAAACTAACAAATTGCATAGGCAGATCATGGACAAATCAATTGGGGTCAATATCAAGCAATTCGCAATGATACCACTATCGGCAATTAAGCACTTACCTTATGTTTAGAACTGAAGGATCAATTTGTTTGTGTAATATTCCAGTCCCTTTCTGGGCCATGGACAATTACCAGGAATGGCTTTAAGGATCGTTGGCTTGCTCCACAACTCATGATAAGTCTTTTTGATGTGTTTCACCCTGCTCATAGCTACTTGTGAAACTTCTCAGGATATCACCCATTTTAGGATTTCTATACAGCAAGCAAGCTTAATTGTGGAGTTATAAAGAATGGGCTTCCCAAAAAGAAAAGTGCACATTTGGTGATATAAGTAGTCACTTCAATCCTTTTCAGCTATATTCGGGGTATGATAATCACCCCTACTTGAAGCGCATAATGTCGTTGTTGTACGTCATTAACCGATCGACTTACGCGGCCTCTTGACTTGCGGTCCAATCCAAAATATTTGCTTGCTAGGTTGCTTCATAGGGCTCTTTTTTCTACCGGAACAGCTCATAATCGCGGGGTCGGCTTTGATATTATCTGTAATGTCTCGGCCCCTTCCTGGGTCATAGACAATTACCAAGAATGGCTTCAAGGATTGTCGGTTGGCCTCATAAATCACCACAACTCTTTCTAACGTGCTTCGTCCTCGCTCACACGCTATTTGGAAAACTTCTTATGAGGTTGCCCATCATAAGATTTTGCCACAGCAAACACATTTAACTTGTGAGTTCTAACGAATGGGATTTTCGAAAAGGCAGGTGTACCTTTGGTGATATAAGTAGCCACTTTAATCCTTTTAAGCGAAATTCAAGGTATTATAGCGTGAGTATTGCTTATTAGATTGACAAATAGAAACAATCTATGGCTAGCAGAGTCCCTGTGGAATTCACATCTGAAACCTGAACCTAGTGATGGTGGGGCTACTAGAGAGATAGGGAGAGATAAAGAGTATTGCGTTTAGGGTTATTGTAACTGATACATAATTTGATCCCTAGACTTCATTTATATAGGTTTAGGTCATAATAACTGCCACACTTTTGTGGTGATTATGGCCATCTAACTCTAGTTTTCGAGGCCGACCAACATCCTCAATAACAATTAAAGCAATTTTTGTGTCTTGAATATCATGTTCGGCTCTACAAAATTTCCTAGCAACTCTACACGATCCTACCCATTCATTCTCTAACAATCTGCTCACTCACATGCTTCAATCCAAACATTAAAAAATCTCAAAGGCTTCCTTCCATTATTCCAATCCTTATCTAGCAGAACAACCTAAGTCCTCAAATGTGTTAAGAAAGAGGGGGCCAAGTGGTATGGTGCAAATAATACTTTTATTATCAAGCGAATTTACAAAAAGTGGGTAAGACTTTGATACAAGACTTGCACACTCTCTCTCAAAAATATATGGGAGACATCTCTCATCCTCTATAAGGACTCCTCTCTTTTACTTTCTTGCAGTGTCTCACCTCTGGGTGGATTGCCTAAACTAAGAGATCTCACCCCTATGTATATTAACTCCACCTCCTTAGTGTGTCTTGCAGAATTGGGACAAGCGATAAAATCTTACAAGGCCTACTATTATATATCTTGGATTTTTCCTAGGATTTTTCTAGTAGATAGAATAATATCTTAGATATTCCTAGGATCTAGAATACTCTAAGTATATTGGATATCTTTCTAAAAGGTCTACAACACCGTAAGTAAAAATCTAAAAATTACATTTCTAGAATTCTATATATTAACACCTTGCCTCTAGAGTACTCTATACTTGAAAAGTGGGTGATGATGATTCTTATCTTAACAGTGCCCCTCAGCACCCACTTTTCCTCAATGTTCTTCTTCGCATCATCTCGAGGCTTGCTCAAAACTCATCGAACTTTGCACAACTAAGCACCTTCATGAAGATATCGGCCACTTGGTCTTTGGCTTTTGTCTGCTCCATTTTGATCTGTCCACATGCTACTTTTTCCCGTATTAAATAGTAATGCACCTCCACATGCTTGGTCTTAGCATGGGACACAAGATTTTCCACTAGTTGTGTGGCGGAGAGATTGTCACATCTTAGCACAACTGGATCATTGGTAGCTTGACGGAGATCTTTAAGTAGCAAGACTAACAATGTACATTTTTAGGAGGCCATCGCCGCAGCACGATATTCTGCTTCTATGCTAGATAATGATACTGTGGGTTCTTTCTTACTGCACCATCAGATGGGAACTGATCCCAAGCTAAATAGGAAATTTGTTGTAGATTATAGAGTGTCATGATCACCAGCATAATGAGCATCACAGTAACCAACCAATCCAAACTTGTCATCCTTCTTATAGTATAGATCATAATCAAGTGTTCCCTTTATTTGCCTCAGTATTCGCTTTACCACTTCCAAGTAAGGCTTCTTTGGATTTCGCATATATCGAATCACTACACTAATTGCATAAGTAATATCTGACCTAGTCAGTGTAAGGTAGATTAAACTTCCCACTAATTGTTGGTACATTGATGGTTCCTTAAGACCTTTCTCTTCACATGAACAAAGCTTAGCGTTGGCTTCCATAGGAGTTATGATTGGTTTGCATTCAAGCATGTCATATCTTTGAAGGTCTTAGGCATACTTATGTTGGCCCAAGAATGACTCATCCTTAGTTCTTTAAAGTTCAAGACCTAGAAAGTGTTTTAACTCGTCGATATCTTTCATTTGGAAGTGTATAGAGAGGTTAGTCTCTATCTACTGAATTTTTGTTTCATTGTCACCGATTACAATAAGGTTATCCAAAAAAACATCACTATACCAATCCTCCCTTCTCGAGCCAGGCTGGAGTCTGCTGGTACGGTAGAGTAGCCACTTTAGACTAAGAACTCAACTATTTTGTAATACCATGCACTTAGGGCCAGCTTGAATCCATACAATGCCTTTTTCAACTTGCATACATAGTCTGGATGACTCTTACTCTCAAACCCCTTAGGTTAGTCGATGTGTATCTCATGATGAAGTTCTCCATGCAAGAAGACATTCTTCACATCTATCTGCTGTAGTCTTTAAGACTTGATAGAGGTCAATGCTAGTACAACACATATAGTGGTGATTTTTGCTACTGAAATGATGTTTCTTCTTAATCTATACCATATATCTGTGAGAAGCTTTGAGCCACTAATTGTGTTTTATAGGTTTCAATCGAGCCATTAGGGTGCACCTTCAACTTGTACACCTATTTACAAGAAATAACTTGCTTGGTTTCTAACTCCGAAGTCTCATTTTGAATTAGAGTATGCATTTCTTCCTCTTTTGCCTTTTGCCACTCCTTTTGATGTGCTTCTTCATCGATGCTTGGATGGTTAATATTTGGTCCTTCTACTATTGTTGGATTTGCACATTTAGGATTTGGTTTTTGTGTCCTTTTGGACCGTCTTAATTGTGGCTTTGAGGTTCCTTCTTCCACTATATCTTCACATTAACTTGGCCTTCCTTCTTTTAGAGATGCATGGTGTACACTTATTTGCTATGGACACTTCTTCTAGGTTAGTGTCTCATTTTTATCTCCTTCTCCTTCTATAGATTCTTTTTGGGGTGCCCCTCATCACTTGATTCTTTCTCGTCACCTTTGGAGTGCTCCCCAAGTCTTTACTCCGAATTTTCCTCAATCTCCTTAGAATCGGGAAGTGTCATTGCTTGTAATAACTAGCATGAAGATGCCCCATGGAAGACCACATTCTTTGAAGTATAGTAATGCCCTATTGTTTGGTACAACACTTCCACCCCTTTCTTTCATTGTCATAGCCCACAAAAATGAAATGACTTGCCTTTTTATGGAATTTGCTTCGTAAGTGGTATGGTACCAAGACATAGAACACACATCCAAAGACTCTTAAATGGCTTGCCGTGGGCTTGACATTTCATAACTTTTGATATGGAGAAATCAGCCCAGGCCTTGCTTATGGTAGTGTATTTGTGACATACACCACAATCTAGATACACTCGGCCCAAAAACATGGTGACACATTTTTATCTTGCAGCATGCTTCTACAATGCTCTATGAGATGTCGTTTCTTTCTTTCTACCACTCCATTTTGCTGGGGTATGCTGGGATAGGTAAACTGGCGTCATATTTTATGTGCCCATAAGGATTTAAAGAATTCATCCAAAGTATACTCTCCCCTATTATTTGTACATAGGCATATATGACCCTTCACGATAGACCTTTGTGTCATGACCTTTAATTTGTGGTAGCTCATATGACCAAGTCTTGCATGCTATAAATCAGCTGTATCATTCTTTTTTTTATTTATTTACATATGCCGCTTAGGCTAACATCACATACACAGACTCTAACCTTTATCCTTCCATGAGTATGCGGTATATCTTGAAAGCATTAGGCCCAAAGACCACATAGCTTCCCAAGGATGTGAGCTGGGACACTGATAATAAATTATTCTTCATTCCAGGCACATGGTAGACATTCTATAGTTTCACCCTATGCGAGCTGAATCAAGGAGAAATTAAAGTGTTACTATATGGATGATTGGCATTTTAGAGTCGTTTACTGTCACTACAAGCCAATCTACATTATATTCAGTCATGCTTTAAAGCTTGTTCATATCTCCTATCATGTGATTCGAGCACCTTGAATCTACAATCCAATCATCTTGATAGTTGATGGATTTGTTGCTTGTCATAACAAGAGTTGTTTCTTATTTTAGCTCCTCGGCACATGATGTATCTACTTCTATATTAATTGCTTGATTCCTTTCTTCTATTGCAATAGATATCTCGAAGCCCCATTCTTCTTCGCTATCATTGTTTGTGAAAGTGATTACATTACCTTCCTATTGAGAAGATCTGCAATCCCAAGTAAATTGTCCTTTTTTGCCATATTTGTAGTATCCATCTTCTTAACTATCATTTATTCCCACTTTCCTCGAGTTTGATGCGCTCCCTTCTGAAATGGATCTTGTCCACATTGCCCTTTCTTCCTAATGATTCTCCAACACCATTATATCTTCTTACACGCTTACCTTGCCTTTGAGGTGCTCTCCTTTTTGTGAAGAGAGCATTTTTTTCAGTCTTTATTGAGACCTCAGACATTTGTTTGTCTAGGTACTCTTGGTTAACCAAGATACTTTCTAATTTTGCTAAAGAAAACCCCGAATTGCCATGAATAGGCTACTATATTTGTTGTAATTTGATGTGTTCTAGCATCATTAATTGCACTTTCAACATCTATATTTTAATTTTTTCCACACAAACATTTACCCTTTGTAAAGCATTGACTCACCGTTATGTTTCCTTGTTTCATGGTCATAAGCTCATTCTTCAATTGCTATAACTAAGTCCATTCTTCTTTGTGAAGAGCGTTTCCAAGATACTGCAAGCGTCATTTGGGCGTCTTATAATCCATGATTCGATGTAAAAAGTCGTCCTCCACTGTGACGGAGAGAACAAACATAGCCTTTCGTGTCTTGATCTCCCACTTCTTTTTCTCCTTTGCGTATGTTGGCACTGTTTTCTCATCACTGCCAATGACGATATCCCACAAATCTTGCCCTTTCAAATAGTACTTGATATATGTCCACCAAGTACTATAATTGCTCCCATTAAGTTTTTCAAGTGACCTAGTTGGGGTCGAAAGATGTGCCATGGTAGCTTGGCAAGTGCTCAACACTTAACTAAGAAGACATGGTCCCAGGACAACAAATCTCACAGTCTCTAATTGTGCTAGCAGAGTCACCCCTATACTGCGTTCCCCAATCGAGAAAAATAAATTAGAGTAGGCTCAACAAAGGCTCCCAAAACTTGCTCTAATACCTCTTATTGAGAAAGAGGGGTCCAAGTGATATGGTAGAAACTATACTTTTATTATAGATTTTCAAGAGAACGTACAAGTATGCAAGACTTTGACACAAGGCTTACACACATACTCTCAAAAATGTGCCAAAGACATCTCTCTTACTCTCTAAGGACTCCTCTCTTTTACTCGCTTGTGCTGTCTCACATCTTTGTTGATTGCCTCAACTAAGAGAACACACCCCTATTTATACTAACTCCACCTGCTTAAGGTATGGTGGGGATTTGAGACAAGTGGCAAAATCTTATAAGGCCTACTATTATATATCTTAGATTATTCCTAGGATTTTTCTAGTACAAGAGCAATATCTTAGATATCCCTATGATCTAGAATACTCTGAGTATATGTTAGGCGATAATTTGTCACATTTTACATGCCTTTTTCGCCTAATCTTAACTCGTATAATAACGTAATCTTTAGAGTTTTTCTTGTTTTATTAAGTATTCTTTGAGATTTTTACTTGTTTTGTTTATTCTTGCAAGTAATAAGTTGAACTAAGCAAATATCACGAAAAAGGGCGAAAAAGGATCAAAACAGGCAACAAGGCGGAAAAACAGGAGCCAGCCGGGACAGCCGGCCAGCAAGGTGGCACGGCCACCCCGTGCCACATGGCACGGTGCAGCCGTGCCACATAGGCACGGTCGTGCCCCCTTGTTTCCCTCGGTTCTTCGCGGCCGGCGTTGTCCTCTATTTAACCCTCTTTTCTCGACCTTGTTCGGGGGCTTCTTCTTCCACTTCCTTAGGGTAGTTTAGTTTAAGTTTTTAGCCAATAAAAACCCCTTTGAAGGGATTAGATTAGGATTTTTAGTGGTATTGATTTGAGATTCAAGCTTGTGGATTCCAAGTTCATTCATTCAATTCAAGCATAAGTCTTCTTCGCTCTCTCTTATTATTCAATTTTGTTCTTGCTTAATCTTATTGGTTTAGATTGTATTAGTTTCAGTGTTTAGTTTTGATTGTTAATTCATGTTTTATTTGGTTGTTAGATTTCATTCTCTTTCCTTCAGTTCATGTTTATTATGTTCTTCGTTAGTTTTAGTTTAGGTTTAGGTTTAGGTCTTTGTATTGTGTTAATGATTAGTTGTTAGAATTTGTGGACTTGGGTTGTAATTAGCCTCTTGATGGCTAATTGATCTTGTACTAGGCACAACCATACCCAATCTATGCCTAGAATTTAGAGTTTTCCTTCACGCCCGCCAAGTGTTCGATGAAATGCTTGAAAGAGCTTTCATTCATATTTTTGGGCGATTGACTTATGCTGAGAGGTGAGGTCAATTAGCTAGTGTGAGAGAGGGAATAACCGAGTTCGGGACATGAAAATAGTACCCGATTCGAGCTAGGTCTGGAGTTGCTAATTTTGTGGTCTAATTGGGCTAACCCCATGAAAATAGGTGATGAGGCTAATTAGACTAGCTCATGACCCTTGAGAGAGGGTTTGGGTGGTCTTTGATAGTGTAACCGATCATCTCTAGCTCGCAGTGTGGTTTGGGTAGGTTAGGACTCCTCTTGATTAACTGGTTCATCACTTGGTGAAATCATAAACCCAAGTCCCCTTTTGTTTATTTGTTTTAGTAGTTTAGTATTTCTTCCTTCACTCTCTCTCTGGCCTAGATTGATACGCTTGGGCAAGCTTTATTACTTGAAACCCAACTCCCTGTGGAATACGACCCGTACTTGCCTTTGCTAACTACAATTGGCACCGTGCACTTGCGGTATTTTTAACTGAACAGTATATATTTTAGATATCTTTCTAAAAGGTTTAGAACAATCAGAAAAAATCTAGATATTACATTTCTAGAATTCTATATATTAACATCTTGCCTCTAAAATATTCTATGCTTGAAAACTGGGTGATGATGATTTTTATTTTTACAAGATTTCCCTGCTACTTTAAATCCCACCTTTGCAGGTGGATATTAGATAAGCCAGACAACATTACCGAAGGCTCTCTCTAGCTATAATGTAGAACCTGGACTCTGATTATTATGTCTGCCTGTCCAAGTAACTCACAACCTTGTGCTCCAATGTCACTAAGCAGTAAGTAATCAACAAAATATTGAAGCTCATTTTCAGCTTGGTGATTAACACCAGTGTTTTCTGGCCTGCCCTCTTAGCGAAGGAGTGCAAATCAAAAGAATTTTATTTAGATGTGATTTTTATACGAGTGCTCTTTTGATTTAGGCCATATGCATATTAAATAAAAATGATATAGCGTGAATACAATTATCTCAAGGGGGCGATTTCATAAGATCATTTCAACTATCATATTCTTTGTAGACTTGGTCCTCCACTTTTTAGAACTGCGTACAAAATTCAAATCCAATCAGCAATTACATAGGATACATAACAATGGATTGGATAACAAGAATCAATTAATTTTGAAGGAGCCCACCATAAATGGCAATACATTAACACACTTACTGCAAGACAGCAAAATCACAATCTCTATCCCAGTGGATTCAGAAAGCTAATTTAGATGCCACAATCTTGAATCAAACAGAATTGACACATGAGGTGGCCCTAGTGAAAGCCATGACAGTGAGAATGAAGAGGCAAATGAACGACAGGTAAGACAAAGCTATAGAAACCATGACAAAGTTGCAGAATTTGTGGACATTGTCACAAATCTTAGTCCACCCTGTTTGGTCTTGTCCGTAACGCCCCACATAGCCTATTGCTGTTGCCGCTGCACACCCTGATATTGTCAACACCATTGCAATCTGCGAACGCATCAGGAAAAATTGCTACATCAGTGACGCATTTTCGAAGGTAACTATACTAGAAGTATAGGTTTCCGTTGGCATTTCAATTGTTAAATATTTATTAATTAAGGATTTTGTCTTTCTTAGGAAATGTGCAGGCAGTGATGCTCCTATAGGTAAGGAAGCCTACAATTAAATCTCCTCAAATCCCACATAAGGGAGACGCACATTGAGAATAGTTATTGTTGTCTTATATATTAGGAAATGGCAGTCGAAATCTTGTATTGATTCAGACCATAATTATCGATTTGCATATGGCCTTGTAGCTGATGCCACAAGTAGATTAGCTTATTCTGAACCGCAATGTAGTTTAACTATGAAAATTGTGGGCCTAGCTATGACAGATAAGCCTTTGTTGTGGATTGGGCCCTCATAGCAAGCTGGACCACTACCCCTTTCCTGGGAGAAAACTACGCGCATCTACACAGTTTCTTTGTATTAAGGGTCTGTTTTTTTGTGGGCGAATTGTAAAATACCAACCTCAAACCACTTTAACCCGCTTTAACCTTTTATCTATCCTAATTTACCAACGAAAAGAACAGGCCCTAAGACGCAGGAGGATGATGAGTTTTCCTTTTGCCTCTTGAGGTTTGATTTGTGTCACTTCTTTCCAATTTACAAGGTAGGCGAGTGAGGAAGACGTTTCTCTCCCAAATGATCTGACTGAGCACTAAAGTCAACAATTTTGAGTTTATCACGTAAGAAGCTATAAGGGAGTTTAGAACTCTTGTCATGGTTGCCAACATATTAAAGAATATACAAAGGAAATCTTGTGCAACTGGTATTAATTAATAATCTCACCAAATCATGGAGAAACAGAGAGAAGTAACTCTTGGTGTTTGATTTTGGCCCGTAGAAAGCGCATATGGTGACCAATGAAACCGCACAGAAAACACAAATAGCTATGTCCACACCGAGTAAAAACCTGCATAATAAATTAAAGCAACAATTACTAATCCTCTTTCTAATCATAGGTCACATGCAGTTGTTTTAACTAAAGAAGTTTAAATCCAAGTTTTCAGAAATAACAGGAAGAGTTTTATTTGTTGAGGTGACTTACGTTTGTATTAAACTATTAATTCTTATTAGGGGATACACAAATAAATACAAACTTGTCTTTAAATCCGTGCTATGCACTATTTGTTTTAAAATTTTAGCTAAAATACATTTATAAATATTATTTAAATTTTTAGAAATAATAACATTAATATATTTGTGATTAATTTCTTTTTTTTAATTGAAGTATTTGGAATGACACTATTTGTTACGATGATGTTAAATCACATATTGTTTAAATTTTTATTTTTAAATAAATCTTAATAAATACTTAACAAGACATGTGTCACGATCGCAACATTCAAACTCACTTATATATATATACTAGGGTTATACCCTTATGATGTAAGGGTGTGAGTTAAATAATTTTTTAATATATTATTCAGACAATAGTTTTTTTATATAAAAAAAGCAAACAATACATTAATGTATTATATTATTTTGTTGATGCAAAAGTAAAGTGAGTCTTCTTTCATTTTTTTTTCCTACTAATAGCATACCTTTTTATTCTTAATTAATATCTAACTCACATTTTTTTGTTGTATTTGCATCATTAAATCATATATATTTTATAATTAAATTTTATTATTAAATAATAGGAAGGTATGTGAGAAGCTACCTTATTAAATAAAATTAATATTGTATTAAATTTACATCCATCTACATAGCCTTTTCTTTTTATTTTAAATCTCATGTAGCTTTCTATGCTGCATTAAAATATCTCACATAGCTATTAACTCCTACGTGGCATCCTACATGGCAAGCTTACATATCACTTATACATAAATTCAATTCAACTTTTAATATATATATACATACATACATACATACATATATATATATATATATATATATATATATATATATATATATATATATATATTTGTGATATACCACTATAGTTTAAGAAAGGGATTTGCATCAGAGTTTTAGGATGACAATTTATATGTCTTAATCACCATGTTTTATAGGTCTAGTTGGGGGAATGTGGATTGATGATGCAAACTTTAATTCCCTGAAATTTAGCAGAGAGGTGAGACGTTTGTGGTTTGATACAAGCTCTAATTTCCCAAAGTTTGTTCTAGAGAGTAGACGTTTGGGAGGCAGAACAGGTTTGCTAAAATCACATAGTTCTCATTAAATTGTGGACTTGTTTAAGGTTATTTTAATAAAATTATTATTTTATCCTCCAATTCTCCGATCAATACACGGAACACTCATAGAAGCTAGTAATTTAGCTAACACTCGATTCTCAATCCCAAAATCCTTGTTCTATCTTCTAAAGTCTTTCCGATACCGTCACGTGCCGAGTTCTCTATAAATCGACATTAAATAAAATGTACGTCTACACGGAAGACTAAAACTATTCCTTTAGTCAAGAAAGGTTGAATTTTTTTTTCCCTTTTTTTGAAAACCAAGAATGGGGGAATCAAAGGTAGAACAAGAACCATATAAATGACACAATTGCCATTAATTATATATTTATTTGAAGGATATATTCGTGAAATTGTTATTACCCCAATTTTGTTGCTTACCTACTTAGATCTAATCAACGGGTCGGCGACCCAATCCTAAAAATGAGGATCAGTGTCGGTTTTTTTTTTCCCGATCTATCCCGGCCCTCAAATTGAGAGTATCTAACTACTACGAGGGTCGGCTCGAATAGAGGTTTGGCCCTCTGACTAGATCCGCTGACCCTCACTTTTTTAAAAAAAATAAAATTTAAAATTAAAATAAAATATTTTGGGTTTTATTTGTTTAAAACATCTTCGCTTTGTACTTTGTTGCCTCCTCTTAGTCTCCCCCCATTCTCCTCTCCAAATCTCACTAGTTCTTAACCTTCTAACACTTCTTCTTTGATGTTTAGAGTAGTCATTTTAGTGAACTAATTATTTTCATCAACGTATAAGAATGCTTGTAATTATAACACATTTCATTGGAGTATTATATTGTTACTTGACCTTTTGTTTAGTAGGATGCTTAATATTGAATTTTATCATAGAAATGAATCCTATTAAACAAATTTTAGTTTCTACATACGTAAGGTTTGAAAGTCGGGCTTGACTTGATGATCCAAGAGCACATGTAGAATTAGTGTCAGGGTCAAGGTTAGAATTAAAGATATGCCGGCCCACATAATAGTCAGGGTGGATTAGGATGGAGAAAACTCTACTTGTCAAACCTTCAACTCGCCGTAACTCTCAATTTGATCAAGTCTATTACATACAAAACAACATTATGTAATTCCATCACTTTTTGTACTTTTTTTTTTGTTGTGTCTTCTTTCACATAATTTACTATTTACATGACGTGATTATTGGTTTGCCTCTACAGTCTGAACTCCCACCGCATAATTCCCACATATCAGACGCCATACTGAGTGAAAATATGACCAAACGTACCTGAAGGCAGAAGAGTAACTGTAGTGAGCTTGAAAATCGATACCAAAGACAGAAGTCGACTGGCCACTCCTAAGCATGACAAGAAAACCAGCTAATGCAAGCATGGCTGCTAAACTCCTCAACATAACTTGTGCTACAAAGAAGCCTTGGTTTGTCTTTGTGTTGTTTTCCATGGATTTTGCTTCAACCCCATTTGATGAAGCCATTGAAACCAAACGAGTTTGAAATAACGAACAAACCAAAAAACCCACAAAGCAAAGTCTCTTAAAAACAGGGCAACCCAAAAAACAAGAGAGAGAATGAAAGAGAGAGCTAGAGAGAGAGAGAGGGTGAAGTATGGGAGTTTGAAGGTGTTAGTCCAAACTTATATAGAGAAGCAAGCGGAATTATTTAAGCAAAACACATCAACAAATTTTCCAATAACATTTTTTTGATGTGCTTGCTAGGCTGGTCTTTGATAGACGAATAAAATGCTTAGACTTAATTCCTACTTCTGAGATTTGGGAATTAATTAGAAAACGCCATCGCCTTGTGGGACCCTCTAACACGACAAATGGCAATATTTCAACGTTTTATTTAGACTTGGCAAATGGGTCATTCGGTTCGAGTACGGGTTGGGTCATGTTCGGGTCGGGTCATGTTCGGGTTAAATGACATTTCGGGTCGTTTCAGTTTGGGTCGGGTATGGTTCGGGTCGGGTCGATTTCGGGTCAACCAATTTTTTTGTGAAATACGCTTGTCATGCCAAAACAAGCAACTTTGTTGAAAATTTCGGGTCGGGTATGGTTCGGGTCGGGTCAATTCGGGTTTCGGGTCCACTTTCGGGTGAGCATATTTCGGGTGTCGGGTCGGGTATGGGTTCGGGTCATTCGGTTCGGGTTTCGAATCTCGGGTCAGTTTTGCCAGCTCTAGTTTTATTGCATCCTTAGCAATGTTCGATCTGTCTGACCTCCTCTTCATTTGGTTCATGTACTTGGTGGATGCGATTCAGCTAATAGTTATCTATATTTTTTTTTTCTCAGGATTTTTAAATATGTGCCCTCGGTTTTTTCTTCTTTTCATTAAACACAAGTTACAATCGACCCGGAAGGGTGGAATTTTTCATTGTAATTTTTTTATATCCACTAAATTGGAAACCAAAACTTTACTTAAAAAATTAAATGTCAAATTATTTAACGCAATCTATGCGAATAGATTATTTATTTATTTATTTATTAGGTTGTGGTTAAATGCAATTTTATTATGGGGTCGTTCAAGTTCAATAAACTTTAATAAGCTCATTATTTGAGTACCTCTTTAATTAATGCCCTCAAGAATGAATTACCTGAATAAGGAAATGCTTTGAGCTGTGAAACGATTTTAAATCCTACACGAATATATCAAGAAACATGAGCTATCTTTTTGAAACATATATATAAAAAAATTGAAATTAACCAAAATCTAAAAAATAAATAAATAAATAATCTATTCGCA
>JACYFF010019584.1:67010377-67058301 GCA_017589665.1 Selenicereus undatus | reverse complement strand
ATATATATATATATATTCATCCATAAGAAGGCAATTATTGGCTCTCGATTTGATGCCGTCGCTGGATTAAATATTCAATATGATTGTGCAGGAAGAAAAGCACAAACACATGATGCTCGGCCGAGAGGAACGGACCGAGTCTACTGCTGCTTTCGTCGTTGTTGCCAGGGATCGCCCCTACGGCACCGTGTCGGAAAAAGCCAGATGCAAGCACTGTGGTAAGTATGGTCATCACGAGAGCACGTGCTATGAACTAATCGGTTATCCACCGAACTGGGGTAACCAAGGTCGAGGAAGGAGTCGAACCCGAATGGTCGTCGTGGTAGAGCCACTGGTGGCCGTGGACGAGGAGCGGGTAGAAGCAGCCGCTGGACATGCCTTGGAGGAAGGTGTTTCATCTAGCAGTACAGTCGTGGAACCGAGCCAACCAGCGTCACTAGGTTTCACGTCCGAACAAGTGCAAAAACTCTTGAGTCTCATCATGCCCACTCGTGTAGGTTATGAGATTTTGTCAGGTAATGATGTATGGAATTTTGACACAGGAGCCTCACGGCATATGACCGGTAATTTCAGCCATCTCAAGTTTGTCGCAAGCATCGAACTCATGCTGGTTGAGCTTCGTGATGGGGTCTATCGTGTGGCGAAAGTCCATGGAACAGTGGACATAGGTTCAAACATAAAATTAAATAGCGTGTTATGTATTCCTAATTTTCATTGTAACTTAATCTCGATTGCTCAATTAAGTAGAGAGTTAAAATGCATTGTGGTATTCACTTATGAACTTTGTGTGATACAGGACCGCATCCCAAAGAACCTTATTGGAGTGGGTGAATTGAAAGGAGGGGTCTACTGTTTCAACAAAGATGCAATAGTGAAGATACAAGCTAATCCAGTGGCTACCAAAGTCTTATGGCATAGTCGTCTTGGGCACCCATCAAATCATGTTCTTTCTATACTTTCGCAAGATTTAGGAGTAAGTAGTTGTTTTGGAAATAATAAAGTAGATGTTTGAGAGGTTTATCTGCATGCTAAGCAAAGCCAGAATCAATTTCCTATTAGTGAAAGTATTGCTAACAATTTTTTAAAAATTATTCATCGTGACATATGGGGGTCTTACCGCATTCCCGCATTTTGTGGTGCACATTACTTTCTCACTATTGTTAATGATGCTAGTAGAGGGGTGTGGATATATTAGATGCGGGAAAAAGGGGAAGTTGCTAGTATTCTACAAAAATTTGTTAACATGGTGAAGACTCAATTTGGGAAGAATCTGAAAATCATTCGAAGTGATAATGGGCTAGAGTTCAAATTCGGACCCATGCTACAATTTTATTCTACTAGAGGTATTATTCACCAAACTAGCTGCATAGACACCCCCACAAAATTGTAGGGTTGAACGCAAACATTGACATATCCTCAATGTAGTGGGAGCAGTTCGCTTTCAGGTCCATTTACCTTTACAGTTTTGGGGTGAGTGTGCTTTAACCACAGCCTACCTAATTAACCAAAACCTGAGTCCTTTCTTGCATGGTAAAACTCCCTATGAGGTGCTTTTTGGAGTAAAGCCTAATTATGAGCATATCAAGGTCTTTGGTAGCCTGTGTTTTGTGCAATGTAGACCAAAACAAAAGGACAATTTGCTTCTCGGAGTCGAAAATGCATATTTGTGGGGTATCCGTATGGCCAAAAGGGACGG
The DNA here is from genome assembly GCA_017589665.1 of Selenicereus undatus. Classification (NCBI taxonomy): domain Eukaryota; kingdom Viridiplantae; phylum Streptophyta; class Magnoliopsida; order Caryophyllales; family Cactaceae; genus Selenicereus; species Selenicereus undatus. The sequence goes on along the minus strand of JACYFF010019584.1, from coordinate 67,056,605 downwards.
AAGCTATACGATTTGGAAAAACCTTAAATGTTTGTGAGGTAGGAGGTGGTGTTTTATGAACATGTCTACCCTTTTGCACTTCTCACTCATGCTCTAACCCTTTCCAATGTGCCTGACCCATCATCGCACGCAGATCCGATTTTTGGGTCCTTGACTCCCAGCTCACCTGAGGCGCCCATTCCTATTACCACACCAGACGCGGTCCATTCCTCAGCTTCAGCTCCAAACTCGATCCATTCTGCTGCTACTCATGATTCGGCTCAGCAAGCTTCCCTATCCCCTCTGGTCTCTATGCCTGAGCCTGCTAGCACTGGGCCATCTGGGCCTCTTTTGGTCACGAACTAGGCGGACAGGGGGAGTCCTATTCCTACAGACCGGGAGGAGACTCTAGGCCCCATTGGGTCTGATAAGTACTTAAAGTGTATATCATTTTAGGGTCATTTTTGCTGCATTTTTAGGGAAAATTATATGCTTTATGTGATAATTTATATTACTTTTCCCATTTTATGCTTTGGTATGGTTCTTTTATGTGTTTTGTAGGTTTTTTGGACCATTTTACCCTAGATCGGATCCTCAATGAGGGTATTTGGACTTCCTGAAGACATCCTTTAGTTGCTATGCCTGTGGAGGAAGAAAGAACAGAAGAATGTAGAGCCAAAGCTGACAACGGTCTATCTGTGGTAAAGGCCACGGTCCGTGGTGTCTTCATTTTTTGCGAAGCTTTTTGTTTTCTCTCAACTTTTTGATTTCATGGCAGTTTTAATTCCATTATTATTCGTGGCTTTTCGACTTCCAGGAATTTTACTATAAAAAGGGTGCCTTTCATCCTCATTTCCACACATCCCATCATTTCATTTCCTCTCTCAAAGTTTCGTTTTAGATTAGAATTAGATTAGATTAGAGAAAGAGAGAGACAGATAGAGTTGAGGTAAAGATTTTGCAAGGATTCCACCCCGAGTTTGCACAACAGTTCAAGTGCCATCTTGGCTGATCATTTCTTTTCTTTTCTTTTCTCTTCTCTTTTCTAAATTTAGATTTATGTTTTGTATTTTGATTATCTTTGTTATGATTTTGGATTTATGCAAACATTTGTTAGTTTCTTGATCTTGTGTTGATATCTTTTGGTGCTTTCGGAATTGTTGGATTGTTTTATCGAATTCTAGAAGTTTATTGTCTTATGAGAAACTTGATCATTTTCTTGCATATTGTGGATATTTAGATGAAGGTCTAAAAGGTCAAATCTCTAATACCAGAATCTCAGGATTTGACTTGATTGCGTGATGTCTTGAGAGAGAATTACGGATTGAGAAACTATTGATTTGATAATCGTGTGCCTAATGAATGTAAACTAATCGAGAATCCACGATAATTGATGATTGATTTGATTTAAATATTTCACTTTACCTTGGAAGACGGTTGTGATAATTCGATTATCAGTTTTAAAACAACCAGTTAAGGAAGAAGTGTTGATTGATGCATGAATTGAGAAATTGCTAGTTTTGCTTAATTCCAGTTATTATTTATCCATTAGATTAGATAGTAGATTAGTTAAATTTCATTCTCAACTTTGGATTCGCTTAGCATATCTGGAGGGATTATAGCCCAGTAGTTTCACCTAGTTTTTGTGGGATCAACCTTGATGTGCTACAACGCCACCGTGCGCTTGCGGCCGTATCAGGGTCACCTGGATCTGAGATATCATTGGGCCCAAACGATAGGGGGAGTTTCCCAAGCCCACCCGACGGTGCTCCTAGCCCATCTCGAAGGCCTGTTCGACAGCGCCGAACTCCTTCTCACCTCGAAGATTATGTATGCTATGGCACACGTGTGTAAGACTCCTCTTACTCAGTCACCTCACCTCCACACGATTCTTCAGGTACACCATGTTCCCTTAGTTAATTATATCGCATGCAATCCATTCTTTAATCATCATCGAGCTTTCTTAGCAACCATTACCAAGATTGTTGAACCCAGGCATTATCACGAGGCCACTAATGATCCTCATTGGCGTCAAGCTATGAGCGAGGAAATTTAGGCTTCAGAAGACAATCAAGCTTGGACTATTGAAGACCTTCCACCGGGTAAGAAACCCATTAATTGGAAGTGGGTCTATAGTGTCAAGTACAAGGCTGATAATACGATTGAGCGATTGCAGGCATGCTTGGTTATTCGTGGTGATCACCAATTAGAGGGTTTTGATTTTACTGAAACCTTTGGTCCTATGTAGAAAATTACCAATGTGCGGGCTTTCTTATCTGTTGCTGTGGAAAAAGATGGGAATTGCACCAAATAGATGTTAACAACACGTTTTTACATGGTGATCTTCATGAAGAGGTGTATATGCATTTGCCTCCAGGTTTTACTGCCTCCTCACCAAACAAGGTCTGCTGCCTTTGTAAGTCCTTACATGGGCTGCACCAAGCACCACGCCAATGGTTCGCTAAGTTATCATCCAAATTATGTGGTTATGGGTTTGTGCGGTCATATGTTGACCACTCCTTGTTTACTTACCGGAAAGGAAGTGTTTTTCTGGCTCTTTTGGTTTATGTGGATGACATAATCTTGGCAGGAAATGACTCTTCAGCTTGTAACGCTTTCAAGCACTATCTTAAGTTTTCGAATAAGAGATCTTGGGTTGATAAAATATTTCTCAGGCCTCGAAGTGGCCCGAGGACCACTTGGACTATTTTTGTGTCAGCGTAAGTACGCAGTTGAGATTGTGGATGAGTGGGGTCTTCTTGGAGGCAAACCTGTAGATTTTCCCATAGAAGAGAATCATAAGCTTCCTCTCACTACTGGGAAGGATTTGGATGATCCTAGTCGTTATCGTCGTTTAATCAGGCGACTCATATATCTTACCATTAGTTGTCCAGAATTGAGTTATGTTGTTCATATCCTATCTTGTGGTATATCAAAGTCATGCCAGGTTACGATATTTTGTTACGCGCTGATAGCAATCTTCAAGTTCATGCCTACTGTGATGATGATTGGGGTGCCTATCCCCTTACTCGCCATTCTCTTACTAGCTATTTAGTCACCCTTGGTGGCTCTCCTGTCTCTTGGAAGACTAAAAAGCAGATTACAAAGTCTCGCTCTTCAGCTGATGCTAAATATAGGTCCATGGTAGCCACTGCTAGTGAGTTGATCTGGCTAAAGGCCTTGCTAGGGTCTTTGGGCGTTTTTCATTCTATACCCATGCGCCTTTATTATGGTAGTTACGCTACACTACACATCGCCAAAAATCCGATCTTTCATGAACGCACCAAGCATATTGAGATTAATTGTCACTTTGTTCGAGAGAAGCTTGAGTTTGAGGACCTCGATGTGTCTTACTTGACATCCAAGGAATAGCCCGCTGACATTTTTACTAAGGCTTTGGGCAAAAAGCCTTTTGTGTATCTTCAGGGCAAGCTTTGCATGATTGACCCTCATGCTCTACGTTGATGGGGAGTATTAAGAGTCTACCTATATTAGACATGTATTGTATTAGGCATGTATCTTTCAGCACATATATTCTTCCATAGTTTGTGTTTTAGCTGTGATAGACTTCTTGTTCATCAAGCTAGGGTTTGTACTCATGAGAATATATATTGTAATAGTCACAACCAATGAAAGACAGACGAAACAAGGGCCACGGTTTTCAGCCCTCAAACGCCACTCACATCTTCCTCTCTAATCTCTCCTTGAACTTCTTTGACAATTAAAATTAAACCAATTTGAGTTTTTGATGCAGTTAAAATACTGAATGCTATATGAAACGATGCTGTCGAACATGACATTAGTAAATAAAGTGGACTAAATGTTTGTAAAAATAATAATTTAGGCCCAATTAGCTATTCATGTAGCAGATAGTGGTTTAGGTACCAAATAGTTGTTTAGGTAGCACATAACAATTTTAATTTAATTGTTAGCGGATGGTTGTTTGGATGAGCAGTTAAAGTAAATGTGTTTGGTAAATTTAGCTATCGAGTTAATTGATTATTGTAAATTGAAATAAAAAGATATAGAGAATGTCCAAATATAAATTTCAAATGGTATTTTTCTAGCCAAAAAAATGAAACACTACTTTTGAATACCAACAGCTAATATCACTAGTTTTTCATAAACGTTGTTTCAAAAGCTAAATGATGCTTGAAATCTTAGTCTACACGCTAGCTTACCAAACACTAAAGGTTGACTAATTAGCATATTGACTTGGATAAAATGCTAAATACTATTCAAAACACTAAAATTTAAAGAGGTGAATAACTTTAGTCCTTTTTTTAGCAAGAAGTTTTAGAAATTATATTTTTGGGTATTCTAGAAATAATTTTTGGGGTTTAACCTTTGTTTGATTATGGCATTTGTATGATATCAGTGACAACTTTAACAAATTTCTAAAAATTTAAGGGGAAAAAGTTTATTTTATATACTTGAATTTTTTTGTTGTTCCAAATTTCTCCATAAAACAAAAACTAGAAAGCCTAAAATTTATCTATATTATTTTAGATTAACTGATATAATTTTTAAGACACACTACGTAGAAACTTTGAATAGAGTCGCACAACATTGGCTCTTATCGGGGAAAAAAAAAGTATGGATTAATGCCTGAATGGAAACATGATAGGCATCCATGCATGATTTGAAAGCACTTGAAGAAATTGGACAAAGCAATAGTTGCAGGCAGCTCAGTGATTTTGTTCACATTGCCCACTTTTTCGAGCCAACCGATCAGTAGGAAAATAGAGCAGCTTCGTACTTGGGAAAATTAAAGTCCCTGACTGATTTTATTGACTGAGGAACTCTGTGGTAATGTAATACGGAGTAGTAATGTAATACTTGGCATCAGACATGATGACAAGATAGAAACACAGGGATGGAAACCCGTGTGTTTGGGATATATGGAAACTTGGACCTCAAGTCCTCAACAACGTAATTTTGTTTGTACATGCAACTTTATGCATGAAAGGACAAACCAAAAACGAAAAAGCAAAAAGAAAAAACAATTAATATGAACTTAAATATATATAATATCTTTATAATCATCTATCTTGAAATGAGATAATGCATGTCTGTATGGGTTGTTTCCACAAGATGATCAATATTATTTTTTAAAATAGGGTTTTTTAATGAATAATTATATTCTTTTCTTTTCTTTCAACTCACAAGTCGTTGAATGCAAAAGGTTAATCGAATACAATTTCTAATATTGTACCTTGACAAGTTCTCAGTGATTATAAAGTACAGTTTTCACTTAGCATAGCAGAACATAAAGCCGAACAACACTGGAGTTTGATAGTTATTTTTGGCAAGAAAACCTAAGGCCCTAATAAACCAACAATTCTATCTCACACCTGCTTGTAAATATAGAGGAATTATTTCGCATGAAAAACCTTCCTCTGTTTCATTATAGGTACCACAGTTCTTGAAAGTTAACGTATTCTGATCACTGGTTTCATGTAAAATTTATTGAACTATACATGTACATAGTTAATATTTGTAAATTATTGGAAAATTATGTTGAAGTTTTACTTTTAGATCAAATTTTTAGACTCATGCATTGCAATAATTTCTAAAATTGATAGTTAAATTTTTGTTATTTTTGACTAATTTTGATAAGTGTTATGGGATGGAGGGTAATTGAATTAGAATGATCATTATAAGTTCAATGATCGATGAACTTGTTCCAACAGGATAGTAGGTTGACTTCACGTGGTTATTAAATCACATTATGTAGTGCTTGGTTAGATGTATTAATCTTGTAATGCAATCACATTACATAATATTTTAGAATGAAGCAAATATGCTCAGCTTGTATAGTAGGAAACAACCACATAGACTCCCATTTATGCATTGTACTCAGTAGTTTAAATGTATCGTTTAATTTGACATTCATGCTGAGCTCAGTAGGGTGGGCTATTGACCCAAGCGGTGGGGCATTAAAGTGATGGGACACGAACTCAAATATTCGGGTTGGGTCTATGGTTAGGCCAAGTTCCGGCTCGCCCTATTCAAGTTAGGAGTTGACTCGAGTGGCTTGGCCGAAAAATTGGATGACTTGTGTCTTAAAGTGGAAGGGGACCACGTGAGGCTGGCTCCATAGAGCAATGATCACCTTCCACTCTTGTCAATGGAAGGATAAGAGGTTGGTGCCTCTTGGGTCCATTAGTGTCCGGTGGTTGAGATCTCCATTGGACCATCATTTGATGTTCATTAACCCTCTACAACTTAGAACTCTTTCAAGGGCTGTTTGGGGAGAAGAAAATGAAAGGAACTTGAAACCTTTAGATTTAAAGTTCGTTGTCTTGTGTTTGGTGAGACCTTTTTGGGTATGGAACTTGAAATCTGGAGGTTTCAAATCCCTCCCAAAATCAAGGAACTTGAACCCTCCCTCACTTCGGGGGTTTCAAGTCCCTATCCCTAAGGGATCAACTTATTTTTTAAAAAAAAAAACTCAAAAAATGATTTCTAACCATGGATTAAGACTTTAAGTGTTCTTTGCAAATCCGGGGGAGGGGGGGGGGGAGAGAAACATTGCTCCATAGCCAAGCAGTGCTGCTTGTTGAACACTCTACCATCGATGTCAATCCCATCACCGCCACTGATGGAGGATCCTTGGTGGGTTGGAGTTGAGGGTCGTTGAAGTGGTCAGACTCTGGGTTTTGTGGGGGGGGGGGGAACTTCTGGGTTTTGGAGGGAGCAAAACAAAGAAGATAAAGTCAGATTTTTGGGCTTTCCAAGAAGCAAGCAATGAAGATGGAGCAAAGAATGGAGATGAATTCAAATTTCCAAGTTTTGGCCGGAGTAAAGAATGATAATGGGAGGGAGGAAGAGAGAGAAAGAGCTACTTTATGGGGAAGATGAATAGTTGAATGTAAAATTCAGCCTGCTGGATGAAGTTGTCAAATGAGTTAAAATTGAATTAGAAAAGTTTTAGTTTTTGGGTCAATTTGGCATTCTCAATATTTGAGGCTTGATGTGAATTGGTAGCCAACTACAGAACTCAATTATATTGCGGCTGGGTTTGATTTTTTTTTTTGTGGTAAATTAATATAGAATTATTTAAGAAAAAATAATAAAAATTAAACTAATAACTTATAATTGCATATAATATTTTAAAAATAAGAATAAGTTTGATTTTATTTTATAACTATTCACCAAACAGTAAGGATTGAAAGTCTAGAATATGATTTCATTCCAGTTTTCATCAAACAACTGAGTTCAGGATTCAAGTTCCATACCCAACGCCTCAGGATTCAAGTCCTGATCCATTCCATTCCATTTTTTCTCACCAAACATGCCCTCAAAAGTATCATATTGAGCGGTGAACCTGTGCTTAGACTATGGGTGTATCAAACACCCATCAATCATATTTTTCTAAAAAAAGAAAAACTGTGTACAAAGGTTTTTTTTTTTTTTAATGACCGAAATAAAAAAATATTTAAATGAAGCTAATAGAAAATAATTGATATTCATCAAATTTTATAAAATCTAAAAGTATACATCAATATATAAAACTTTTTGGTACAACATATCAAATTATCCTCTAAAGACATATAGTATAGAAGTTCTTCCACTTAGACCATGTTCCTCTTTTCTTTTTCTTTTTTTTTTCTGCCAACAAGTAGCGATAAGCCTATTGGTAATAATTTATTATAGTTCCTTGTAACTCTTTATAGAATTTTAAACTCTAACAAATTTTCAAAACTTCTTACTTCTTTTTACAACTCCTTGTAGCCCTTGTATACAACTTCTTACAGCTGAACTAATTTTACATTCCTTACAAAACATTTGATGACAATGTATACTGTTTTCTTTTTATTTTTTTTGGCTTGTTTATGGCAATTTTATTTGATGACATTGTATATGCTTCATGACAATGTCTATACTATTAACCAAAAAAATTTGCATTGATTTTTTTTTTCTTATTTATGACAATTTGTGGTTTTTTGGCAAAACATTCTACTTTAAAATTACTGTGACGAATATAATACTTGTTCAAATAATATTACATAATAATCCTGTATTGTGACAAAATTATGTTTTTTTTTTAGGCATAGAGATAGACCATGAAATCAAAACTTTATAGTTAGAAAATAGAGCGAACACTTCATTCAAGTTCGAGTTTCAATGCGAATCATTTAAAAAAATAGTCAAATTGTTAGTTATTAAATCATTTTGGCTATTTCACCTCTACATTGATCCCAGACAATTTAGATGCTGTCATCACACAATTGAACATTTGGTGGGCCATCCACATTTTTCTCCCATGAAGAGATGACTATCACCTTTTTATGTAGAAGAATAAAATTGTATGGAGTATAATAAACAATGATAATCTCAATTTGTTGCTACGGTTTCATCCAAGGCCTTTGGACCGCTCCTTACAACTTAGGGGTGGGAAACAATCTGGGTTGGGCTAGACTGGGCCAACCTATTAACTAAACGGGTCGGGTCGGGCCCAACATATTTGTTAATAGACCGGATTGGATTATGGGTCAAATGAACCTGACCCACCTATGGCCCACCCATTACTACTTAAGGAGTGTGTTTGGTGAGTTAATTTTCCAACCAATCTCTCTATAATTTTTCAACCAAACTAAACTAGTCCAAATTCAAAATTAGAAGATTCACAACCAAGCTAATAAACAAGTTAGGTTGGGTCGGGCCCGCTTTGGGCCCGTTTAAAATCGAAAAACCTGCACAAAAAAACGGTGTATAATAATTATTGTTGTGTATGAAGTGTTGGTAATAAGTTTAATTAATTGAAACATATAAACTAGAGTGTCAAGTAAGTTGAAAAAAAAAATGGGTCACTAAACGGGCCGTTAATGGACTAGCCCAGTCTAGGCCATTAATATGTCTTAGGCTAGCCCATTATCGACCAAGTCCATGGTTGACCCGACCCTTTATTAGTCTCATTTCAAACGGGCCGGCTGCTTACCTGAATAGACATCCAGTCCGTTGCCCACCGCTATTACAACTATATATAAGTAATACTTTTCCATCCATAAGTTTTATTTTACTTATTAATGCGATTGACCGAACAATGGCATAAATTTTATATTTTAATTTACGTAAACTATGTATTATAAAAATTGCAAATCTTTTTACCTCAAAATTTTTTTTTGGTTTCCTTAGATAAATTGTAAGACTCCATAAATATTTGTACAACCTTTTTATATTTCATATAAACCATTACAGCTATATCTTTATAGTTTTTACAACTGTTTTCAACTTTTTATATTTTATTGCAGTTTGTTCTAGTTTTTATAGCTTTCTACACCTTCCTGTTAGCTTTTTATACTCTCTTACAACTTGCCATTGCTACTTATTGCAAAAAAAGAACAATGCCTTAGTACATCTTAGTTGAGACCATATAATCTAAGAATCATTGCGAAGTAGATACTTTTTGGTTGCCTTAATAACTATTGGGGGAACTAATGATTCATTTAGTCACTTTCCAAATCCACCTAAATCAATTATTAGAAATCATAAAGTAAAAAATCACTCTATAATGAATTAATATTCACCTAGATGCCTTCTAAAAGTGATGCCTAGCCTTAACAAATTTGTCTTTTAGATAAATAAAAAAAACAAATTTGTCTTACCAATTATATTGTTTTCTTATGTGGGCCAATCGCATCCGAAAATTTTGGTTACCTGTTGCAATAAGTCATTCCATTGGATTCAGCTTGGTTATGCCTTGAATCATCGCCTCTTAATGAAGCCGCTTTTCCCCCTTTTTAAAAGGCTGTCCCATATTTAATTATATATATCTCTTTTTATTTTGTGTGTTAATTAGATAATACTTTTATTGATATGTTGAAGATCTTTTTTGATCTGTTCAAGTAATAATAGATCGGTTGACTTAAAATAATTCAAATAAATTTGCACCAAAATATAATAATTCAAACAAATAGGCGCATTATCCGCGACGATGAGGAGCATTAATTAGGTTATCCTATTTATGATGGGGTTTCCAAGAGAAAATTACCTGTCTTTGATATGAAAATCACATGTTAATTAGTAGTCAATTGTAAAATGCGCAGCATAGCAGCTTGGCAATGCCAGATGGATTCTAATGTGTGATGCTCTATTGATAGCTTTTGTAAGGCTAACAAGATAGATTTCATCGTGATTTGTGGTCGCTTAATTTTGAAGGTTGTCATGTTGGATAGATGAAGATTCAAGAAAGCATGAAGCAACAAGAAGATAGAGAAAATGAGGCATACAATTGGGATATGTAAAATATCGTCTTTGAAGGTGGATCTTAGATTTTGCAAGATTTTTTTTTTCAATTATTAGTTAGATATGACCCTTATAAATAAGAAGAGATACAACCACTACACAGTTTAAAGAATCAGCTAGGCTATCCTACAGGCTAAAAACTATAAACAAACAAACTCATGTAACTCTCTAATCTAGCACAAACATCAACTTGAACATACCCTCATTGTCTAGGAGATATCTTATGAACGTAAATCTCTAGCCTGCCTTTTATTTTCCAGCTCTTTTATCAAGTTTCTTGTTATTCTTCTAATTGTCGGGCACTCATCACTGATAGTAGAAAGACCCAGTCTTTTTCCAAAATCCAAAGGTTTTTTCGCAATTTCAGTAGGGGTGGGTGAATTTTGAACTGACTTTGAATTCTTGCTGCCTCTCTTCTTACCCTAGCTAGAAAATTTACATATCTCACTTTTCTCATAAAGTTGAAGCTCCATTTCAAGAAGATCATCAAAAGGGCGCAAGGAGCGATCAATTTCTCTATCAGCCTCCATCGAGGATCCACAACTTGGTACTTGAGAGAGGAACTTCCCAACATAAATTGAGCGGCTGTGTGCATTTTTCAAAGTTTGACTAATTGTCTTGCTATTGTCAGAAAGATCTTCACGAACATCTTCCTCCACAATCTAATTGGCGCTTTTTTGGCCTTCTAATCCATCGCTACTCGGATCGCTCAACAATGCTTGCTTATAAGGGCATGAGGAATGTTGATTGGGAACATTTTTTTACCTTGGGACTCCACTTCCAATCGGTCTTTTTTCTTGTAGAAGAACTCCCCATTCTCCCCCTAGATGACAATCATTTTTGGAATCTCGCCCACATGACATGCAACTCACAATCGCCAACCCTTTTACCATTCAAATGCTCAATCAGTTTCAAACCCTCTTGAATGTCGTAAGATTTTATAGTCAGGATTAGAGAACGTAAGATCACATACTTGAGACATGTATTTTAGTATTAAAAAAAGAGAGAGAGTTGATTGGGAAGTGAAGATTTCTTGTGGTCATGTGAAGCAAATTAAGTGGCAGATAAATTGGCATATATGGAGATTTCTAAGGGTTTAGAGTTTTTCTTTATTCCTTAATCTCATCCTTTGGAGATTGTAAATAATTTGTTAGTAGGTAATGGAGGTGCAACTTGTTAAAAATTAATAATATTTCATTGTCGCATTAGCCCTTTTTCTACACCAACGATATAAAATAATCTATGGTAAACAACTTTTTCATTTACGATAATTAAGAACTCTCGCCATTCACATAAAGAAAATGGATATAACTAGGTGAAGGTCACCGGCAACTTGCTAGGTCAGTTAGACCCCTCCAGTATCCTTATAGTCTCCCAATCTCATCTTTGCCTCCTATTCATTTTCCCATTATCTCTATAGCTATGTGTACAACTGAAGAACCTATCATTTTTGTAGAAGAGAGTAATTTTTTTGTGAATGAACATACCCTATGTTGTAAAGAACTTGAGTTGACTTGGCATACTATTACCTGAATGTCTATATTAATTCATATAACGAAGTTTAAGTACATATAGCATTAGAAATGTCTAACCTATAGCCTTGAGGAAGCTTCATGTATATTTATTCCTAGCGATCTCCATGAAGAAATATATTACTCATATCCAATTGAAACATTTCTCATCCCTTCTTAACATCAACTGTCATAAGAGCTCTTGCTATGGATGTTTTACCATAGACGAGAAATCTCTATGTAATCTATCCCTTCCATTTGTGTAAAAATTTTGATCAATAGTCCTGGTTTCACTTGTTTAGTGTTGCCATCTACTTTTGCACCTGAACTTATACACCCATTTACAATGAATAGGCTTTTTCCCTTAGGCAATAAAACAACATCTCATCCATTGTTGTTGTTGAGAACTTGGAGCTCCTTAGCTGTAACTCTCACTAATTTGAATGTAAAGCAACCTTACTATAGGAACTAGTCTAACTATAGCCTAAAGACTTCAAGTATTCTTGATTTCGAGTTCTCAAACCATCAATCAACATTTCTCTTGGCTAAAAAACTAAAGTTTGTGATCAATGCCAAGCACAGTCCACTATCAATATCCTTAAAACGGGTACAAACATAATCATGGAGATATCCTTGTATAATGCACCCTATTAGATTTTGTCAAAGTAGGTGTGAAAGAACAAAAACTATGGCTTTCATAGTAGCTGAAGAAACTTGAGAATGTTCCTAGGGTAAAATTCTAAGTGCTCTATCATGATAGAATGGAGAGAAGTAGCAGTGTTGTCAAAGGCAATCAAAGGGAAAAATATGCTCATGAAAAAAATGTCTGTATGTCAATTTTAGACTATAAGTGCACGATGAAGTTATGGTTAGCAATGAGCAAGTAAGGATCGTATCATATAACCAACTTTTCTGTACCAAGCTAACTCTAAAACTCAAATGTTGGCTAAAACAAGGATGGTCACTTTAATTAATTAGACCAAGACTACTAAATAAAACACACTTGCCATAAGAAGCAAGATAATAGAAGCCTTACACTAGAATTCACCAAATGTTATGATTCAAGATCAATTATCAGTTATTTCACTTGTCGATGCATGCATTAGAATGGATAGACTACCAATTAACTCCCATATACGTCTTCTTTAAAGGTCAATAGACTAGTCCAATTACACCAATCATCTACTTTTATGAGATTAGTAATAAAAAGACTACAAAATCAAGTAATCTTTAATCCCAGTTAGAACCCTAGTTATTTTCATATTAGACTCCTAATAGTTCACCAATACATGCTAGGTAAAGGTTCCATCTTTCAATGCTCCTCTAAAACTCATTAAGGATTAGATGACAAATCTTTTGAGCCCTTTATCAAACATGTGGTCGTCAAAGTGAAAATTCAATTTGCAAGCGTGAAACAAGTTTGAAAGGATTAATTCATGATCACTGAATCATAGTAGGATGTAAGCACCAAATTGGTGTTCGTCGAATTCTAGACTAACTGCATGATTACAAGTCTTATGCAATGTTGCATGGTGATGACAATTACCTAACATGCCAAGTGTAAAACAACACAACTACTTCAATTCGTAATAATCAGTCCATAACTAAATGTTTTTGAGGCCACAAAAGTTTCCAAAAGTTTTGAAAACATTTGAAACTCAAAAGTCTCTAAAACAATTGCAAAAAGAGTAAAAAGTTTGGGGTTTATGAAATCTACTTGCCTAGGGGCTTGAACCCGACATCTGAGCATGAGTAAGTGATATTATAACAAGTGGGATGACATGCTACCTCATGATACAAGGGTCATGACATGCTACCTCACAAACAATTTTCTTGAAGCTGAAACAAGGGTCAGTGACATGATTTATAGTGTCGCTAAAACCTAGCGGCAAGTTTTGCCAACCTACCGACTACCCCAGGGTCTTGTTGCAGGCAACTAAGGCCTGCCTTGGTCCCCACTCACACGTGGTTATATTGTTAATTGTTGTAATCAAGTTAATTTGGGTTGGATTTAGCTGACTGCATGCAAATCAACCACACTCTAGCCCATTTTAAAATATTTAAGAATAAAATTGATTTCATAAAATCTAATTGAATTATTTCTTACTTCAGGATGTCATCTTGCTACCCCCATAAATAGAGGCATGCACCTCTTATTTTCATACACAGATCCTACCTAGAGGAAACTCTACACTCTTCACTTCTCTCACTCTAGAAAAAATCTAACAAAACCCTACCTCTCTTTTGCTTCTTTTTAAGACTTGGTGGTAATGAAACTCTACCAAAATCTTCACCTAGACCCTTTTGCAAAAGGAATTTTAACTTGAAAAGGATTAGCCCCATCCTCACCTAACGCACTAGGGAGGAAAGAAAGCCAAGAACCATTGCTTTGTTGATCAACTCAGATTGAGGTTGATCCTGAGCACCATAAATTAAGGAGAATACTTTTGTTTATCGCTTTCTTTAATTTTGTGCTCGTGATCATGTTCTTATTTGACTCTCCTTGATTATGTGCTTTATGCTTCTATTTTTGTACATAAAATAAAAATTCATTCATAATAAAATGACCACCTAAATTTATTGCTTTGTTATACATTTTGATTGTTTTCAAGATTAATTGATAATAAATGGCCACCAAAAAACATTCTTCTTCTGAAATGTGTCACTAAATAAGACTAATTCATGAAAATAATGTATTGCATGGAAATGCAAAATATAAATTTTGATACATCCTTTTCTAGTAGAGGCCGCTACTAAAGCGGGTGATCTAATGGTAGGTCTTCACCATCCATTAGATGAAACCTTCACCTTTGAATCCATTCTCATAGTTCGCAGTCATGGGGTCATTTATTTAACCCTATTAAGGAGCATCGAGAATTATAATCCTATAGTAAAGGCTCTATTCCTTCTTAAAACAAATCCTATGTCTCTCGCTTGTCCCATTGATTTAAAGGATTTAATTAAGAGAATAAATTAGGTATTTTGTATACAATTATAAGGTTTATATTTACTACAAAAATACATCTGATCTGCGACGGAAATACCGACGGAAAAAGTGATTTCCGACGGAAACTCCGACGGGATTGGGCTCGTCGGGATTGGGCTCGTCGCAGAATTTATCCCGACCGAATCCGACGGGTGTCTGACGGCATTTCCGACGGAAATATCCCGTCGGACATCCCGTCGGACAGGCCTGCAGCATCGGAGGAAGCGAAATCGAAAAGGGGGGAGGGAATTTCCGACGGAAATTCCCGTCAGAATTCCCGTCGGAATTCCCTTTTTTAAAAAAAAAAAAATTTTTTTTTTAAAACAATTTTGTTTAAAAAAGAAATTTTCGGATGAAATTGTTTTTTTATTTAAAGAATTGAGAATCCGATAGAGAAGCTAATTTGTAGGAAATTTTTCTTGAAAACCCAAAAAAAAAAATTACGCAAAATTAATATGCGCGTAACAATATAGTTACCATGATAACATTGTATAGATATTTCTGTCAAAAGAACCATGCTGAATTAAATATGAAGTACGACATATATAGGAAATTGTTTAAAATGTACACAAATTACTAAACTATTCGGAGTCGGATAAATTTGTGGGATCATCATCGTTGGCATCTTCAGAGTCCTCTTCATCGTCGGGATTCAAGTTGATCTGGCTGGAGGAGCCTGCACTTTGACCTTTGAAAAATCTTAAAACTTTATTCAGCATTCGCTCTGTCTTCCCCTGCTTCTTGGCTATTGGAGTTATAGCCTCTGCTTGCTTGGTTATGCTCTCATTGAAGAGTTGTGCTTGCTGTCTTGGATCAAAATGCTCAGCTGATGAGTGACGTGCAGCTGCAATAGTAGCCGATTTTTTCAACTTGACCCCCTCTGCGCCAAAACCGTATACACGGCCCTTCTTGTCGAGATTTTCTTTAATCCAGAACTCCTCTTGGGTCATAGGTGGCAGTTGAGAACCCCCTTGAGATGCAGTTTGGGAGTACTCCTGCCATTTGTTCTGATGATCCTCCTGAAAATATACAACATAAAACTATTTTAAATCAAACCTGCAATTGTCACATATGAATTATCTGTAAATAGAATGTGTGAAACGTACATATTTTTTGGCAGATTTTTTGTCCACAAAAGCTTTGTCTTTCACCTTGCAGTGAGTGTCCTTGAATAATTCCTCACACGTGGGCTCCCTACCTAATATTTGGGTCTGAAAAACAAAAGTAAATCGCAGTTAAATATAAGCGATGATGATGAACGAGGACCTCAACCCATATCATGCTTTATATATAACAAATATATTTATTAATAATCAAATTTCTTACCAAACGCCTTTTCCTTTCACTAATCGGAATTGAGCCACATGTATGCAACGAAGGACCAAAACCTTCAACATCACTCAATCTATTCTTCTTGTTTTGTTCACTCAATTTCTTGAAGTTGTCACTGTCACTCCAATGTTTGAGCATATCATTCCAAACACTAGGCGGTAACCACTTCGGTTTTTTGTTGTACTTCCTAGCGTATCCTAGAATGTCCCTGAGTCGAGTGGCACCTCTGTACTCAAAGTTACGCCGTATCTGACTTTCGTTGTCTGGATGCCAGTAGTAGTGTTTCTGCAGCAAAATTGAAGTATACATATTAGTAAACAGACATTCCAAATTAACAATCTAATCACGACTTTGAAATTTATTGCACAGATAATTATGAACCTTGAACTCATTGAACCAAATGTCTCTTTGAGATTGTGGAACTTCCCCCCACGTGGTCCAAGGACGTGGGTACTTACCTGCAAAGCTTTCGACTATTTTCTGAACTACACCCTGATATGGAACAAAACTAAAAACACAAAAAGAATTGGTTAGTAATAAAGATTACATGTATCAAAAGAACATGAGACGTGAAGAAGTTGCAAACTTCATAATAAACTTACGTGTCACCATCAGGTTGTAAATATATCTTATTGTTGGTGGTCGATGTGTCACTTTCAGGTGTAGGACTGTGTCTATCTCTTCCTCCCCCTTCATTGCGGACCCCTTCGTTGTGTACTGACTGACTTGGCATTCTAAGTTGCCCCATAAAATAACTACTGTTGAAATGCGGACTGACAGTACCGAACTGTTGATAAACTAATGGAGTAGATGAACCACCACCCATGTAAGGAATATTTGGTTGAATTGGTGTTTGCATACCCGCACCAAAGAAAGGTGGTTGCAGGTGGGATTGCTCATTCATACTACCAAAATAATTTCCGAATGGTTGACTTGGATCAAGAAAACCTCCAAACATTCCACTAAAGGTGTTCGGCTCATAAGTTTGATCTGCAGGATCATACTGTGGAGTCGGTTGTGGTACTCCTCTACCGGCATCACTCCTGGCCGTTCGACCACGACCACGTCCACCATTGTTTCCAGACATCTAAAAAATAAGAACAAAAAAATAAAACCGCGCCATTTTTGATACTATTGTTAGTGAAAAGTTACAGTACATACAGACAATTTTTTTTGAGTTTGCAATAAAAGAACGTTTTATATACATATGCATAAATATCCATATATACAACAAAACAATTCAATCAATCATGGTTGGACTCATTGTCATCGTCATCGTCATCATCACCACTTTGCACTGCCGTATTTTCATCATGACCCTCATCAGTGTCTTCTTCTTCATCCTCCCATTCATCTTCTTCATCCTCTTCATCACCATCATCATGTTCACCATTCCCATCATCATCATCACCCCAATCATGTTCATCAACATCATCAGCCTCTGCAGTTTCATCGACTAATGTGCCTACTATGACATTGTCCACGTTCATGTTTGTCATTCCAAACTGTTGATAGGCAAGTTCTAGGTTTTCTTTATCTTTAGGAGCACCGCGAGGTTTGTTTGGTATAGCTACCCACCAATTCGCTTTTCCTGATATCCCCTCAGGGTACTTAACATATACCACTTGGGTTGCAACATCAGCAAATATGAATGGGTCATACTTTCTGTAACGTCTGGTATGATTCACCTCGGGATATGGGGTGAATTTAGGGTAACGTAACCCCCGAGGAACATCCGGGTCAAACCACTCACAATTGAAAAGCACACATTTTTTAATTGGCTCACCCGTGAATCCAACACGAATAATTTCGTGAAGTACACCATAATAATCCCCTGGGACTTCGTCACCTTCCCCAACTCCTTTGACACAGACGCCACAGTTATATGTTGCTTTACCTTCATTTCTGGCCTTGGTATGAAACCGATAACCATTAACTTTATATCCAGAGAAACACTCCACCACCGTAAGCGGCCCATGAGATAAGTTCACCAAAAAATCTTGCCTCTCATCATTAAACACTCGATAAGAATTGACCTACGGAGAGAAAAAGAAGGCAACCCTCTTCAGAATTACACAAATGTGTTTTGGAAGTTCAAGAATACTTATGACAAATTACTTACATTACACTCGAACCACTGTGCGAAATTTGCCTCGATGAACAAGTCCACTTCCGCATCACTCGCACTTGGATTATGACCGCGATATGGTTGCACTTCACCACAGTTCAGTAAAATGTGAAGGCGAGCGACACGGTACTCCGCCTCAGTGAGATATCTTCGGCCTCGATTCCCAAATGGAGTACCCTTATGGTTGAACACCGATAGCGTTGGCATTTGTGATTCAGGCTGTTGCATACCCTCGTTACGCCCTATACTTGGGTTATCCAAGCTTGACTGAAAATAGTACTCAGCGAAATGTTTTATCTCAAACGCCAAGTATGCGTGAACCATAGATGCTTCAACACGGGCTTTATTCTTTGCCGTCGGTTTCAACCAACCAAAGTACCTCTCAAAAGGATACATCCATCGATATTGAACAGGGCCACCCAACAAAGCTTCTTCGGCTAAGTGAATAGGCAAATGTTCCATGACATTCCAAAACCCGGGAGGGAACACAGTCTCCAATTTACACAGAATTACAGCAATATTCTTGTGCATCTCTTCCAGCATGCTTACTTGCAGCTCACTAGAGCATAGGTTTATGAAAAATTCACTCAATTCGACCAAGGGTCCCAACACATCATCCGGAAGAGCAGCAAAAGCTACCGGAAGAAGATTCTCCAAAAACACATGATGGTCATGGCTTTTCATATTTTGCAACTTTGTGTTAGATGGATCCACCCAGTTGCCCACATTTGAGCAATAACCATCAGGTACATGAACCTCCCGCAACCATTGACATACAGCCCTTTTTTGAGGTAGCGATAGTGCAAACTTGGCTTTTGGCTTACACAATCTATCACTTGACCCTCTTGTAGCCAAGTCCAACTCTTGCCTGCTACACAAAATGGACATATCCATCCTTGCTTTGATGTCATCCTTCGTTTTTCCCGGAATATCCATGACTGTGTTTATAATATTTTCACAGAAATTTTTCTCAATATGCATCACATCAAGGTTATGCCTCAGAAGTTGATGCTTCCAATACGGCAACTCCCAAAAGATACTTTGCTTTGTCCAATTATGTTCATTCTCCTCAAATCCCGAAATTTGGAAATTGATATCTGTAGTCACTTTAGGCAAAGTGGATACAGTATCAGACAACATCTCACCAGGAATCCTTCGGGGAGGGCCAGTGTGTATGCTCTTCCCTTTACGAAAAGCAACTTTGTTAGCTCTAAAACAATGATTCCGAGGCAAGAACCGACGATGGCAATCAAACCAAGATGGCTTTCGGCCATACTGTAACTGAAATGCACAATTCTAATGCATACAAACCGGACATGCTAGCAGCCCATGAGTACTCCATCCAGATAACATACCATATGCGGGAAAATCATTGATAGTCCACATCAATGCGGCATGCAATCTAAAAGTTGCACCGCTTGATACATCAAATGTTTCAACCCCAACATCCCACAGCAATTTCAACTCATCAATTAAGGGTTGTAAGTACACATCAATCCTGTTCTTCGGATTTGCTGAACCTGGAATAATGCAACTTAAAAACATGTATGGGGTAGTCATACACATTTCGGGAGGTAAGTTGTAAGGTGTTACCACAACCGGCCACACCGAATACGACCTTCCAGATATGGAAAATGGTGTGAAACCATCAGCACAAAGACCTAACCTCACATTCCGAGGTTCTGCAGCGAAGTTTGGATACTTTTGGTCGAAATGCTTCCAAGCTAAACCATCTGAGGGATGGCGGAGAACACCCGACTCTTAGCGGTGCTCATCATGCCATCTCATATGGACGACAGTCTTTTTGGAGGCATACAATCGTTGCAGTCTTGGAATTAAAGACAGGTACTGCATTTTTGCATATGGTACATCCTTACGACCTCGTTGGTTGGAGTTCTTCGGTAAGTGTCTTGCATGTCCACAAAATTTGCATGCGGACAAACTCTCATCTTCTTTATAGTAAAGCATGCAACCAGTTGGACAACAATCAATTTCCTGAACATCCATACCCAAGTCTCTCACTTTTTTCATTTGCTGATGATAATTTTTGGGAATGCCACTTTCAGAAGGGCACACATCTCTCATCAGGCCAACAACTTCATTGAAACAACGTTGAGACATATTGTGTCCTGATTTAATGCTCAGTAGCCTCACAGATGTTTCAAGTTCAGTTATATCACACCCTTCATACAAAGGTCTCTGAGCAGATTCAAGCATAGTGTAAAAGGCCTCAGGATTTACGTCATGCGGACTACTCATGTTCATTTCATTAGCTTGGAACGCAGCATGCACCATATTTTCCATATCATTATGATCGTTGTGATCATAATCAAAATTCATAGAATGTGAACTACTTGCACCCCCAACTTCCGAAGTATCTTCTTCTCCATGACTCGTCCAAAACCAATAACTTTTCACAAATCCCTTTCTATACAAATGTGACTTTACAACGTCAGGTGTAAAATATTGCATGTTCTTACACTTGACACATGGACATCTATAAACTCCATTAATTTGATACTCCTCCTGATTTCGTGCAAATTCATCAAACATATTAACTCCCTCCAACCACTCCTCTCTAAGTCCATGTCCATTAGGATTTCTTCTTCTATACATCCATTGACGATGCAATGGCCCATCCATATGTTCCTAATATGAATTCCTTAATTGTTACGTACACTACATTTAATTGTAATTAAATTCTTGCACAAATTAATTCAACGTGTTTATAATACATGTACGAATTACATTAAAATATATTTAACAAAATTAAACATACTTAACATACTTAAACAACTCAACGAAAAATTAAAGATAGTACGTATTATTTGCAAAAATAAATGTCATCGAACATCAAACATGAAACACCAAACCAAAAAAATCACGCAGTTAACATTATTAAACCATTTATGAAAACGAAATACACATAATACACATACTTTTTAATTATTCAAAATAATACACATCCCATATTCAATCAGAACACATTCAAAAAAAAACTATTTAACATATCATAACACACCTAATTAAGCATAACACTTCATATACTTATATAATAAAAATTACACACAAATGCAATTATTACTTCGTACTTCATTGAAATAAATAAATCCCAACCAATTTAATTACATATATTACAATTCACATACTTACAAAACGTAAATATATATATCACAAACCAAAGAAAATATTCATGTACTTATGAAATTTAAAGTATTTCCTAAACCAAAACACATTACACATGTGTAACGTACTTCAACATTTCGTAACAATTTAATTACATATGTGAGCAACAAATAAATTTTGTATTAAACCAAAAAAATGATTTTATGATGGAAAATCCGACGGAAAATGACTGTAGGAAAAAGTCCCCTAGACCCGCTGGTTTCGATGGAATCTCCCGTTTGTCGGACACATTCCGACAGAGAGAGACAGGCATCGGGAAGCGGGCCAACGGAGTAGGCGACGGAAGCCGACGGATATCTGGAACGAAACATTCAATGTAGCACCAAGAAAATCACCATCTTTTAATGGCAATTCAATGTTCTCTCCAATAACATTGGGTTCGGTTACTCATTTCAAAGATGATGATTTTCTTAGTGCTACACCGAATGCAGCGACCAGTTGAGGCAGTGAAGGGGCTAATTTCGAGGGAGGAGCGAAGGATGTCGGACGACCGCAGAGCGCGGCGATAGTGGCTAGAAGAGGGCGACACTAGGTAAGGTGTAGACAGAAAAAGGTTTGTGTGTGTGTGTGGAGTGTCCCATCGCTCGAACAATCGGGTTTTTGAAGACAGTGGACCACTAAAAAAATTCAGGAAAAAGTGTCATCTGGCGGAAAATTTCGTCCGGTCACTTATTTCTAAGAAAAACGCAAAACAAAAAGTAAGACACCGACATTCCAAATAAGTTCAAAATTACACATTTTCAACGTCAATGCGTGTCAGTTGGAAAATCCGCCGTACAATTCCGTCGGAATATTCCTTCCAACAGGCATTTCCTAAAAAAAACCTATCACTTCTATCCGGCAAAGAGAAGTTTCAAAAATTGGATCTATCGAACAGTCCGTCAGTGTAATTTTCCTTCGCCATTTTCCGTCGAACAAAGCAAATTTTTTAGCATGTGTACGACTCAGAAAACGCACATTATTCACATATTCACCAAAATTTAATGCACACCACAATTCAAACAAAACACGCACTTAACATTATTAAACCATTTACTACAACGAAACTTATATTAAATTAGGATTTCATAAAATTAGAATTATTTCACATGCTGTTTAATTATTCAGAACAATATACGCTAAATATGAAATCAGAAAAATATAGTACTTTTTCCTTATCATAAAAAAATCTCACAACACCTCAAACAAAACACTTAATGTAACTACACATGAATGCTATAAATAATTAATTTCACATAACAATATTATTTTTCTACATAAATCTTATTAAATAACAATAACAAATGACACCATCGATTACCCACCTCATCTAATTAAACAAACCAAACGAAATAATTACTATTCACATACTTACTAAACTTATATTAATATACAGTCAACATACATACATAAATTCAAAAGAGGAACAAAAAATGCAAACATACTTTAAAATTCATACATCTTTAACGTACTTAACTTTTTTGTGACATAACTTACATCCATATATATGTTACGAACAAATAAATTTTACACTAAACCAATCGCATCATTTTAAAAATTAACTAACATTCAAGAAAAAGCATATTATTCGCATAACCACCCAAAAATACATAAATTCACAAAAATAACAACAAAATCAAACATTTTTTAAAATTCATACATGTTTAACGTATTTAACCTTTGTGGTGACATGTACATATTTATTATATAATATTTCACTTATTCAAATAAATACACTTCAGAAATGAAATAGAAATTTAAGTAAACAATTAACTACGTTTCAAAAATTTTATAATATTCGCATATTCACCAAAACATACATACTTTCAGTAAAATAACAATAACATTAAACATACCTTAAAAAACATACCAACAACTACATTTCATATCAAACCAACCAAATCATGTAAAAAATTAATTACGTCTCAAAAGGGCATAATATTCGCATATTCACTAAAACATACATACCTTTAGTAAAATAACAACAACATTAAACATAAAAAAACATACGAACAACTAAATTTCATATTAAACCAACCAAATCATGTAAAAAATTAACTACGTCTCAAAAAAGGAATAATATTCGCATATTTACCAAAACATACATACTTTCAGTAAAATAACAACAACATTAAACATATCTCAAAAAACATACATGGTTAACATATTTAACGTTTTATAATAACGGAACTCATTTTATTTAAATTATTTACAAAAACATATTAAACACGCTTGAAATACTTAATTTAAAATAACAAACATAAATATAACTTTAAAATTTTAAAACGAAACAATTTCGACTAACCTTCAAACACGGAATATCAAACGGATTACCGGCGTGAATAGTCACGGGGCGGCGGCGGCGGTGGGGCGCGGCGGCGACGGCGGCGGGACGGAGGCGGCGGCGGCAATGAACAGTAACGGTGGCAACAGAAATCTGACACGGTCACAATTGACAAATTTAAAACATACAAAATACCAAATAACTAAACTAATTTAATTTTAAACAACTTACTAACGAAACAAAAAACTTACCGATTACAAAAATCTTCAACCTTCACTTTCTCTCTCTTCCCTTTCTTCCTCTTTGAGACCTTCTCTCTCTAAATTTCACAAACTACCGAACGCAAACACCGCCTCCCCAAATTTATAAACGCACGCGAACGGCCGCATCGAGATCTGCGCAAAATACCCGACGGATTCCGACGGAATTTCCGACGGAGTCCGACGGAATCCCGTCGGAAATTCCGTTGGAATTTCCGACGGAAAATGCTTCCGTCGGAAATTCCTTCGGAATTCGTCTTCCCCGTCGGGCCCCGCTTGTTTTCCCGTCGATCCCCTCTGACATTTCCCGACGTCTGTCCAGCCCGTCGCGTTTTCCGTCGGAGATCCACTGCAAAAGGTGGTTTCAGTGGCCAACTCAACTGGAGACATATAGGTAAAAGGGTGAGGCTTCAAAGGTGAATGCAATTCAAAATTTCATTTTTCAATTCAAATTTGTAGAAACCACATACTTGTTATTATTTTTTTACCCACGAAATCAAAATTTGTAGAAAAGCACATACTTATTATTTTTTTACCGACGAAATCATACAAAACTCCTTACCAAAGCTAGCCCTTCCCATTCGATCGTGAAGCCTCTAAGAAGAACCACCATGTGGCTCCTCAAAGCACCCCACTTTGAAGAGAAAAAGGGTCGAGTCCATCCCAGCTAGACATTATGACCACTGACTTTGCTGCACTTTCGTTGCTCATAGGTTAGCATCAAATCTCATGCAGATGATTGCATTAGTTAAGTTCTAAGTGCTACTTATTGTACCCTTTTGTGTGTCAAGAGAGTCCACTTTTTTAGCATGAGCTTGTGTCTTTTAGCATTTTTGACCAAACACCGAAGCCCTAGCAAGAATGCAATATGTCTTGATTAGGACCTTATGGACAAAAGCCAACAACAGTTATATTTATGCCAACAGTGGTTGAAATTATGCCCTAATAGTTTCAATAAGGATACTATTGTAGTTTAGCAATCATGCCTTTTGTGACACTAATAGTTGGAAGAAGGTCAGTGGCCCGGCAAAGTCATGCTGAACGTCATGTGCTTGCTCCCAAGCTCCCTGGCCCTTAAAGGTAACTTGTGGTTTCAACTATGTCCCTGCCAATAGTCTTAAGTGGTTTAAAGTTCCTTTTCCTCCTCCCCTGCTTTTCCAAAATCAAATTCTAGTGTCAATTATTTTCTATGAAAAAGATTTTTTTTCTTTTTTCCAAAAAAATCTTGAATTTTGTGGCTTGTGAAGGAAAAATGGGCCCTCGAAGAAAGCACGGTCAGGGTTCATTAGTAAGATCTATGATTTCATGTCGTAAAACATAGTCAACAAAAAGCATCTCTTAAAGAGCAACTGCTACAGCTGATCTCATAACTCAAACAAAAGCCCATTTGAGGCTAAATTCAATGAGCAATATAAAAACTCATAAGTGACCTTACCCAAAAAGGCGTGTACATGAAGTTGAAAATGAAAGAGATGATGATGTTCATTCGATCCAACAAGAAGATCCATTACCAATAGATCAAAGACTAAATACGTTGGAGCAACTCTTAAAGAGCTCTCAACTTTGGGAATAAATTTATAGACCTAACGTCAAAAGAGAAATTGCTTGCTTAGTTTTCCTTTCTTGAAAACCTGAAATTCAAAGATCTAGGCAACCCGTCCTCTCATTTGAGGAACTTTATTAATATCGTGAGCCTATAGGATATGGACAAGGCCCTTTTTCCCTCAAGTATTCCCTCTACCCTTCAGAGAAAGGTGAGTGGTTGGTTTGATTCCCTTGACCCACACAAGGTACGCACCTGGGAAAATTAACCAAAAAATTTCTTACAATATCCTATAAAGACATAGCTGCCTACCACACTCCGTTATTTAGAGCTCTTAAAATAAGAAGAAAAAAGAAATTTTCGTACACTTTCGAGCCCACCAAAGGGGAAAAGCATCCTTGGTGCTAAACTGTCCTAAGGAGAAAGAACAAGTCTACATGATTATTAGAAACCTACGGCCTAAATATCGCCAACACCGATGGTTTCAACATTTGAACATGTTTATCCAACTGCGATGCCAGAATATTGCTAGAATAAGAAATACAAAAAGGCCCAAAGAATGTTTATAAGGGACATAAAAGCTCCTTTATAGAAAGATGGCAACCACGACCTCTAATGCCAAAATAATAAATGAGGTCAATGTGGTAGAGTCCTCTAGACCTCGTTGCACCTGTACGGTCTTCATCCACTTGGAATGAAGCCCATAGAAGCCTTGAAAACACTTGAAAGTCAAGGGCTCCTTAACCTTATTGGACCCACACCCAATATACTTGAGGGTAATACGAATGAGAAATATGGCATTAGTGTATATTGCAATTACCACCATAGGAAAGCGCATTCCACCAATGAATGCTTGACATTAAAGTATGCCACACAATATTTGATAGATAATGGAACCCTAACCATCCCAAATGTAGCTAAGCCCAACAATCAAGTCAACCTATTATAACATCTTGAATTTTCAAACAATATTTTTAAATAATTTATAATCCAAATATGAGTCAAGGGTGGTCTCCAGTGGTGTCACTAATCTGCCTCACTAAGGAGGACACAAGGCTTGGGGATACAAACTAGGTTCGTAACACATGCAATGTTAATTAAATCCTAAATTAAATTGAATAATTTATAATCTTAGGAAAGGCATAATTTCGCGGCACTGACTCAGTTGCCCTTCTAATCATATTTGTCTAGGGTGACTTTCTCAAATCAATTCATTTCAACCTCTTAGTAGAGACAAGGTCGAAGCAAACCTTTGCAACTAATAGTACTTGGATGCATAGTTATCATGTCTGTAATTCGATCGCAGTCGTCTGACAATCATGCTTAATAGTTTTCAATTAATGTGCTTTTACAGTAGTGTTTTTAGTTAATAATCGAGTATCATCAAACAGGATACTTAAGATCTCAAGAATAATAAGAGTAGGGCATAGTATCTATAGATATTTTTACTAAAAAAAACTTTCAAGATCACCAAAATAACAGACTTTAGCATAATATCATGCACATTGCAAACAAGTTCAGAACATATTACTAAAGCAGTTCTTATGTCCCTTACAAGCACTTATACCACGTACTAATACTACTTCTTTTATCATAATAATCTACCTAAACATCCCAAACGAATATGCTACTAGGAACTGGGCACATTCCATGCATACTTCGTCATGATTTCACATTGAATAATCCTTTTCTGTATTCAACACTATAGTCACCTCATCACAGGCAAGGGATTTAGGTCAATCGAGATCCTCTCAACTTTATCATATCAACTATCCTTCTCCTCATCATATTTATCTAAGACCAAATTCATGGCAATAAGGGTTGTATAATATGAGCTCGTCCTCAGTTTGTTCTTTTCCCAACCCCTCTTTGTCAATACCTCCATCGGTTCCTCATTTCTTCCTCCCCCAGTAAGGGAGTCCAATAAATGACATAGTCGAAATCTATGTCATCTTGGATTTATTTTTTATCTTTTAGGGCTTTACCAGTTTTGGTTCCTCATCCTCTTTTCAGTTCTCCTCAGATGTTAATGTCACCAGTCTCTATTACTAAGGGTGCTTTATCTTCTAAGACTCCCATGGCCTAATGGTCATAAAAGAAGTGCCCTATAGTTAGGTAAACCACACTCTAATCAATGTGGTTATAAATCATACACTAGTGTCAAATCTTTCATTTTAAGAAAGGAGCCATCAATGGGGGCGTAGAGTCCTAACAAGGTAGTACACACACGCTCTAGTGATGAAGGAAAATTTAGGGTTTTACTTACAACAATAGTATACAACTGGTTAGAGTCTTATGGCAGATTCAATAAGGCTATCTTTGTCCTTCGTGTAGAAACAAGAAGGATAAGGACACGAATATCTATCTTGCCAGTGAAACAACTAGGTAGCACATTTGCATCGAGTAAAGTTCACATCAAGAGTGAGCAAAATAAATAGAAACAAGTAGATAGTGAAATCCACAATTTTTTTCCCTATATCCAATGCTCTTACTCATAGATAGCTAAGACTACAAGACTCTTGATACTTCTTGGATCTAGAGGGTGCTCTTAAGGTTGAATTATGGTTACATTTCTTCCCAAGGTAGTGAACCTAGAGCTTTAATACTAAAACTGTAACACCCCGAATTTTTAAATAATTTATAATCCAAATATGAGTAAAGGGTGGTATCCAAGGGGTGTCACTACATTGCCTTAATAAGGAGGGCATAAGGCCAGGAATATAAACTAGGTTTGTAACACATAATATGATAATTAAATCCTGAATAAAATAGAACTAATTAATTATCTTAGGACAACACAATCTGGCAGCACTAACTTATCTACCGTTCTAATCATATTTATCTATGCTAGTAAAAACGCTTGCCCGTGAGCAAACCTCAACACTAAGACTTCATGCCCAAAATCCCCATGGAAGCACACACTTGAAGAACAAAACATTTCAAAAGTGAGTTGGGTAAACTCAGTAACACAACTACAAAATCGTAGAAGCAATTTAGTAATACCAACATAAAATCTATCTAGAAAAAATGAATAAACTCAAGAATGTAATAAACCTTGGAACATAACATCTCAGCTAAGGGCATATTTCAAGAACCTATAATTTCTAGGAAGCACAGTTTACAATAGAAATCGAGAACAGGACTATCGGCCAAACATCTCGTCAATAACTAGTGAAGCGATAGGTTCAAAGGAGAAAGGAGAAGAAACAATTTTAAAATGGAAATAATCCTTTAATAGAAAATTTTGGACAAAAATTTCATTACATATATCCTAGGAATAATTCGAGATTTTCCTTTTTTCAAGGATAAAGAAAGTTGTTCCATAATCCAGTATTTCCTGACCTCCTTCTAAACCTACACTTGCACAAAGCATGACGAAAACAAAAATAAAAATATCTCGCTGCACACGTTCCAAAAAAATCAGAGAAAAATTGATTCAATTCAAGAATATGCCTTTTAATTCAACAATTTGATAGCACACACAAGAAACAGGAAGTCAGACATCCTCTTGATAGATAGGGGTTATGGTAATGTTTGCTACATTGCCTACAATGACTAGCCATACACAGAAGAGATCGTCCAATTCGAATAAGATGATATGAGAACCCAGAAATAGGTATCTGGGGGGTAAACCCCAATAGGATCAGTACAGGAGTTCTTAGCCATCAGAATCCAAATCAAGAATAAAATATTTCAGTTCATGAAAAGAACTATTTTTTTAACCTTTGTAGTTCAAGAATAGAAAAACAGGTTGAGGAGAATAGTTTTCAAAAAATACACTCAACCAGGACTTCTTTCCTTCCCAAACTTGAAATGTCATAGCTAAGAGAAACCACAAAGTATGCTCATATAATTCACACATACAAAACGTTTAAAGGCTTTATATCCCTAGAAAAATCCTTCCATGACTGAGTTTGAAATAAATTTCGCAAAATTGGTTACCTTATATATCAAATGTCAGCTCTTCTCCTCACAAGAGAGTGCCTAATCCCATAAATTCCCCACTGAGTTTTATCCAAAGATTTTGATGTGTTAGAGTGCAAAAGAGAGGATGAATGTTTTTTTCAGGAATTATTTGAAAAAGATTTTTGCTGAGCAAAAGATAAATTAAGGTCTTAAGGAACTTACAATTGAAAGGAAAACTTCTTGATCCTGCCAAGGTGAAGTTGGGAAAAATTTTGTGAAAGGAGACTGTAGGAGTAGCCATGTGCTATGGGTGAAGAGATTAAGAGATTTTCTCTCTTTTAGGGTTTTTGAGCGAAAAAGAGAGGAGGTAGGGTTTATTTATTGTTATTATTCCAAGAGAAGAGAGAAAGAGAAAATAACACTTTTGCTTTTTTTTCTTAGAAGGGCCGGCTAAGGGGTGGGGGTTTCACCATTTTTTTTCCTAATTAATGCTGGAATTTGGGTATGTCTAAAACTGCTATATCTTATTAGAACAATTTTACTTGCTAATTTTATAGTAACCAACTAATGTATTGCTCCCTACTAATTCACATAAATTTCTATTTTTCTAATTTCGGGAAGTTTTAGGGGTATACATCCTACCCCCCTTAAGTTTTGTTTCATCAATATATCTCTCCCATATTGATCTTGGGCTCCCAGGGGCCACCAATGTTGATGTGGTTTGGCCATAGCAATTTGATAAATACAATAGTCATTCTATTTTTTATTTTTCTATGTAGTTCAAAATCTAAATTGGCTATTCGTAGTAGGTAAGATCTTCCAACAAATACAAAGGATTGATAATGATCAATAGGTAAGGAACATTTTTGCATAATTAGGATATTTGGAGCATGCTGTAAATCTTCATAATCAATTACGAGCAACATTCAATAAGCAATTGTGCAAAGGCATTTGATTACTTGGTAGTGACCCACTAACTTGCAGATAGTTTGCCATCTTGCCCAAGCTTACCATGCCCTTGGCATTTGGCACCTTCTAGAACATTTGGTCACCTGTTGCAACCTATAGTGCCGTGATTCCCTCTAGTCTACATAGCTCTCTGAAGACTATGGGTAGCTTTCCTTCGAGCTAAACCATTTTAATCTTCACGAGTATGCCTTGGAGCATATCTATACATGTAGCTCGAATGCCATCAACAACACTCCAGAATTTCTATAGTATATATGGTGACACCCCGAAAATTCTAATTCATTTTTATTGTAATCTTTAACCCATATAATGCAACGACAAATAACCTAGTAAGCGCATTGTTGTATTTCGTTATGAAATACAAGGAAAAATGAAATTTATTGAAATAGTAAAAAATAGAATCCAAAGTCAAGGATAAAAAATCAAAGGTTTACTCAGTCAACTATAGGTTCAACATTATTCTATGCTAAAAAAAGGTTTAACCAAAGCTTCTATTACAGCTTCGCTTACATCCCAACTTTATGCAACATGTTAGTACCTAAAAACAAAACATTTGTAATAGTGAGACAGAGTTCAATAATCACTATCCCTAACAGTTAAACACTTAGCTTAAATTCATTTCAAACATTTGGGGGTGAGAGGGTAACATTCAAACAGTTCGAAATACGATTGGTTCCCAGTCAATTCAAGATCTTTAAACTGCAAATTATTTACCATTATTAGAAACCAAAAATGGAGTTCAGTTAATGGCGAACGACCCGACCAGAGGACTTCATGGGTTACCAGAACCCAAACAACCTCATGGATTACTAGAACTCAAATAACCTTATGGGTTATTAGAACTCAAACAAACTTATGGGATACTAGAACTCGAACAATAGCATGCAATAACCTAAGGAGACACTTGTGTCTATATTAGGGTAAATCCACCCAGATCTTGGAAGACACTCTCTGCTTAACTCGCCTAAATCTTTCACTTTAAGATTTAATATTTTATGAATAGTTTCATTTGGCTCCCAGTAAGCCCAACCTGTCTAATCAAAACCTATATTGACTTAGCAAAGTCATTTTTGAACATAAACTGCTACATATAAATATTCAATTGTGATACCAAATTACACA
Organism: Selenicereus undatus; assembly: GCA_017589665.1. NCBI lineage: Eukaryota > Viridiplantae > Streptophyta > Magnoliopsida > Caryophyllales > Cactaceae > Selenicereus > Selenicereus undatus. The sequence continues at coordinate 67,025,169 of JACYFF010019584.1, read as the reverse complement.
TTCAAAAATTGTGAAATTCACATGTCTTAGTTCAGGTTTTACAAATAAGATCTCATTGGCATACAAGATCACATAAATAAACATCGAAACACATTTTAATGAAGCAACCAATGCGAGTTAGGGCATAGACATTACCTCGATCAAGCGTACCAACCTAGCTTGAGCTCAATCTTAGATTGTTAGGCCCAATGTTAAAAATAAATTATTATAACATGGCCAACTTAAGGAAGATCTTACACTCCAAAATCAAGATAAATTTAAGCAAGCTCCTAATGTCTCATGAATATTATCAATGCCCTTTGATATTGATTTTTACGCACTTAAGAAGCTTTTGAAAAGCTCATTTACTAAGGACCTATTCTTTTCGTAGGTAAATTGGGGTTGGTAAAAGGGTGAAGTTGGTTGAGGTGAGTTGAAGCTGGTATTTTTTGTTGAAGCGAGTTGAAGCTGGTATTTTTTGTTGAAGTGGTTTGAAGTGGGTTGAAGTTAGTTGAGGTGGGTTGAAGTGGGTTGAAGTTGGTATTTTTTATTGAAGTCGGTTGAACTTGTTGAAGTGAGTTGAAGTAGGTTGAAGTGGGCAAATCCAAAAAGACCCAAAAAAAGAACAGGCCCTAACTAAAGCGAATATTGAAATACAAACCAATCATGATCTACAGGTTAGTTTTTTGCCTAACTTACAGAGGTCATAACTTCACCCAGAAATAACATATCTAGGTGTATAAGCATAACATGGAAACCCCTTTTTGTCTGTTACAACTTTTATTTTATGAGAAATCACACTTAACCACCAAACTCTTTCAAAATGCACAGTTTTCTACATTGTCAGTTTTAGGTGAGAATTATGCAGTCGCAAAAGAAAAGTCATTTCTCCCTCGTTTTGAGGCTAAAATTGATTATTCAAAATTTCTAGCGAAATAGACTTGTAAATCTACATCCCTTATTTTGTTCATGGTTTTTGGTCTACTACGTAAATCCAGTTTATTCCTTAGATTTGGTATAGTGTACGTCCAGTTTCTAGTCTCGAATAGCTTCATAATTCATGAATTGTTCAACATCCTCATAATCTAACAACCGTGAAATCAACCTCTAGTCATCCGTAACATTCAAATACTAGCCCTAAATGTGAAGAATCCTAATCAAGAGCAATGAAGGGAATAAAAGAGAGGGAAAATAGGTTTTACCTTCAATGTTGAAGAGCAAGGAAATTCTTTATCATACAATACAAGATCTAAAATTTTAATTCAAAAGCATGACTTAAGAGGATTAATTAGGGCCTATAAGATTGAATCAAATTTTATTTCCTCTAAATTTGAGTTTAGGAGGAAAAGAACCTTAGCCATGCTTTTACTCACCAAGAAGAAGACAAGGAAGATGAGAAAATGTGGCAGTTGGCGGTGGTCAGACAGTGGTAGGGAGCGGCAGGGGCGGCGCGATGACAACAGTGGGGCGGTGTAGGGGACTGAGAGGGAGAGGAAGTGAGACAAAAGAGAGAGAGAATGACGTGAGATATTTCGGACAAAAGGTTGTTTCATGTGAAAAAAAAAGCTATTTTCTTTTTATTGTTGAGGTTAGTAAAATGGAAGGAGAAAGATTAATAGGAAAATTATGGCCAAGTGAAGGATTTAGGAAATTTCCTTCTTATTCCTTTTGAAATGCTAATACATTCAAATTTTAAACTTGATATTTAGGAGTAAAAACCTATAAATTATGAAAAATTAATTTTTTTATTAAATAGGACTAGTATTTTCTTTAATTAAACATGGGGTTGAATAAAAAACAGAGAATTTCAAACTTGGTCCGAAGTCTTAATTTGTACAAAGGCCCGATGCTATAATTACTACATATGAGCCTAAGTGGTAAGGGATAAATTCCTACAATTAAGATTTAAATTCAAAATTTAGGAAGCAAAATCTATGAATAAAAAAATCTAAATGTTTACTAAATAGGATTAATATTTTCTTTAATAAAGCACTGAGTTGACTCAAAAATAGAGAATTTTGGATTTTGTCCCAAATACTAATTTATATGAAGGCTAAACATTAAAATTACTTGTTACAAGCCCAAGCGACTAGCGCTAAATTCTTGAAAATAAAACTCACAGTTCATTATTCTTTGAGAATTATGAATGCACAATTTTGAGGTTTACATTCTACATTCCTTAAAAGAAGTTTCATCATCAAAACTTCACAACAAAATCACTCGTGAACTTCTAAATTTCCAAGGTTTATATATACATGCATACATACATACATACATACATACATACATACATACATACATACATACATACATATATATATATGTGTGTGTGTGTGTGTGTGTGTGTGTGTGTGTGTGTGTGTGTGCACATAGACAGACAGATAGACAGACAGACAGACACACACACACACACACACACACACACAGATACACATACATATATACATATGTGTGTGTGTGTGTGTGTGTGTGTGTGTGTGTGTGTGTGTGTGTGCGTGTGTAGGGATGCTACTCAACTAGAATAAAATTTTGTATAGGATGAGTAGGATGAATGCATAGATACAGTATTTGTTTCAGCTCAAAATAGATCACCAAACTGTATATTGGTGATCACTTAAACTAAAACTATTGATCATACAAAGTAAAGCTATTGATCATCGAACATCCCCATCACAGTTAATATATACTTTTGTGTATGATATTAGTTATTAATCAATAGACTTTCCTACAATGATCATAAGAGTTATACATATTTGGTGATCGTGCCTTTAGGTGAGTAGAATGTTCCTATTTATATAGTGATCGTGAAATTAGGATTGATGATCATTGTAAATATGCTTGATGATCATAAACCGTACACTCAATTGGTAGTTAGGTGACCTTTTTTTTTGTAATTTTAGCATTTTCTTCATCAAAAATCATAATATAATTTTTTTTATGATAGTAGTTAGTGATTAATAGAAATAGTTTTAATGATCATTAGAAATATGTTTAGTGATCAAGTGTTCTATCTATGGTGATTATAATGAATGGATTTGTTGATCATAAACTATGCACCCAATTCTAGTTAGGTGAGCTTATTTGTTGCACTTTTAGCATTATTTTCAAGAAAAATCATCATATATGTTTTTGTTCATAAGATCACTTAGTAATAGATATATTTGGTTTTAATGATCATCAAAATTATGTTTGGTGATCAATTGATATATTTATGGCGATCATTATAAATTTTTCATTGATCACGAACCATATACTTTGATGTATTTGAGTTTTACAGTAATTAAAAATCATATTTGGTTTTTACCTATAGTCTTAGATTGTGATTAATAGTTTTAGTTTCAGTGGTCATTAGTATTATGTTTGGTGATCAATTACGGGTGAGAGGTTGTAATGCACTAAACCCAACTCTTACTGAAACCTTAATTAGCATATACTGAGGAAGCAGCGGAACTTATTAATGAGCTAAGACATTACAGTCATCCCTTCAAACAACAGGGTTGCATTTAGAAGTTAGAAGTCACTAAGTAAGTACATTAGCTAAACACAATATTTACATAATTTAAGTCTAGGATTGTGGAAACCACTCAAGGTAGTCACAACACAAAATGTCATAGTGTCCAAAATGAATTTACATCTCACTTAAGCTATAGCAGCATCTGAACTATAAGTCAGTTCCCAAGTTCACCAAATGATCTAACCAAGATGGGAAATCAAGAGTCATTGCCTTAGTTAGCACCTCCCGAACCCTTTGTTTCTATAGGCTCATACTTAACCTTAGCTATCTGTTCTTTCCTTATAATAGTTTGGCAAACTGGAAACAAATAAAAGTGAGCTACAGCTTGATATCTGACCCTTGTGCAATCAAGCAAATGGCTTTTTCAGGGAGACAGAGACTGTGCAAGCAATTTTAAAACTATGCTTTTTAAACGTCTTTTGAGGAACATTACATTTAACATTAACTATGACATTTATTATTTCTTGGTTTGGACGGGGATCCAAACAAATTAACAACAGCCATAACATCAACGAATGATGAACTATGATTTTCCCATTCAATGGGAAAGGCCCAAACTATGAATTCTGCTCGCAGAAACTATGAACAATGAACATTGAGCATTGAACATTGCATTAAAGTATGAACGATGAAATGGGTCCTTAAGGTTCCAGCGGCCCAATAAAACTTGTTATTGTTAGGAAATGTAAATTTAAATGTGTTCGTAGTGTGCAAATAGTAACATATCTTGACAGATATTGTGTTCCTCATTTCAATAATTTTGTAAGCATTTCTCGAAAAGGAACTCAATAAGACTCTATATTAATTAGAAATTAATACTTGTAAGTTTTAAGCCATATTAGGCATACTTTGAGAACTATAATGAATTGGCAATCTAATAAATTTTGATACTTTAGTATATTGCTTTTCCATTATTTTTGTTACAAATTCTCATTTCATTTTAAGGCCTTGATTTAGAAATTAATAAATTAGGGAATCATACCCCAATTCACAATTTACTAAACCCAACTTTCCATTAGTTGAGTAACAAATTTTACTACGCTTCGTTCCATGCTTCTCATTTGGAATGATTCACTAACTTAATTTCTTTATCGGAACCTAATAGCTTGATTACTAGCCATTCCCCTTGACTCAAATTCTTTCACAGGCAGTACTTTTACTCTTTATGACATAAATCACTCCAAGTAAGTTGCCTTTACTCCCACGTAGACCCCAATGTTCATATCTCATCATCATTCACAATTCATTCTTACTTGCTTTCACGAATTCACTTACTTTGTCATAACCTCATATTTCCCCAATTTCCTTATTAATAAAACCACTTTGAATTTGTAGAATTTCAGCCAAGTGATGTTAGGACATATTTACCTCTCTCACTACACATTCATAATCCACTAATTAATCCATAATTTGCTTCACTAACTCAAATCCAATAATACTTACCCAACTATACATATCATAAATAAATTTCATCATAATTATTTCATTAAGCTACTTAAGTTCATCAATTGCATGTATTGCATCACATCTATCTAGAATTACCTTACAAGTAGCACCATGAATTCAACATACTCTAATCAAGCATCCATGGCTAAACTCCTAAGCAAATAATTAACCATGCTTGTCCCTCCTTAACCAGCCTTACTAGTTTTACAGCTTCATCCTCCACTAGCTTCTTTACAATTACTCAAGCTTACAAAGATAATTAATCATAGGTAACTTTCTTAGAACAACCAAAATAAATATGTTTGGTCTTCTTTAAACTCCTTCAACATGTCATTTACACACCTCTCTATCAAACAAAGTTTCCTTGCAATCATGCTTTCATACCCATATTATGAGTATTTGCAATTACATGTCAATGCCTCCCACTCGTAAATTCATTCAATTCACCCCAACAATTACATAATCCAATACATAGTAATTCATCTTAGTACCTCTGACTCACATAATCACAACTAGCATATGAAGTTGAATATATTGGAAGGGCAAAATTATTCACCTTCTGAGAGACTAGAGGTGAAGATGAGTACAATCAAGGGGTGTGAAGAGGAAGTGATGGCGGCGCAGGGTCAGCGAAGGTAGCGGCAGTGGCGATAGGTGACGACCAACGAGATCACAGCAACGCAACATGGGCGGTGTGGGTGGTCGTGCGTGGGTGAGGGAGACATAGAGTTTATTTTGGTTTCTTTATTATTATTATGATTATTTTGTTTAGAAGAAAGCCACATGCTATTTTAAGGAGTCATCTCCTAACTTAACAAGGTTCCCTTATTTCTTCTATGTTCTCCTTTTTTTTGATAAATACTTGGTCACATCAAATAAAATGTCAACTTATCTAGAGATTTTTTCCTTTCAAAATAGTCACTTAATTGACCATAAATTTGGCTCATGATGATTCGTTAAATTTTATTTCTTTCCTTAGTTACTAAGAAATTATTTTGGCTTGGTAAATTTTAGACCCCGCTCGAGCATGAACGCATAGTCGAAGGAAACTGTGTACTCTTGAGATTTCATATGCTTTAGAACAATTTCGTGATAGACTAATTTCTTAAATCAAGCATTGCTTTACTTGACAATAGGAAAAATGCGTGGCTCATTGCTGATTAATCATAAGCACATGACTAATGCGATAATTAAAATTAATTAAACATAGTTAAGTAATGGGGTATTATATCCTCCCCCCCCCCCAAATAAAGTTTTTTCCTTGAAACTTATCTTGAACATACCTCTCAAACAGATATAGGTAGCGTATTTTTATTTCTTCTTTTGTTCCCTAAGTAGCCTCAGACGCTCTATGATGGGTCCATATGACCTTAACCAACTTTGTTGCGCAATTCTTTAGCCCATCGAATGACTATCTTTGGGGGTTGCTCTTCATAAGTTAACCTGCCATTCTCAACTTTTAAGGATGCATATGTTATTGGATGAGTCGTATCATGGCCATATTTGCAAAGTTGCAAGATATGGAATGCATGATGCACATACTGCAACTCAAGTGGTAAAGCTAAGTGGTAGGCAACCGTGTTGATCTTCTAAATGATGTCATAAGGTCCAAGAAATCTTTGGCTTAACTTTCCTTTGACATTGAATCTCCGTATTCCTTAAATGGGGGACTTTTAAAAACATTTTATCTCCCACTTTGAATTCCAAAGGTTTCCACCTTCAGTCTGCATATGATTTTTGCCTATCGAGTACTACTTTTGTGTTTCATTGGATAATTTTAATCTTTTCTACCATTTCTTGAATCATTTTAGGACCCAAAATTAGGGTTTCCTCCAAATCATTCCAATAAGGAGGAGCTCTACATCTTCTACCATATAAAACTTCAAAAGGGGTCATTTTTATAGTAGCTTGGTAACTATTATTAAATGAAAACTTTGCTAAGAGCAAATATTCTTCCCATTTTCCCTAAAAGTCCAATACACAGGTGTAACGTCCCACATCGGTGGTTGAGGAGAACGAACCACCCTTTATAAAGGTGGGGATATCTCAACACATCGAGGCGCCTTTTGGTGAAAGGCTTAAACGCCCGTTAGCCGAAGGACAAAACCGTGCAGGGGCACCCTTCTAGTCCCCAAAGCGGACAATACCTCGGTGTCGGGACTCCTAGGCTGTTACAATAGGCCTCTAGCATGTCTTCAACAATTTAATTCACTCTTTCGGCTTGCCGATCTGTTTGCGAGTGATAGGAACTACTAAACGGGAACCTCGTGCCAAAGGCTCTCTGTAAAGCCTTCTAGAAATAGGCTTGAAACCTTGAGTCCCTATCTGAGACAATGTCTTTAGGTACACTATGCAACAAAACTAGTTTTTTGACATACATTCGAGCCAACTTATCAACTTCTCAAGAATCATGTATTGCCATAAAATGGGCGCACCTAGTAAGCCTATCAACTATTACCCCCAATGTCATTTTCCTCGATGCTGATAGAGGTAGCCCTAGTACAAAATTCATTGAAATGGAGTGCCATTTTCTCATGGGAATTTCTAATGGTCTCAATTCACCCACCGGCCCTTGATGCTCAACTTTAACCCTCTGACAGGTAAGGCATTTATCCATGTACTTGGTTGTGTCTCTTTTCATGTTGCTCCAGCAAGAATGTTTGCCTCAAATCCATATACATTTTCGTTCGCCCCCGGTGAATGGAATACTTTGCATTGTAGGCTTCGCACACTATCCTTTCTTTTAGATGTATCCTTTGAGGTTACATATTCAATTTTAAAATCAAATAATTTCTTGCTTATATTCGCCTTAGTTCTTTCTATCTCTATGCCACCTATTTGTGCCTACTCAATCTCATCCTAGAGGGTGGGTTGAATAGATATGCTACTTAGGAACGACCTGGATTCATGCGTTAAAACAAGTCCTATGCTCATATTCCTCAGATCCCTCAAAGTTTGCTGTCGCACCATTACCACAACACACATAATATGATGCATTTTACGACTCAAGGCATCAGCCACAACATTAGTGTTTCCTAGGTGATGTTGTATTTGGAGGTCATAATGCTTCAAAAGCTCTGACCACTAAAGTTGCCTCAAATTCAATTCCTTTTAAATGACAATGTATTTGAGGCTTTTTGTGATCAATGAAAGTATTACAAGGGCTACCACAGAGGTATTGCCTCCATATTTTCAGTGCAAAAACCACCGCTGCTAGCTCCAAATCATGGGTGGGATAATTTTTCTTATATGGCTTTAGCTGCTGAGATGCATAGGCTATGCCCTTTCCATCTTACATAAAACACATCTCATGCCTTCCCTAGAGGCATCACTATAAACGGCAAATTCTCCTCTTTCGGTCGGTAAAGCTGGGGCTGATGTAGTGGTGAGTTTGTGCTTCAATGATTGAAAGGCAGCTTCACACTTGTCATTCTACTCAAATATTGTGGTCTTCTTTAACAGGTTAGTGAGAGGCATGAGGATTCTTGAGAAATCTTACCCGAAACGCCCATAGTACTTTAGCATGCCCAAGAAACTTTGAACGTCTGTAACATTGGTGAGCCTTGGCCATTCCGTAACCGATTTTACTTGTAGCGGGTCCACTTTAATTCCTTCTTGAGAGATCACATGCCCCAGGAAAGTCACTTCCAACAAACAAAATTCACATTTGGATAACTTAGCATAAAGCTTATGCTCTCTTAATGTTTGCAGCGCAGTCTTCAAATGCTTAGTATGCTCCTTTTCTGTTTTAGAATATATTAGGATATCATTAATGAAAACAACTACAAATTTATCCAAGTATGGTCTAAACATCTAGTTCATTAGATCCATAAAGGCTGTAAGAATATTGATTAATCCGAACAACATTATCATAAATTCATAATGACTATGGCGAGTCCTAAATGCTTTTTTTTTTGGGATACCCTTAGGTTTGATTATCAATTGATGATACCCCAACCTAAGATCAATCTTTGAGAAAACTCTTGTTCCTTGTAACTTATCAAATAAATCAGCAATCCTAGACAATCGGTACTCATTCTTTATAGTGATCTTATTCAATTCTCTGTAATCTATACATAATCTCAAGGCTTAATCCTTTTTTTTCATGAATAGCATGGATGCTCCCCAACGGGATATGTTTCATGTTATATAACCTTTTCGTAACAAATCCTCTAACTCCACTATCAATTCTTTCAACTCAATTAGGGCCACTTTATAACGAGGCTTTGAAATAGGTTGCGCCCCTAGTTCCAACTCAATTTCGAAGTCAATCTCTGTTTTAGATGGAAAGCCCAAGATTCCTTTAGGAAAACATCTGGAAGCTCTTTATCTAACGGAGTATCCTCAAGCTTTATTTCCTTGTTCTTATTTTCAGCAACACAATATAGGTACGCTTCACACTCTTATCTAACTAGTTTCCTAACTACCATTAAGGATATTATAAGGCATTCCTTACTACAATTGTTTCCCTAAAAATACATTTTTCCTCCTCTATTACCTTTTAGGGATACACTTTGCTTTTGGCAATTGATCTTTGCTTCATGCCTCGAGAACCCGTCCATCGCTTACATTATATCAAATTCTAATAGCTCCAACTGTATCAAATTGCCCTCAAACTCCTCTTGATTCAGAGTGATTGGGCAGTTCTTATGCATAACATCACATTTTACTATTTTTCTCTCTAGTAAATTCATATACAATTCTATGGGGCATTTGTATAATTTCAACCCTATCTGAGACGCAGCTTTTCATAAAATAAAAGAATGTATAGCTCCTGAATTAAACAAACGATAAGGGTTTTGAATTAAAGGTAGGTGTACCAGTCACGACCATCACTTAGTCATTAGCTTGTTTCCTATTTATTACATATGCGCTGTCCAACTGGTGGTTGGCAACCAGGACATATGTCTTGTTAGCTTTGGATGTTGGAGTGGGTCCCGTACTTGACTAGTTAGGTAGGGTGGGGGTAATTGGCAATTAGATGGTTTGGATCACCACAACAGAAGCAGCAATTTGTTCCCACCCTACAATCCAAGGTATCTTGGTTCGAACGACCACACTTGGTGCAATACATCCTAGCAGGGGCTAAACCTTTGGGTGTTGGCTTCATATTAGGAAGTTTTTTTATTAGGAAGACCCTCATATTGGTTACCTTTTTCGCTCCACCTTATCCTAGTGTTGAACTGACCAACCATTCTTAACTCTTTCTTCATCTGTTCAATTTTAACAGCTCATTCATACAATTCCTGACTAGATTATATAGGTTGTCCTGCCAGCTAACTCCTAATATAAGGGGCGGGACCTTCTTCAAACTTCAACATACTCATACAATTTGCGGCTAGATAGTCTAGGGCAAACCTCGAGAGTTTGGCAAAGCAGCTTGCATACTCCATTACTAACAGGTTATCCTATTTTAGGGTTAAAAAGTCTCTTTGTTATTTTTTGGCTAGTGCATTAGACAGAACTTCCATCGCATCACTTCACTGAACTTACTCCAGGTAGCCTTAGGACTTTGGAAGGTGGACTTAACTATTCCCTACTAGATGTCAGCTTGTCCAATGAGTTAAAAGGCCCCAATAGGTACAAGTTCGTTATCAGGAACTTCATAACATCGAATATCTTTTCCATTTGCCTGATCCATTTTTCTAGTACCACAAGGTCTTCCTTTCCATCATATGTTTTTTGATTCATTTAGCAACCCAATCAAAGAACTTGTTTTCTTTTTCTAACTCTTTAAAACTAGAACCCTAAAGCTTCTTTTTTTACCTCAACTATAATCCTTACCTTAAGTTCAAGATCTAAATCATCCAGTAATCCTTTTGGGCCCTCAATATTTTCAACATTTTATGGTATACTAACAACTTCCTAACTTCCTTGAGGGGTGCTACCAGGGAATTTTGATTGACTGAGTAGACTGGCCCAGATTCTACATCGTTCCTATGCAAATTATTCTCTAGATTGTTGTCACTTGGGTTAACCATTCTGTTCCTCATATACACAAACCCATTAGCATCTACTAGTTTGCATTCCTCTGAGGCATAAGCATCTACTAATTTAACGTTTTTATCTCCTAACTATTCATTCATGTATTATTCGTCATATGTCACCAAGCTCATTGGGTTGGCCATAGAAATGATATTAACTAACCCACACTGTTAGATTATCATATGGATTCTATTGTTTATGGCTGAGTTGTAAGCAATTTATCAATCTAGGTACCCTTATGTATAAAGCATTCACATATTCATTAACTTAGCTATAACATATAGTACATTAATCTACCAGCAGTATAGTCTCCATGATAGAAATATAAAAGGCCTATTGCCTAAATAAAATGGGTGGATACGGGTTAGATTACACACTACTCTAACTCTATGGTCTGAAACCCTACACGATTGTTGACCTTTCTATCTTTCTAGGGATTAGCTCCCTACACACTACTCCAAATATTTACATTTTTACATATCCACAAGCTCACATCTTAGCACATCCCATTAACCCTCCGCCCCTCCCCACATCCAACTCCTTTACTTGCTCTTCCTTTTCCATCCCCTTGGCTCGTAGTCTAAGTCACTGCTGTTGCTAGTTTCAAACCCAGAGCTCTAAGAATCCTCCTCAGTCTCATGAGAGCTTATCACTATCACCTATGGGGACTCAGAAACATCAATTACACTGACCAAACTACTTGAGTCACTAGAGTCACCGCCATCCCCTCCTCCCCATACAATCCTAGAACTTGCTTGATCATTCCTTATGCAACCAACCTTATTCTTATAAACTTTATCTTCTTTACCTAAGGGACCTAAAACTATAGCAATCAAGAACCCAAATAACGGAATTAATTAAGTCATTCAAGCATTTGAATTAGCTCTAATATCACTTCTATAACACCCCAAACCCAACTCTTACTAAAACCTTAACTAACATATAATTAGGAAGCAGTGGAATTCATTAATGGGCTGGGGCATTACTGTCATCCCTTGAAAAGACAAAGCTGCATTTAGAAATTAGAAGTTACCAAGTAAGCACATTAGCTAAACACAATATTTACATAAGATAAGTCTAGGATTGTGGAAATCATTCAAGACAAAATGTAATAGCGGGCCAAAATGAATTTACATCTCACTTAAGCTAAGTAGCATCTAAACCATAAATTGGTTCCCAAGTTCATCAAATGATCTAACCAAGATAGGAAATTAAGATCATCGCCATGGTTAGTACCTCCCCAACCCTTAGCTTATACAGGCTCCTAGTTAACCTTGGCTGGCTTTCCCTTCACTAAAATAGTTTGTAAAACACAAAACAAATAGACGTGAGCCATAGCTCAATACGTTACCCTTTTACAGTTAAACAAATTAGCTTTTTTCACAAGACAAGGAACGTGTGCGTAATTTTAAAACTATGCTTTTTAAACATCTTTTGAGGACCACTAGATTTAACATTAACTATTAAACTAATTATCTATTGGCCTTGAGGGGGACCCAAACATATGACCAATAGCCATGGCATCAATGAACAATGAACTATGAATTTTCATTTTAATAAGAAGGGTCAAACAATGAATTCTACTAGTGGAAACTATAAACAATGAACACTGAACATTGTATTAAATGATGAACAATGAAATGGGTCCTTAAGATTCCAGCGGCTAAATAAAACTTGTTAATATTAAGAAATATAACTTTAAATGCTTTTGAAGTGTACAAGCAATAACATACCTTGACAGATATTGTGTTCCTCATTTAAATAATTTTATAAGTCTTTATCGGAGATGAACTTAGTAAGATCCTGTATTAATTAGAAATTAATACTAGTAAGTTTCAAGCCATATTAGGCATAGTTTGACCACTATAATGAAATTTTGGCAATATAATAAGTTTTAATACTTTTTCCTTTTCCATTGGTTTTTTACAAATTCTTATTTCATTTAAGGCCTTGATTTAGCAATGAATAAATTAGGCAATCATACCCCAATTCACAATTTACTTAACCCGACTTTCCATTAGTTGAGTCACAAATATTACTACACTTCGCTCCACGCTTCTTATTCGAAATTATTCGCTAAGTTAATTTCTTTATCACAAGCTAATAGCTCTCATTACTAGCCATTCCCCTTGACTCAAACTCTTTCACATGTAGTAGTTTCACTCTTTATGACAAAACTCACTCCAAGGAAGTTGCCCTTTCTCCCACCAAGGCCCCAACGTTCATATGTCATCATCATTCACAATTCATTCCTACTTGCTTTCTTGAATTCACTTACATAGTCATAGCCTCGTATTCACCCAATTTTCCCATTATAAAACGACTTTCAATTTGCACAATTTCACACAAGTGATGGAACATTCAATCATGGCATCGTTAGTACATATTGACCTTTCTCTCTACTCATTCATAATCCACTAGTTAATCCATAATTTGCACCACTAACTCAAATCCAATAATACTCACCCATCTATACATATCACAAATGAATTCCATCATAATTATACCATTAAGCTATTTAACTTCATCAATTGCATGTGTTGCATCACATCTATCTAGAATTACCTCACAAGTGTCACCATGAATTCAACATACTCTAATCAAGCATCCATTGCTAAACTCCTAAGCAAATAATATAACTATACTTGGCCCTCCTCAACCACCCTCACTAGTTTTACACCATCAACCTCCATTGGCTTCTTTGTAATTATTGAAGCTTACAAATATAATTAATCATAGCTAACTTACTTAGACCAACCAACATAAATGTGTTTGTTCTTCTTTAAACTTATTCAACATCATCATTTATGCACCTTTCTATCAAACAAAGTTTGTTTGCAATCATGATTTCAGACCCACATGGTGAGTATTTGCAATTACATGTCAGTGCCTCCCATTCACAAATTCATTCAATTCACCCCAAAATTACACAACCCAATACATAATAATTCATTTTACTACCTCCAACTCACATAATCACAATTGGCTTATGAGGCTGAATATAGTGGATGGGCAAAATTATTTACATTCCAAGAGACTAGAGGCGAAGATGAGTGCAACCAAGGGGTGTGAAGAGGAAGAGATGGCGGAGCAGGATCAGTGAGGGCGGCTGGGGCGATGGACGCCAACAAAGGCCAACGAGGCCGTAACAGCACAACAGAGGGGTGTGGGCGGTCGTGCGCTGGTGGGGGAGGCATAAAGTTCATTTTGGTTTCTATATTTTCTTTACAAGAAAGCCACATGCTTTTTTAAGGCGTCTACTCCCAACTTAGCTACATCCCTTCTTTCTTTCTCTTTTCTCCTTTTTTTTGTTTTGATAAATACTTGGTCGTATCAAATTAAATGTGATCTTATCAACAAATTTTTTTTCCTTTCCACATGGTCACTGAATTCGCCATACATTTAGGCCAATATGACTTGTTAAATTTTATTTCTTTCCTTGGCTACTAATAAATTTTTGTGGCTCAATAAACTTCCGACCTCGCTCGAGTACAAACTCATATTCATAGGAAATTGTATAATCTTGAGATTTTATACGCTTTAGATCAATTCCAAGATAACGCAATTTCTTAAACCAAAAATTTCTTTATATAACAATAGAAACAAATGCGTGACTCACTACTCCCACTAATCATCAGCACTTCACTAATGCCAAAATTAAAATTAATTAAATATAATTAAGTAACGGGGTGTTACAGAGGTAGACATTACCTCCATGCACTGATGCCACTCATCTCACAAGGCACCTTATCCCCATACATATACCTACACAAACACACACACACACACACACACACACACACACACACACACACACACACACACACACACACACACACACACACACACACACAAACACACACACACA